>OZ005660.1:40741019-41311596 GCA_963930645.1 Salticus scenicus
TTTTCTTTGTTTATTGTAAGTATGCAGCTATTGAAATGGTAGCGCATTTTCATGCAAATGAGAATTAAATAAAATATTTTTCCTAAAGCATTTTCCATTTCTTCTTCTTTTTCTTTTGCATTTAATATTAGTAGCAGTATTTAAGAAGTCATTTTCTTTGAATTTTTTATCATACATTAAAATTTTACTTCTCATACATAAACAACACATAGTTTTGCAAGGCCCATTATTACAGTACTTCGATATATATATTATTCTGAAGTATCTAAAAACTTTATAAATTATTTAATTCCAGAGTAACAATAATAATTCTCAGGCAGAAACTCGCTTAAAACAGCCATTTCGATTATTATTTCTTTTAAGATAATCAAAAAATAATTCAACACACTAATTCTACATTTGCATAAAATAATTTATTTTGTATGATATAAAATTCTTGTTTTCAAAGTTTTTACAGAACAAATTTTTGCTTTTATTCTTAATGATATTTCCAAAGAATACTAAAATGTAAAAAACTAACTTTCTACTAAGAAGAACATAGTAAACTTTTCGAAAAAAATTCCGTTAAACGAAATTCCAGTTTATTCATATTAGCACCATCTGGTGCATGTTTACATGAAAAGTTATCTTTATAGTTAGTTTTATAAATATATTTGTAAAAATGTAGCAGTAAAAAAATATTTTGTTGGGAATTATTTGCTATAGAAAAAATATATGTTTAAATATGATTTTTTTTTGCAGATTTTTACTTATAAGATGTAAACTGTTCTTAAAATCATTATAAATAATATTCTATATATTAATATCCTTTATAATATGCCATATAATATATATATATATATATATATATATATATATATATATATATATATATATATATATATATATATATATATATATATACAGGGTGCAACCAGTGGTGGTTGCAACCAGAAGTGAGACATCAGAAACCGTAAGTGGGACTGCAAGTCCGTATTTCAAAAATGGCTCTAACGATTTTCTTTAAATTTGCTATATATAAACTTTCGGATGACATAGCCCGTTAGTTCAAGAAACATACAATGTTAGTTCAAGAAACAAGTTAGTTCAATGTTAGTTCAAGAAACATACAATGCCCGTTAGTTCAAGAAACAACAATGATGGGACAAAATTTGAGGGGAGGTAGGACACATCAATAGGACTCAGGACTGTAAGGGAACCCATGTCCTCAAATGCCATTTTAACCCTTTACGGACCATGTGTTTTCTGGAGTTTTTAACAGAAAGCTCCGCCTACTGCCATTGCTTGTGAATGGTGCAATGTTTAACAGAAAGCTTCTGTCTTTTACTGTTAATCTTACAAAATACATGTTAAAAATGTTATTTCCGAATACTTCACACTGATCGAATAAATGCTTATATTGTGAATAATTGTTTAGACGTACTGTAATGCACTCGAAATGTAAAATTTACGCAGTACCATACATGCTAACATCCTAATTAATATTCCGAAGTGTTGTTAAACCCGTCCTTTTTCTCACACCAGTAATTTTTTAGAGCAATATTCTCCAAATGCAATTACGATTAAATAAGAAGAAAAATACTTTAAAATATACTGGTGTGAAAAAGAAGGAGGGGGTAACAATTGTACATTATATTAATTAGTATGTTGGCAAGTATGCAGTAGGCGATGTTTCAAATACATCGAAAAGTGTTTCTTTGCAGTAATATTGAAAATAAGTGCTTAAAATTACAATCACCATCAGTAATACAACTAAGCAAAATTAGGGTGATTGGCTGGCAATGCTGAAGGTAGAAAGCTTTTGTGGATCAGGTAATTCGCTATCTGCAACTGTTGTCATAATTTTAAACTATGTTTTTCGACGGTGATGGCAGATTTTCCTAATAATGTAAAAGCAGACATGCATCTCTTTACGGTGCTACTTATGGGAACAGTAAAGCACCGCTACGACTGTATCAGGAACCGTTTTCGAACAGGCGCATGCCGAGTCACGTAATGTTTGAACGGTTGCATCGGAACCTTTGTGAAAATGGTACATTTCTCGCTAATTCTGACGCAAGGACAGAAACAAGAACTGCTCGACATCCAGACATGCAAGAAACCATTCTAAACATTGTGGATGAAACTCCCGACACAAGTATAAGAGATAGTGCACGTCGTGTACATGCGAGTTAGTCCACTGTTTGGAGAGTCTTAGATAAAGATCATATACACCCATTCCATATTCAGAAAGTGCAAACATTGGAAGTAAGTGATTACCCTCTGCACGTAGAACTCTGCCAATGGTTCTTGCAACAATATCCGTTGTAGTAGGATTTTCCAACTTTGTTCTGTTCTCAGACGAGGCGATTTTTACACAAGTAGGCGTTTTCAATGTGCACAATACTCATCTGTGGACAACAGAACATTCACACGCTATACGCCCGCATTCATTTAAAAAATATTTCTCTGTTAATGTTTGGGCACGTATTCTGAACGAATAACTCATAGGCTTATATATTTTACCAACGTCGCTCAATGTCGCTCACGTTATGTTATTTTTCTAAAAGAGGTTTTGTCAAAATCTGCAAGAAGTTCCAATTGTTGTGCACAACCAAATGTGGTTTCAGCATAATGTGGTTGTAAGCAGCATATCGTTTCAGCATGGTGCTCCAGCGCATTTTGATCACCCCGGTACCCAGATTTATCGAGCATCGATTTCTTCTTATGGGGGTGTCTGAAGGCCATTATTTACGAGACTCCTGTGGCTTCACCAGATGACCTTGTTGTTCGACTGTTCACTGCGGCTGCACAAGTGCGCGAAACCCCTTGAATTTTTTGAGCTATTACCATATCGACATTTCGATGATATCAAGCATGCATTATGGTTGGTGGTTGCAATTTTGAACACTTATTGTAAATATTGATGCAAAGAAACACTTTGGTTTTACTATTTGTTTTTATACGTTTTTACTTTCGTTTTTTTTTTTTTTTTTTTTTTTTTTTTTTTTTTTGCACAACGTTTTTTATTTCATATTTATTTTTTGTGTTATACCTATACAAATGATGTATATTTTAAAAAAAAACTGTTCAACCCCTTAATGTTTGTTCCATGAACGTATTTGAAACTCCAACTACGTTGCAACTTTTAAATTATGTGTGTTACAGTATATCTAAAAAATGTTCACAATATTATTAGTTATTTAAGCAATGTGCATTATTCGGAAACAAACTTTTTATTACGTATGGCCTTTTTTATGATAAATAGTTTTAAATGGAATTTCTCTGTTAAATAATACACCATTCAAGAGGAACGGCAGTAGGCAGAGCTTACTTGTAAAAAACACAGAAAACATATAATCCGTAAAGGGTTAAAATGACGTTTGGGGACATGGGTTCCTATGCAATTCTGAATCCTAATGATGTATCCTACTTCCCCTCAAATTTTGTCCCATCATTGTTGAATCACACTGTATATATATAATATCATGAAAAATATAAGTTATTAAAATTTATTAAAATTACTTTTATATTTTGATTTATTAGGAAAAATACTTCGAGCTAAACATATATATATATATATATATATATATATATATATATATATATATATATATATATATATATATTCAATGCATAATATATTTCTTGGGTCAGACATTTCTTGTCAATTAACCTATTTATAATTCTACAAATTGGCATTTTTGTTAATAAATAAAGAAAACTTTTATGACCTTTAATGTTTTTATTCATGCAAAATAAAAATTAAAGCCTTTTTTTTTTTTTTTTTTTTTTTTTTAAATGATAAAATATACCACACATTTGTGAGTGAATAAAAAAGCATCTAAATATTTTCTTCCGTTAAACTAAAATTTAATAAGTAATGCTATATGCCACTATTGCTTAAACTGTAAAAATTTCTATGAGTCTAGGACATTCAACTTTTTGTATTGACACTAAAAAGAGTTTTTAAATATGACATTCTATGAGAATCAAAATTATTTAGAATGCATAGCTGCCAATATTTTAATTTATTCCGGAGTACTTTTAGCCCCGCCTTTATTCCGCACCACTTTATTTATAGAAAAATTTTCATCAATACATAACTTCGATAGAATAAGAAAAAAAATACTTTAAGAAAATAAGTGGTACGAAATAGAGGCGGGGCTTAAATTACTCCGGAATAAATTGAAATATTGGCAGCTATGAGAATGCGTCTGCGTATAAAATCTACGACACACAAATTTTAGACGCAATTGAGTTATTTAATTTATATTAATTTAATTATTTTTCAAGTTAATTAATTCATTAATCGTAATCAATTAACTAATTACATATAATTAAATTATACATGTATTATACATATATGAAAGGATAAAAAGAATAAACATTTTAAATTATATTATTAAATTAATATTAAGTGCTAACTTAATATTAATTTCAAGGTTATACGAAGGTTAATATGTATCGAAGATTGTGCTGGTTTTACGTACAACTCTGCCAGAAATTCAAATTTCAATTTGAAAAAGAAAAAAAAAAATCCTTCGTTTAAAGCACTAGTCAATTTAATTTTGAAGAAGTGGGAAAAGTTTAAAGAAGATAGATTCATTCGTGTTCAACGCTTTTCTGGAGGGTCTATAAAAAATTAATTAAAATTGCGTAAAGTATTGTTTAAATATTACTACTTTGTATGCTTAAAATACTGAATAAAAAATTGTATTTATTAGATAATAAAAAAAAAAAGAGAGAAAATAGTTTTTAAATTTTTTTAAAGCCTTTAAACTCCCTATAATCCCTTAAATCCCTTAAATGTATGAATTGGTTTTTGAGTTTGGTATTGTACTTAAATATTTGTAGTGTTTAATTACACTACTCTGAAATAATATTTTTTTAAAAAATCGAGTTCTGATACTATTCTTGCTGATTCTTATGTAAAATGACCTCCTGAATCCGAATATGTCTCCCATTTTGCCCAGTCACCCACCGTTTTCCAGAAACACCCTCCCCTCCCTCAATTTTCTGTTCGATAATTTTCTGACTATGAATTTGATTTGAAGAATAAAGAAGAATAAATTTACCACCTAAAAATAAAATTATATAATGTTTAAAAAATAACACTAATAACAGATAAAAAAAAATATAAGATATGTAATACATAATTTCAGTTGCAAATTCAACATAAATTTTTTCCCTTGTTCAGGCATGGAACACGGGCGCAGAATTCATACCACTATCAATGTAAGAAAATTTTCTACTTCTTAAAACAACGATATTATAAGTAGAGAAATCTCTTACACGGATTCCGGTATGAATTCTGCGCCCGTGTTCCATCCCTGCTTGTTGCAAATGTCCATGTTTTACAATTGTCCAACTCTGTTGCCCCTGAGAAGATATTTAACGGTTAAAATATCCTCTCCATCCTAAAAATCAGATTTATAGCCATAAAATCACCGAAAAATGATAAAAATAGAGGGTCGTTCCTAAAAAAGGTGGGTGGTAGGACAAAATGTGCGTCATATTCGGATTCAGGAGGTCATTTTCATAAGAATATGCTGAAATGGTGTAAGAAGCAATTTTCATGCCGAGCAGTGTTATTTTTCCTGTTGGATAATACAAAAGACCATTTTAAAAGTAAACTATCATAATTAAATTTTTAAATAAGGTTTTACATTATAAACAAAAAAAAAATTCTAATCTTTATCATTTAGTCACACTTTATTAAAAGCAGTGTAATGAAAAACTTTGCCTTGGGTTACACTTAATACATACATTATCTAGCATGTAAAATCTTTTAAATTTTAATTACATTATTAATCCTTTTGAAGTATATTTTTGGAGTGTCAACACATTGATTATAACAAACTTGAAGCTATATTTAAGCGAGTTCCAAAACATGATCTACACTACTATTATTCTCGCCAAACAATGCCGAATGCTGATTTCTATAAATTATTAATGAACTATAGTACCGAAATCCGTTCCATCGTCTCTTATACGTGCATAAAATATGAATAACATAAAACATGTTTATCTCCAAAAATCATTGAAACAGATGAAAATAAAATATCCTTTGCTAAATGTAATTTTGTTTTAATAAATAAATTTATTGTTAAATAAATGTAATTAAGTTGCAGATATATTAAATTTTAAACTATTTTTAACAAAATTTCTTTAAAATGTAATATTTATAAAATTTCTTATGTAAAGAATGTCATCATTATACAGACTAAAACATTTTGACCCAAAATCAACCATTATTAACTTATGTTTTTAATTTACCTTGATATACAGTTTTAATATTTACATCAAAATTCTAAATATAGAAACTAACCAAAATTTGAACACAGTTACATAACTGCCAAATTATCATTTTTTGAGAGCTAATATTTCTTCCGAAAATTTTTTGGTTTGTTTAGAGACTAAATTTCAGGAAGTACATATGAGTGATGGAATAACCATTTTTAAAAAGTGGTATTTAAAAACGGGAAGACTTAGCAAATATGCATTACACACATACCAACATTTTAATTAAATCCAGATCACTGTTAGTTTCCATCCTTTTATCATACCACATTATTTGTAGTGAAATTGTCTCTAGCATTTCAGGCATGGCAACATTTTAATTTATTCTGGGACATTGTTATTACCGGACATTTTTTCGTATCACTTGCTTGATGTGCATTTTTCTCCATATTTAATCGAATTACATATTGGAGATAATTTAACGACAAATAAAGTGGTTAAAAAAAAAAAAAAAAAAAAAAAAAAGTGGTTACAAATAATGCTCCAGAATAAATTAAAATGCTGGCATGTCTCATATTAAATTACAATTAAAATAGAAACTATTACTCTTCAAGACATATGGTGTGAAAAAGAGGCGGGTACTGACAATGCTCTAAAGTAAGTTAAACGTTAGCATGCCTCCATATTTGTCAAACTTTTGACTGAATGAAAATGTCAAAGGGACTTTAATCTTTAAAAAATTCGAATTATATATATATATATATATTAGCAGTTAACTCCCGCTCTGCTGATCACTATATTTAAATGGATTTTCAAAAGAATTAAATTACTATTTATATTTTTATTTTACATTATAAATAAAACCTTTTATAAAACAATTTACCTACATTGAAATCGCTCTAAACCTCGCTTCGTGTACATGCTGCCTACGGCAGCTCTTTTTTCGCCCTCACGGCATCGGGTGCAGGTTCCCATTGCCTGCAGAAAAGTCATTTCCTGGCACTTCAGTTTGGGTATTTATCGACAGCAGGTGGATCTGCTATTATTTAGGAACTTCCATTTTAAAAATAAATGTATCTCAGAATCTAGTTTTAGTTTTAGAACCATGTTTTAAAATTTTATTTTTTTAGTTTTAGAATTTCAGTTTTTGAACCATGTATTTCATTGTACACCGTAAATTTAAAAAAAAAAAAAAAAAAAAAAAAAAAAAATGTCATTGAACGTAAATTTGATAATTAGAGGCAAAATGGTTTCATATTTTAAAAACAGGATGCAAAATTATTACCAATTTAAAAAAAAAAAAATTAGTTTAAAAAAGCTTAATTTTATCAAATAGAAATGAAATAATCGCATATTTCGGCAATCAGCTGCAAAGTATCGCATATTTCAGGAACCAGCTTTAAAATGGAAACTATTCGAATTTGATTGATTAGTGGTATACTTACATCTAAAAGTTGCTACCAAAATTGCTAAAGTGTCTACCATTTTTAATTCATCTGGCAGCCAGTGGATAACATTTATAATTGCTAGTCTAGAGCATTAATGAGAATTAATGTTTCAAGGTTTAAAAAAATATAACAGAGGTATGACATAAAAGGAGATGACATTTCCAGAAAAACATGAATTCAAAATCGTAATCGCAGAAGCCAATAAGTAGCGCTGTGCTGTTCAATGTTTTGGTCGACCAATATGACTTCCGCGGTAGCGCTACTACGGCGGCAGACATCTTGAATAGACAGCAGCTAACTTCATTTGCACTGAATGCGGATACGTCGTTTGCATCTTCTCTTATATAATTCCTCCAAGCATCGCACCTTATGAAATAGGTTTTTTCTTTTTTTTAATTAATGATCACAAAGCCAGCATTCTGGTACAGTTGGTAGAGAGCTGCCCAATGGAAACCGAGGTCCTGGGTTCAAATTCCGCCTCACGCATGCGTGTTTGTAGTGTTTTTTATGTACAAAATATGCTAGAATTTTTTTTTATATATATGTCGTGAAATTAGGTAACGTGGACCGATCGAGACAAAAGTCATTGTAACTCTATACGTCCAAAGATGCGAGTAAAGTAAATGTTATATACCAAATTATCACAAAATGTTTCGACTTTAGTAAAAAACAATAATATTTTTTTTATTTATTTATTTGTTTTAAGAAAACAGTGTATAATAAGATTTTTAGTTACTTTATTCTTTGACAATGATTAATTATTATATTTTTATAATTTATTTATTTTTGTTGTTGTTGTTTATATTTCTTTAATAAATGAATAATCTGACAATGTAATGATTATGTCATGAAACACGGTTTCTTTGCATGTGATACTTTGTTATTATTTTATATTTAAGGAGTTTTTTTTTTTAAATAAATGATTGACATTATTCTGAAAATTATATATATATACATAACATGAGAGTTATGTGTTAATCATTCTTCTGTAATATCTTTATAAATGAATTTTTAAAATATTCTGAACATTGCTAAAAATATTTTAATTTCCCTAAAAAATATTTTATATGCGCATAGTTTTATTCATTTCACACGTTCAAAATAAATAAAGGAAACGAAATGTTCTTTTATAATGTTACACTTTATGAATAATTCATTGAATATTAATTTCGGAAAAAGTAAGTTATGTAAATAACAAAATACTTTATATTTTACTATGTTTAAATCTATTTTTATTACTTTAATGCGATATGTATACACACACACACATATATATATATATATATATATGTGTGTGTGTGTGTGTGTGTGTGTGTGTATTTTCCTAATTTTTTCTTTAGAAATATAATGTTTAAAATGTTCATTTTAATTTCTTCATACGAGTGCACCTCCATACAAATATATTAAAAAAGTGGATAGTTAATATATTCTATTTAAACATAGTTCTTCAAAGACTGTGGGAGACAGTAAATATTGCTATACATACTGGCGACAATAATGATTGCGCAATTCTCGAAAATAGTGGGGGGGTGGATCCTTCAGGTTTAAGCTGCAGCCATTTAGATTCACGCTTTCCCCCTTCCCATATAATCTAATGGGATTTTGTTGCTACGTATTATAAGAATTTCATGTTAATTATTTAATTAATTTTTTTTTATTATTATTCATTTTTTTTTCTTTTTGTTCTATTCTTTGAATACGTCTCCTTTTATATATAAAAAAAGCAATTTCTTCAAAAAAGAAAATTAAATATATTTTTTCATTAAATTAACTTCTGGCTCTAATTTTCAATCGCAAAAAAAGAAAAAAGCCTTTTCCTCCTTCCTAAGATGAATGGTGTCATGTTCAAAGAGTAATTTAAAATACAAAATAAATAAATAAATAAATAAATAATGTAAACTTTATTTTTAAATGAGATATTCTCATAATACGAAACAACAGAGAAAGAGAGAGAGTGTTACTACTGCGCGGCCTTAAGCCGTTACTCTCATTGTTACAATTTCCTCGTCTACAGTGACCAAATCCACTGTAACTACATGCATTTTTTTTTTTTTTTTTTTTTTTCTTTTTTAAAAATTGTGTATTACTTTTTTTTTCTAGATCCGTTATCCATTCGGAAAATTCGCAACAAATAAATTAGTATCTGATTCAGTTCTAATATTGTTGCGTACTCGGGATTCGTCAAATGTCTGTGAATAAAAGGTTAATCTTGCAGTGATTTAAACGTTTATTTACAGAAAATTCCAGAAGGTTACAGGTCTATAAACCAATTATCAACTTCAATTTCACCAGAAAACACAGCTGAAATAACAGCTGAAAATATCAAATTCACAGCATAAACTGTAACATAGTATTAACACTCATAGGTTGTATTCAACGAGGCTCAGTTAGGAGATATTTTCGCAGCAACACCTTAGTAAAAACTAACAGACTTGGCGGATCGAGAATTTTCCGGTGACTTCAATTCTATTCCAGTTAGAGCTTATACATTTGATATACCGGTAGTAAGGATTTTCTTGCCAAGGTCGCCAAAAATGTCGCTAAATTTGGTGCAAAAGCCTTGGTGAAGGTGATATTACCTGCCTTGGTGAAGTTTTTAACGCGTTTTTAAAGGAATATTTGAGCTATTTTACTTTGAAAACAAGCTGTAAATGCAGAAAATTAATTTTTTGTAACAAGAATGAAATTACATGAAAACAACTACTATTACTTATAAATTCGTAACAAAATTTTATTTTTAAGTTTAAAAATGTGAAAAATAAACTAAATAAATCTTTCTATTTTTTTTAGCTGTAAAATAAAAAACTTTTTTTTTTTTTTTTTTTTTCTGAAAACGCGTACTGATACAAGGGAAAAAAGGCTAAAAACCCCATAGGAATAGCATGGGAAGAAAAGCAAAAAAACTCACAATGAAGTGTGTTTAAAAAAAAAAAAAAAAAAATTATCACCGGAAGTAATAAGGTGACAAAGTAGACTATAAAAATACATTGAACAGCGGGAACCGGGCGGGCTGGGGCATGGGTCCTATCGTCCAGGATTAATACGACTCGCCTAGTATAGTTAACGATTGTGAAATTTTCCAATGTGACTATGGAATTTAATATATATATATATACTTTAGGTAATTAGGAATGAATAGCAAATTTTTCCATAGAGGGACAAGGCATTTCGTGACCAAAAACAAGGAAACGGTAGAAGCAAAAGAAGACCTTTAAAGGAACACCGACTAGGATTAAAAAAGGATATCTTTTCATAATAAAAAATATTTATAAGCAATTACTTCAATTACAATACTGCGAAACCTCTTTATTTGTTTTTTATGATATTTCGTTGAGTTATAAATAGGAGGTTCGTAATGAAGGAGTCAAATAAATCAAGGATATAATTTTTGTGAGTTTTGTCATAAATTAACTTTCAGTTTAAAGTATAAGAATTTTCCTTAACCTAACTTCCTTCTCAAAAGTAAAAGCTGCGATTTACTAATGATAAATAACCGGAAGTGCAAACATGCGAACGTTTAAATTTATTCCAGAGTTTTATTAACAACCCATTTTTAATCGAATTCAAAAAGCAGGAAGTTCTCAATTCAAACCGTTTTTTTTTTTTTTTTTTTTTTTTTGCGTGTGTGTGTGTGTGTGTGCATGTGTGTTTGTTTGTTTGTTTGTTAGCTCATAATTTCTGAACGGATGCTCCGATTTTCATATTTTTGTTTTATTTTAAAGGTCTTGGTCTGAAATAGGTCCCATTGCAATATCTTTACGATCTAAACAAAATACAGGGTGCCCAAAAATGTCAGTCTCGATTCATTTAACTGCTGAACGGCTGCAGCCATAGTCACAAAAGTGTTATATAGATAAAGGAAAATGGCCCTGCGCTATGATATTCACCCATTTACAGCGCCACCTCGAGGAATGCAGCAATGTTACCGTTCCTATCTCGAAAATGGTTCAAGATTGGGGAAAAAGTGAATTACAAGGCTGTAGAGCCTCATCGATTTAGTACGAAAAGATAGTTTGTAGACGCTAATAAAATCTTTTTGTGAAAAAAATAAATAGAACCGACTCCAAAAAGCAACTACTATTCAAACAACTAAAAAAAAAAAAAAGTTATGAAATGAAACTGTAAATTGCGCATAAAAGTATAAAATAGTTTCCTTCGCCAAACAACCTATAACACTACAATTAATCATAACTTTTGAAGTCAACGCAAAATTAAATAAAATTTAATTAGTTTTTAAAGGTTTGTCTTTAGATCGGTAGCAACAAATGCTGTTGTTTCGAATGATCCATTTTCATGTTTCTCTATTATTTTATCACTATTTACAATTGGCTCATTAGTAGCACCTACATAGAACAGTGAACATTCTTTACAATGCGGTATTTATGTTTCTACGAAGTTAGAGTTTCCTTTGCAAATTTGGTATAACTTTGATAACTATCATCCTTGGTAGCTTTTGGATTTGGCGATCAAAACGTAATGCAAAAATATACACGCAAGATGTATATTTTCATAATATATATTGTACGACGTATTGTTCATAATCTTGATTACTCTCTTAATATACCTTATCAAAACAATCATGATATCCCAAAGAAATTAAATATGTATGCAAGATAATTTTGCGATTTTTCTTTCACCAAGGACGTCAGATACCAGTATCTTCGCCAACTTTTTCTAATTACGAAAACTTATTTGTTTTCTTGAATCAAAGTAGTTTTCGGCTGCGTTTTGCAGGTGACAATGTGAGATGTGTATATTGAATAGGATTTGATTTTTGTACTGAATAAAAGTTTAAATTTTTATTTAATTTTGCGCCGACTTTAAAAGTTATGATAAATTGTAGTGTTATAGGTTGTTTGGCGAAGGAAATTATTTTATACTTTTATGCGCAATTTACAGTTCCTTTCATAACTTTTTTTTTTTTTTTAGTTGTTTGAATAGTAGTTGCTTTTTGGAGTCGGTTCTATTTTTTTTCACAAAAAGATTTTATTTTTCTCTTTTCAGTGAAAACTTATTCATATAGCAGAACATCAAAAGACGTTCGACGGCAGCTTCACAAATCACAACTTCCAAGAAAAGTGACATAACTCAAAAAATTGTTTATGTCACTGAAAAATACGTGAAATGCACACCAATGTGAACAAAAAAGTTACATCTCCATATAGAAAGTTATCCACTCGAGAGACAGTTGTGCCAGTTTTATTCTAGTCAAGTTATATTTAAGTTGATTTTTCTAAAATGCTGCATTTTTAAGTTGTGTCACTTTTCTTGCCTTTATCAGATATCAGAAAAAAACTATCTATTGAATGAACATAAGTTAAGTTAAAAAGTCTTTAGAAATGTAAAGAACGGATACGCTGTATTCGTAAAAAAAAATTCTGTTAGGCATATATATTGAACTTTACAGTGAATACGTGTCACCCGCTGCGCTGGAAATTGCGCAGCGTAAAGCTCAAACAAAGAGCAAAATACGCATTGCAACTGACGGACAGAAGTTTCAACATCGATACTTACACACTGCTTTTACCAATGTAGCTGCATGCGTTCAGCAGTTAGAGTGAGAACAGACTTTTGTGAGTATCCTGTAATTTGTTTATATCTTAATGAAATCATAATGAAACCTATTTCAGGCCAAGATCATTACAACAAAAAAGTATTAAAATTAAATCATCTCTTACGAAGTTAAAAGCTAACAAATTTCAACAACAACAACAATGAGAAACATGGTTTGTATTGAGAACCTCTGCCTTTATGAAGACGCTTTAAAACTTCTATGCGTTAATCGATGTGATCGCTTACAATAACCATACATTGAATTTTACATAGCATAAATGTCACCCGCTACGGTACAACATATGCAATGTCGTTCAAGTGTGCACAAAATAGGAAATTGTGAACAAACAAATGCACGGTTTAAGCGTTCTGTTTTTAGCATTAATGTCTAAACTATCTTTTCGTACTAAATCGATGATACTCTGTAATTTTATAATTCTCCTTTTTTCAATGTTTTGAACCGTTTCCGTGATAGGAACGCTAACTCCACTGTTTTCCACCAGCTGGCGCTGTAGGCGGTTGAATCGCGTAGCACATCTGCACTTTACTATACCTACATACCACTTTTATGAATAGGCAGCAGCTGTTCAGCAGTTAAAAGAGTCAGGACTGACTTTTTTGGGCACCCTGTATTTCCTTTTGATCGTAAAGATATTACAATGGGACGCATTTCAGACCAAGAGGTTTGCAATAAAACAAAAAGTATCAAAATCGGATCATCCGTTCAGAAGTTATGAGCTAACAAACAAAAACAAAAAAAACATACTCTTTGAATTAAGAATCCCCTCCTTTTTCAAGTCGGTTAATTAGAGCATCTCTTACGAAGTTATAAGCTTACAAACACCAACAACACATAGCTCGAATTAAGAACACCCTCCTTTCTGAAGCTGGTTGAAAACGACTTTGCGCTAATCGATGTGACCGCTTACAGTAACAATACTTTGAACCACAGAGTATACGTGTCATCCGTTACGCTGCAAAGTGTGCAACGTAGTTCAAGTGTGCACGGTGTAGGAAATTGCGAACAAACAACTGCAAGTTTTAAGCTTTCTATTTTTAGCAATAATGTCTAAATACTGTCATTTTGTAGTAAATCGATGATGCTCTACAATTTCGTAATTAACTTTTCTCCTATCTTGAACCGTTTTTGAGATAGGAGCGCTAATTCCGCTGTTTTTCACCAGATGGCGTTTCATTTTCTTTAGATTGTAAAGATATTACAATTGGACCTACTTCAGACCAAGATGTTTACAACAAAACAAAAATTATCAAGTAACCGTATTTTGAACTACATAGCGTATGTCTCACCAGCTACGCTACAACGTGTGCAATGTAGCTCAAGTGTGCATGGTGTAAGAAATTGCGAACAAACAAATGCACGTTTTTAGCATTGTATTTTTAGCATCAATGTCTAAACTATCTCTTCGTACTAAATCGATGATGCTCTGCAGTTTTATAATAAACTTTTCTCCCCTGTCTTGAACCGTTTCCAAGATAGGAACGCTAGCATGAATATCTAAACTGTCTTTTTGTACTAAATGGATGATACTCTTCAACTTTGTAATTCACTTTTTTCTCTAGAACCGTTTTCAAGATAGGAACACTAAATCCGCTATTTTCCACCAGGTGGCGCTACAAGCGGTTTAACCTTGTACTGCATGGCCACTTTGCTATACTTACATACCATTTTTATCACTATAGCTGCAACCGTTTAGCAGTTAAAAGAGTTGGGACTGATTTTTTGGGGCACACTGTATTTTCTTTAGATCGTAAAGATATTAAAATGGGACCTATTTCAGACCAAGACCTTTTCAACAAAACAAAAAGTATCAAAATCGGAGCATCCGTTCAGAAGTTATGAGCTAACAAACATAAAAAAAACATACGGTTTAAATTGAGAACCTTCCTTCTTTTTTGAAGTCGGTTAAAAAGAGTTGGGACTGATTTTTTTGGGCACACTGTATTTTCTTTAGATCATAAAGATATTACAATGGGACCTATTTCAGATCAAGACCTTTTCAACAAAACAAAAAGTATCA
Source organism: Salticus scenicus (assembly GCA_963930645.1). Classification (NCBI taxonomy): domain Eukaryota; kingdom Metazoa; phylum Arthropoda; class Arachnida; order Araneae; family Salticidae; genus Salticus; species Salticus scenicus. The sequence continues at coordinate 40,756,282 of OZ005660.1, forward strand.
AAATCGGAGCATCCGTTCAGAAGTTATGAGCTAACAAACATAAAAAAACATACGATTTGAATTGAGAACCTTCCTTCTTTTTTGAAGTCGGTTAAAAATAGAAAGCTTAAAACGTGCATTTGTTTGTTCGTAATTTCCTACACTAGTTACATTTGACCTCCGGTGCACACTTTGTAGCGTAGCGGGTGGCAACGTTGCTATATAGTTCAAAGTACGGTCAATGTAAGTGGTTACATCGATTACCGCAAAGCCGCTTTTAACCGACGCGACGTCTCTAAGGAGGGGATTCTTAATTCGAACCATATGTTTTTATTGTTGTTCTTTGTTAGCTTATAACTTCGTTAGGAATGATCCAATTTTAATACTTTTTTTTTTTTTTTTTGTAAAGATCTTGGCCTGAAATAGGTCCCATTATGATTGCATTAAGATGATCAAAAATTACAGGGCGTTCTCAAAAGTCTGTTTCATTATTTTAACTGCTGAAAGACTGAAGCTACACTCGTAAAAGTAAGTGGCCATGCGCTATGAGATGCGACCGCTTACAGCGCCACCTGGTGGAAAGTAGCAAAGTTAGCGCTTCTATCTCGAAAACAGTACGAGGGTGGAGAAAAAAGTAAATTACAAAATTGTAGAGCCTCATCAATTTAGTACATAAGAAAATAATAATAATAATAATGTTATAAACAGAATGTTTAAACATGCATCTGTTTGTCCGCAGTTTCTTGCACTGTAACGTGCTGAAGCGATCTTAGAAATCAAAAAGACCTTATTTCGATGTTTAAACTTCTATCCGTCAGTTGCAATGCATATTTGAATTTTTTTTTTTTTTTAATTATACGCTCCGCACATTTTAGCGCAGCTGGTGACACGTACGCTCTGTAAAATTTAATCAGGATCTGGATGTGCACTGCAGTTGACACTAATTTTATATCGTTTCTATATCTGTTTTAATTTATTAAAGATATACGCTAATTTTTCCCTAGAGCCTCATTTGATAACCTTATATGAATAACAGAGGGTCATCGATCCTTTTCAAGCTGCTTTACATTTGAACGTTAAAATTTCATATATTTACTGATATTGGATACTTTTATGCTACGATCCAAACAGGATTTTTGGTTACGAATGCAACGCACCCATTATCTATATTTCTAAAACCTTTTAAATTTGATGTATCATAGTTTTTTTCTCATAATGCTTAAAGGCAAGATATGTGACACAAATTAAAAATGCAGCATTTTTGAAAAATCTACCTATAGATAAGACATTGAAAATAAAATAACTGACACAACTGTGTTTCGAGTGGATAATTTTCTAGACGGAGATGCAATGTTTTTTATACGCATTGACGCACTTCATATATTTTTCAGTGACATAAATTAAAAATTAACATTTTTTGAGTTGTGTCACATTTCTTGTGGGTTGAAATAAGTGCAACCTCCGTCGAGCGTCTCATGTTCTGCCATGAATACATTTTCACTGTAAGGAAAAAAATAAAGTCATTTGAAAAAAAAAAAAAAAAGAACCGACTCCATAAAACAACAATTATTGAAAGAACTAAAAATAAAATGAAACTATAAATTGCGCTTAAAAATATGAAATAAATTACTTGAGCAAGCAACATAAACGTTACAATCAATCGTAACTTTTGAAGTCGGCGCAAAATTAAATAAAAATTAATAGTTTTATTCAATACAAAAAACAAATTCTGTTCAAAATATGCATTTTACTTTGGCACATCTGCAAAGCATAGTCGAAAACTACATTGGTTCAAATAAACAATTAGGGTTTCGTAAACTGTAAAAGTTCGCAGAATTGACTTAGTATCTGCCGTCCTTGGCGAAAAAAAAAAGTGCCAAATTATCTGGCGAACATATTTAATTACTTTCAAAAATCATGGTTGTTTTAAAACCCGTTGTAGTCGCTAGGTTGTCGATTTGCTGCCCATCCCTTCAGTGTTGCCAGATTTTTTTATTCAATAGCCACCAAAAATTTTTAGAAGCGGCATTTGATATACATAAAAGGCGAATAGAATCAAAGAAACGTCGATTATATATATCATATATCACATCTTACAATTATTGGTGACAGTTGAATAAAAAAGTGCACAATCTGTACCAGGTGGCGCTGTCTATAGCGACTACTAACGGGTTAATAAAGTTTATTAAGAGAGCAATAAAAAATATGAAATAATACTCCATACGGTGTATATTTTTGTTTTACGATTTATCGCCGAATCCAAAAACAGCCAAGGATGACTGATATTAAAGCTATACAAAATTTGCGAAGAAAACTCCAGTAACTCGTAGAAACATAAATACCAAACTGCGAAGGATGTTCACTGTTGTATGTAGACTTTACTAATGGACCTATTGTATTCAGTGATAAAATAATAAAGGAAACTATGAAGATGGATCATTTGAGACATTAGCGTTCGTAACTATCGGTCAAAAAAAAAAAAAAATCAAATTTTATTTAAATTTGCGTCGATTTCAAAAGTTGTGATTTCTTATAGTGCTTATATTGTTTGGGGAAGGAATTTAATTCGCACTTTTAAGCGCAATTTACAGTTACATTTTATTTTTAGTTGTTTAAATAACAGTTGTTTTCTGAGTCTGTTCTTTCTTTTTTTTTTTTTTTTTTTTTTTTTTTACAAAAAAAAAACTTTTTTTTTATTCGCACGAATTTTCAACAAAGGTATTTTTATTCTTATTTAATTGTATTTCCATATGCACAGCAACGATTTTTTTTTTTTTTTTTTTTTTTTAATGAGGAATGTTGTAAATTCCCGCCTTTTTTTCACACAGAATTCATTGTAGATAATATTTTTTTTAATGTATAATTATGATTAAATATGAAAAAATTACTCTGCAAAGAATACGATGTGAAAAAATGGGCTTGTACAAAGAACATAGCAGAATAAATTAAAAAAGTTAGCAGCTATGCATATTGGAAAAAATTTCACAACAAGTAAAATGGTGGGAAAATGCGGTTGGAAATGATAAAGCTTCGGAATAAATAAAAATGTTGGCGTGCCTGGAAGTGAATAAATGAAAAAAATTAAGGTATATATATTAATTCCATTACCCTACTACCATAGGTAATGGAAATATTGTATTCGGTCCAAAAATTTGATATCGAGATTTCACCTGATTTACACGTTTTAAGGTCCCCTGAGTAGAAAAAAGTGGTTATTGGCAATTGGTCAATGTGTGTGTATGTATGTGTGTATGTGTGGAATCTTCTGACTGTAATATCTCCGAAACTAATAAAGATAGAACTACAAAACTTCAGAATTGAGACCGGTCTGCTGTACAGATGAATTTTTCAAATTTTGGTGAACTTTGAAAAACCAGAAGTGAGACATCAGAAACCGTAAGTGGGACTGCAAGTCCGTATTTCAAAAATGGCTCTAACGATTTTCTTTAAATTTGCTATATATAAACTTTCGGATGACATAGCCCGTTAGTTCAAGAAACATACATACATATATATATCTTTGAAAATCGTAGGTAAAGAATACTTATATTCCTTGAAAGTGTTTAAGATATAAGAAATATGAATAGGATGTAGAATGTAGTAAGTAGTTGCAAAGTTTCATTGTACTAAATCAATGGTTGTTAATAGGTGTTTAGAATGCGCTATCAACATAAATGTTGCAAAAGGAATATGTTCAATATTTTTCATGTTATATACAGTGTGCTGCAATTAAACTGACACGTCTTACAGTGTTCTGTAGACACTTCTTTCAGTGTTCCATAGTGCAGTTTAATTGCAAGAAACGCACCAACGTTTGTAGAAAGATTACACAAAACGTGGATAAAGGATTCTGGAAAAAAAAAAAAAGTTCCAAAAATCACCATTAAGTGTGACTTTACTTAATAGTAAAGAGAGTATTAAAAGTAGAAATGGTTGTCCCCCACTTTAAAAATAACAAGTGGAGGTAAAAGAAAAAAAAGGCCGGCACAATAATCAATTTTAACTTACGAATTGCAACAAAAGCTTTATTTATAAAAACAACACCACATATTCCCAAGCTGTAAATTTTAGTACTTTTTCTTCTTCTTTTGCAGAATCCGTCGTCCCCATCTTGTTTGATCTTCCTAGAACGTTTCGCATTATTCTTACACTTAGATCGTTCTGTAAAGCACTGTAAGCAGTGCTGCCAGATTGAGGGAAATTTTCATTTAAGACACACCACTAAATTTTAATTGAAATGGTTTTGTAACTCGTTTGATACATCTTTTACAGAAATCGTCGAAATAATTAGTTAACTGTTTAAGTGAAATTTAATAGTGGATTTTTAATAAAAATTTCCCTCAAATCTAGCAGCACCGACAGTAAGCACTGAGAGATTAATTACTGCCACCCTGTATATTATAAAATGATTTGCTAAATTCAACAAAACAAAAAGCAATTAAAATATTTAGAACGAGATGTTTTAAGCTTTTTGATACCTTTTTTAAAAATTCCCATATTAATGAAATATATTCTTACATACTTGCCATTATCGTAATTAATATTCGGGCCGCGGTAGCCCAGTCGGTAGAGCACCGGCCTCGTAATTAGAAGATTGTGGGTTCGGTACTTGAGCCGGCCAGAGACCGTCGTGTACACTAATGGTGGCTGGTACACGTAAAATCTGTCGTGGCAGCAATGTCCTCCTTGTTCTCATCAAAAATTGTACCACTGGGGGTCACCGAAGCAGGAGAGCCATCCCTTCCGTGGAGGATCAAAATTGTGATGGCATGTCTCCGGACTACCTCTAGGGGTGTGTCCCAGACCACCCTCTGCGCAGCACTAGTGCGACGTAAAACCCAACCATCCTAATTAATATTCCGTAGTGTTATTAGTCCCACCCTTTTTTTAAACCAGTAAATTTTTAGAGTAATATTCTCCAAATGCAATTACGATTAAGTAAGAAGAAAAATACTATAAAAAGATACAGCGGGGCTAACAATACTACTAGTCCAGTCAATATATACATTCTACCTTGCAAAAGGTGGGGTAGAAGATTTTATTTTTTTAATTTGTACATATTAGTACTAATATGCAAAAAACGAATTATCCAACATGGTCGGCCCCGGGAGAATTTTTGTCGGCTGAAAAACCTCAAAAATTTACTAGTTTTTTGGCTTTTTTCAAAATATCTCAGAAATGGCTGAATTTAGAGATATTTTTCTATTGTAATGTTTAAAGAGGATTAAATTTCCTGCAATTTCCTTCATTACACCTTTTTTGTAGTACTAATAGCAAGCGCGTAACAGCTTCTTGAAAATAAACAGATTTCTCAACTTCGTAAAAAAAGCGCATTACTCCTTATAAATAATGTACAGTAATTATTAGAATTAGAAGCTTTATCTACAGAAAGCTTAACAATTTTAATGGTATAGCTGTGATATCTGTCGTCCTTGAGATTTTTGGATTTGGTGATCAAAAACGTAATACGGAAATATACACGCCAGATGTATTTTTTTACAATAAATATTGTACGAAATACTGTTTTATATTCTTGATTGTTCTCTTAACATATATATGCCTTGTTAAAATAATCGTGATTTTTGAAAGGAATTAAATATGTTCGCCAGATAAATTGGAGATAATTTCTTTTTTTCTTTTTATTTATTTATTTTTTTTTTTTCACTAAGGACGACAGATAACAAATCTGCTCCCTTTTAATTTTTCCCTTCCCCTTTTTACTAACTCTCTCTCTTCCCCCGGCCACGCACTGACAATTCTGGCCTAACAACAGTAGTCATCATCAAACTCCAATAACTACCAATGTATAGTATTCTATCACTGCAACACATAATACACACACACATATACAAAGAAAAATAAATAAAATAAAAAATATTTGTACATAAATGTAAATGAATAAATATTAGGGGGCTAATAAGCAAAATCTCAATGCATTGATACATAAATATTTTAATTCTACTATTTATTAAATTATAAAACGTTAATGATATTTAGATATAATACATAATGTTGTAATAAACATTCATTACTGCTATATTAATATTGATGATAATAACAAGATACAATTTTAATTTTAAATGAACTTCATAAATAGGCAAACTTGTTTGAAGAACAATAGCAAATAATTGCAAAAGTGAATTGTAGAAATTTAACTTTATATGTAAATTATAGGGAGATTCATTTAGCCTTTAAACAAATAAAAAAACGTATATTAATGTATAATATACATGTTTATTTTCTTCGTGGTTATTTTGAAAGCCCGGGTTCTTAAATTTCAATAGTCATCAGAGGTAGAAGGAAGGTGTGTTGTCCTCAAATTGTTCCTCTCCGTCTTGCAGTAATTATAAAAGCTCTTAGAATAGCTTATCTTCTTGTCCCTCGTCAAATGATGAAATTAGTATGACATTTTCCTGTTGAGGATTAGAGTCCTTGTTACTATACCAGTTTCACTGAGTAATTTATAGCCACCATTGTGGAAGCAAACTGCTTTTTTGTTGGCAGTTTCGGCTATTAAAACATCTTCACCATATTTTTTGCAAAGGCGTGATGTAACCGTTCTGATGCCAGGACGAAAATCACCCTCTATTTTATTCATCAAATACTTTATGCGACTGGCACTCCTCCGAGTCGTTTTAAGGTTAGGAGGAAATTGATTCCATTGCCTCATCAGTGTTACTTGCAGGGTAGTATCCTCGTTCAATCTCACTTTTTGGCCTCCAATGCAGTTTTTGATGGCAAAACCTGTGATACCGAGCATTTATAGCAACTAAACCTTTTACATTTCCGATGCATTCGAGTACTTTTTTTCTTCTCTCATCCCCACGATTTTCGTCATTTATATGTGTTTCTTTCACACCAGTTTTATAGCATGGTGGATAGAATTTCTTTCATGCTCCTGTTTTTTAAAGAAATCTTCAAGTATCCCCTCTCCACACAAGAAACACTGATCTTTAAAGCTGAAACCTTCAGTTCTTGATGGAAGATATGGAGCTGAAGTTTGGACCAGCTCCATCACCAGTTGTATGACGCCGTACATATGCTGCAATCATTCGCTCATTGATGCATCGTTTGTGACAGGCATTGTGAATTCTTACTTGTTTTAGGTTCTTCGAAAAACACTAATGTTCTTCATTTTGACACTTTGCATTGCACTTTTACAGATTGTTTGTATACCTTTCTCCTTCAGAATCTTTACTTCACATTTATTCAAACTGATTTCGAAAATAAAACAAACACTCCACGTAATGTAATAGAAAAGCTCACAGGTTGAAACAGTACATTCGCACTGAACTGAATAACATAGATGTTCAGCCGAGGCAGCGTACTACAGGATGAGAAGAGGCGGGAGGAAAGGGAGAGCTTTTTGTGTGAAGGGGGGGGGGCAGTTTTTTTTTTATATATACCTTCTTTACTACGAAGCAGATGTCATTTTTTAAGGTCAGACAGCTGAATATGTCCCTTCCTTTCTTTCCGTTTTCTAAAAACCAATCATGCACCAACCCATTTCTTTAAGTTGAATTTTATTAGCTTGAGAAAAAATGTCGACTTTCAAGAGGCTGTAACACGCTTGCTATTAGTACTACAAAAAAGTTGTAATGAAGAAAATTGTAGGAAATTTAATCTTCTTTAAACTTTATAATAGGAAATTATCGCTAAATTTAGCCATTTCTGAGATATTTCAAAAAAAAGCTAAAAAAGTAGTAAATTTTCGAGGTTTTTCAGCCGACAAAAATTCTCCCGGGGTCGCTCATGTTGGATAACTCGTTTTTTTCATATTGACACTCATATGTACAAATTAAAAAAGAAAAATCTTCTACCCCACCTTTTGCTAGGTAAGCCCTTTTTTACATACCTATTGACTGGACTATACGGAATATTAATTAGTATGCTGCCAAGTATGCTCTTAATTATCTTATGACAAAAAATATGGAATTTAAAATTTTCAAGAATTCTAAATAACCGTAAAACAAAAAAAAAAATGGTTTATCTTAAAGATTAATTATACAAAGTTTCTACTTGCTTTACAGTTATTTCTCTTCTTTTCGTTAAGATTAAATATCTTCTATATTTGTGAAAAAATATGTTTTAATTAATCTATATTGTTCGTTGAACAAATGTCTACGAAAATTTTTAATAAACACGAATTAAAAGAAAACAATTAATTAAAGTGTGAAAATATCGATACCATTTTATATAACGACGTTTAGATTTCATTTTTTCTGGAGCACTTTTCCGTAAAATCAATATTTAAAATCCGTGAAACAACGTGGATAGTTTCTCAACGACTAAAATTTAAAAATAAATTTAATCGTGCATTTCACCTGATTAATAATTAAATGGCTTAAAAATGGCGCTTGTAATAATAAAAATTAACTTTCTCATGTTATCTATTAAAAAAAAGTAATTGTGATAAATTAAACATCTTTGTAACAAACTTTCTGATTTTTATGAATTATTGTTACTTTTTAATTACTTTACGTCAAAGATATCAAACAATCTCGATATTCATTTTCTAAATATAAAAAATGTCTCTTTATGGGATTAAATTGGTATTATGATTATAATTAACTAACCTTTTTTTTCTTTTCTGGTACAATCTTTGTTATTCTAAAATCGTACTTTTTTTTCGCATATTTCTTTATGAAAAAGGAAAACAAAAATTTTGCACTTTCTCTATTTTATACTTTAAATAAAAATATAATGAATACATACTTTCATTTTTATTTAATTATTGCTATGACTCTTCTAGTTAACATGATACTTCTTTTTTTTTTTTTTTTTAAATATGCTTTCTTCGAAATTCAATATTTATTTCGTTAACTAAATTTAAAATATTATCTGTTCATTAAACGTGTAAAAGAATTGAATGAATTTAATTCTTTTTACTTGCATTTTAATTTCATTGTTGTTTAATATTACCTTATTTTTGATTCAGACGAAAATTAACATATTAATTCGTTAAATACTTAACTATAGAATGTGATTTTTTCTAATTTTAATTTACTCATTTATATACACTGGTGGTAAAGATTAGAATAATAATCTGTTTTTTCGTTTTTTTTCTTTTCCGTGTTGCGATATATCAAACATTTTCGCATGAGGAATATTATTAAAGAAAAAATGTAACAATATAAACAAAGATAGTCTGTAGGCTTTCACACAGAATAACCTTCTCGAAATAGTTTGCAGCTTGGCGACGAATTTAGCAAAAAATACTACTTAATGTTTGACAAAATCTGCAGGACAGATAGGGGCTTAGCTGCAGGGATTCCCTGCAGAGCTAAACCCTGCAGAAACTGAGCCCAGCTTAGCTTCAACAGAAGATAAGTTTTGGAGTTTTTTGGAAGGATTCGTTAGTTTCTGGCTAAAGATTACCCAGAAAGTCCGAGAATTCAGTTTGGTAGAATATCTGAGCTAGGCAGACTTTTCTTTGAAATATATAGTTGCGCTGTTATTTCGAAGATCCTACATCAGCTCTGCGGTGTATTGAACGTTGCTTAATTGTCTTTGGAATTGAGAGTTGGTATTTCATTAGACTGTTTCGAGAATAACCGTTGCATTGTTAGTTTCAAGGATTTGTTAGTTTCTGGTTAAATGTTTACCAGAATGTCCGAGAATTCAGTTTGGTTGAATATCTGAGCTAGGCAGACTTCCCTTAGAAATATATATTTGCGCTGTTATTTCGAAGATTCTAAATCAGCTCTGCGGTGTATTGAACGTTGCTTAATTGTCTTTGGAATTGAGAGTTGGTATTTCATTAGACTGCTTCGAGAATAACCGTTGCATTGTTAGTTTCAAGGATTCGTTAGTTTATGGCTAAAAGATTACCAGAATGTCCGATAATTCAGTTTGGTTGAATATCTGAGCTAGGCAGACTTCCCTTAAAAATGGATATTTGCACAGTTGTTTCGAAGATTCTAAATCAGCTCTGCGGTGTACTGAAGCTGCTTAATTGTCTTTGGAAATGCGAGTTAGTATTTCATTACACTGCTTCGAGAATAACCGTTGCATTGTTAGTTTGAAGGATTCGTTAGTTTCTGGCTAAAAGATTACCAGAATGTCCGATAATTCAGTTTGGTTGAATATCTGAGCTAGGCAGACTTCCCTTAGAAATGGATATTTGCACTGTTGTTTCGAAGATTCTAAATCAGCTCTGTGGTGTACTGAAGCTGCTTAATTGTCTTTGGAAATGCGAGTTGATATTTTATTAGACTGCTTCGAGAATAGCCGTTGCATTGTTAGCTTCAAGGATTCGTTAGTTTCTGGCTAAAAGTTTACCAAAATGTTCGAGAATTCAGTTTGGTTGAATATCTGAACTAGGCAGACTTCCCTTAGAAATACATATTTGCGCTGTTGTTTCGAAGATTCTAAATCAGCTCGGCGGTGTACTGAACGCAGCTTAATTGTGTTTCGAATTGCCAGTTGGTATTTCATTAGACTGCTTCGAGAATAACCGTTGCATTGTTAGTTTCAAGGATTCGTTAGTTTCTGGCTAAAAGTTTACCAGAATGTCCGAGAATTCAGTTTGGTTGAATATCTGAGCTAGGGAGACTTTCCTTAGAAATAGATATTTGCGCTGTTGTTTCGAAGATTCTAAATCAGCTCTGCGGTGTACTGAACGCTGCTTAATTGTCTTTGGAATTTCGAGTTGGTATTTCATTAGACTGCTTCCAGATTAACCGCTGCATTGTTAGTTTCAAGGATTCGTTAGTTTCTGGCTAAAAGTTTACCATAATGTCCGAGAATTCAGTTTGGTTGAATAACTGAGCTAGGCAGACTTCCCTTAGAAATAGATATTTGCGCTGTTGTTTCGAAGATTCTAAATCAGCTCTGCGGTGTATTGAACGCTGCTTAATTGTCTTTGGAATTGAGAGTTGGTATTTCATTAGACAGCTTCGAGAATAACCGTTGCATTGTTAGTTTCAAGGATTCGTTAGTTTCTGGCTAAAAGATTACCAGAATGTCCGAGAATTCAGTTTGGTTGAATATCTGTGCTAGGCAGACTTCCCTTAGAAATATATATTTGCGCTGTTGTTTCGAAGATCCTAAATCAACTCTGCGGTGTACTGAACTCTGCTTAATTGTCTTTGGAATTGCGAGTTGGTATTTCATTAGACTGCTTCGAGAATAACCGTTGCATTGATAGTTGAGAATGTTTCTTCAATTGACAATTTTATTGAACTCTCTCCTGTATAATCGTAGCATAAAGTATATTTATCGACAAGAACCTCTCTTTATTTCACTATTTCATTATTTATTTATTATATTACTCCGTCTATGAAATATTTTAAAGCTTGCGAATGCGTAGTTAAAAATTATTTAGCAAAAATGCTCATATTTCGTAAGATATTTAACATTTTTGCATTCTGATTGTAATATTATATGTCAAATATAGTTTGCAAAGTTTCCAAAAAATGACATTGCACTGGGTCAAACACCCTACATGTTATAATAAAAAAGTGGCAATTCTGTTTGGTAATTTATTTTTTAAAAAAACAGCTATTTATCCATGTCTATATGTTGTGCCTTCATAAAAATTTATACAGATAATTTTAAGTACCTTCATAATTATATGTTAAAGCCAAAATGCATTTCAAACATTAATTTTTACAAGGTGATTTTTTTTTCCTCTTCGGGAGAAAACTTTTGCTGGAATATATGAAAACAGCATGTCCTTTCACTCCCATAGTTTTAAGATAATTCGTGAAGATTTTTTTTAGGAAATTGACAAAATGTTCAAATTCGAATATGTCCAAATACTTAATGGTAGATAGTGTGTGAGCATTTACGCCTAAGGTTGAACTTCTTTGACTATACCCAGACATGAATATGATGCTTGTTGTATTTGGCCTGTATTCGAATGGAGGAACTGCAAATAATGTTTTAGTTACATGCTTCTACCTGTCAAATGTTTAATGCCATTCCATAAATTGCACTGCGCTGCAAAAAAAAAAAAAAAAAATCGAGCTCCGATATCATTCCATAAAATGACCTCCTGAATCCGAATATGACTTCCATTTTGCCCTGTCACTCACCGATTTCTAGGGCACTACACCTCCATTAATTTGTATCACTGTACGGTAATTTTATGACCATGAATTTTATTTGGAGAAGGAAAAAGAATTAAATTAATACCTAAAAATAAAAAATATATATATAATGTTTAATAAATAACATTAATAAGAAATTTAAATATATATATAAGAAATGTAATACATATTTTCAGTGACAAATCATCCTTAAATTTTCCCCTTGCCGAAAACGTTCGTGTTTTAGAATTTTCCAACTCCGTAGCGCCTCAGAAGATATTTAATAGTTAATATAATCCCCCCCCCCTAAAAAGCAAATTTATAGCCATAAAATCACCGAAAAGTGACAAAAATATGGGGCTGTTTTTAAGAAACAGTGGGTGATAGGGCAAAATGGGCATCATATTCGGAATCAGAAGGTCATTTTACATAAGAATTTGCAAAAATGGTGTTGGAGGCAATTTTCATGCCGAGCAGTGTTATTTTCTACATATTAATATAACTGTAAAACTAACACATCTTTTAAACTTATTACTATCAGTCCTGCTGATAACTATTTAATTTATTCTGTAATGTTATTAGTAACTGTCTTTCTTTGTATTTTTGTTTTTCCTTGTTTAAGAGCAATTACACGTTGGATAAATTTACAGCACAAAGAAATTGGTATGCAAAAAGTTCTATCTACTGAATAAATTAAAAATTTTACCGCAGCTGTTATCAACTTCAAGTAATACCTGTTAATTATTTATAAAATTTCTAAATAATGTATATCATATGCGAAGAAAAGTTATCGCGATCACTCCCAAACACTGCTGTCAACTTACAGGAACATTTTCATTTAACCCGTTAGTAGTCGCTATAAACAGCGCCACCTATTACAGATTGCGCACATTTTATTTATCTGTCACCAATAATTTTAAGAAGTGATGTGACGGACGTTTCTTCGATTTTATTCGCGTTTTATGTATATCAAATGCTATTTCTAAAAATTTTTGGTGGCTTCTGAATAAAAAAATCTGGTTGCACTAAAAGATGGGCGGCAAATCGACCAACTAGCGACTACTAACGGGTTAATATCCACCGCTAATTTTGAAGAATTATGTTTGAATTGAGTTATGTGATAGTCGATTAGACTCTCGTGAAATTAGATAAAAATTACATTAAATCGAATAGTGATGAATATTGAATATAAAAGCACTTGTAATTGGAAACATTGCTACCAAATCGAAAGGAATATTAGATAAGAAAATATTTTATACACAGTAAAACCGCATTACTTTGAACCTGGTGTATCACTTGAACTGAAAACGACAAAGTGAAGTCTCTCCTGGTTCTGGTATAGTGAACGATGGTACGCATTGCATTACTTAGCAGACAATACGCAAACTACGCCAATTGCTTCAGTAAACCGGAGCCAAAGGCAATTTTTAATCGTTTTATTGTTTTCAGTTTAAGTAACTCCCCAGGGTCAATGAAAGCCAGTTTTTTGGTATGTATTTATTGCACTAGACATTTACGTAAACATTGAAAAATTCCTGATAATGTTAACTAAAAAAAAATCCTTTAAAAAAAATAAAAAGAGAAAAGAGAAAATAACACCTTATCTGAACTATGAATTTTGATTTCATTTTTCTTTCTTTAGACTTGTAAATACTGAAGATTTTAACACTCAAGTTCTATCCTATTGAATTAAATAACTGACACCGGAAATTTACTCTTGCCAGCATTTAATTAGCTTTAAAAAAGTAGTGCGTAAATCCATTTATTTAAAAATTGTATAGACGTTGTGTAGAGTGAATTTCTGGTGCATGTTGCTTAATTCAATAGTCTAGAACTTTACAGCGAACCCAATAGATATATGGATTTATAGATAAATGAATATTTATACAATAGAAAAAATTGCAGTGCTTCAGTCGTGAGATGGACTTCAATTCTTTTGAAAACTGAAAAATACATTAAATTTTGATAATTTTTAGCATTTAATATCGACATTAAATTTCAAGTTTTTTTTTTTTTTTTTTCAGAAATAACTTTCATAAAGAAATTTAAGATTTAAATCTCCTCATTTTTTTTTCTGAAATTCGATACTTAATCTTAAATGCAATGCTTTAAACTTGAAAGTCATGAATAAAATTCAATTCAGAAAAGATTTCAATGGATGTGCAACGCGGAATGCATTTTCTATTTCTATAAATCGAAAAGTCATTCGAATTTTGTGACTTTTTATACAGTTTTTCTAGGGTGAAATTTAAAGTAGTATGTAGTGGTTTAAGTTAGAAAATGTAGAATTATCATAATAGTCAATCTCTCTAGAATAAAAAATGTAAGACAAAGGAATTAGTTTTATTTGAATTTTTATGCACAAATTCATCTTATGATATATATTTTAAAAAAAATTTACACGATTGTACCCTTTGTATTAAACATTCTATAATTTACTTTTTATTATATAATTTGAAACTTTACTTTTTTTTTTTCTTTATTACTGTGTTTTTATACTTTTTTTTTCTTTAACACAATAGATATTTATGTAGTTTAGAGCTTCTTTCGAAATATATTATTTACTTATTTAAAATTGCAAAAAATAGAGTTTTGTTTAATGTGATTTTCTATTCTATATCAATATTTATTTTAAAAGATGGTTGGTTGGTTAGGTTTAATGTCGCATTAGTACTGCGCAATAGGTAATTGGTGACGTTCTGGAGACATACCATCACAATTTTGGTCCTCCACGGTGGGGATGGCTCCCTCGCTTCGGTGACCCCCAGAAGTATAATTTTGATGGGAACATGGAGAATATTGCGGCCACGACGGATTTTACGCGCATCAGCCATTATTATAATCCCTTTCCCTAGCAGAGTCGGTTCAAGGTCACGGGATTTCTCTCTTCTGCGGAGAGGGAGGTCATGTGACTGTGATTACGTGCTCAATTCCATCCAGAGAGATGTCGTTGTTTCTTCAGTAACCTAGCTACGAACAAGAGAAGTGAAATCATAGTTCATCTGAGCATGGCCTTGACACGGCATCCTAAATGAAATAGAATATAGTGTACAAGGCGGTCTTTGGCTGGCTCGAGTATCGAACCTGCAGTCTTCCAATTTCGCGCGAGGCATTCTACCAACTGGGCTAACGCGGCCCTTATTTAATAATAATAATAAAAAAAAAGTTTTCAGATTATTCAGGGATGGAACACGGGCGCAGAATTCATACCGGAATCTGTTTAAGAAATTTCTATACCTATAATATCGTTGATTTAAGAGGTAGAAAATTTTCTTACTTTCATAGTGGTATGAATTCTGCGCCCGTGTTCCATCCCTGGATTATTTTTTAAATAACATCATAAATTAGAGAATAAAACATAAGATTTTTCTCAGATAAATAAATACTTTTAGATGTAATGATTTAATGTTGAAAATCAGAAATAAGATTCAATCCGAGAAGCATATGGAAGGACAACGCGGAATACATTTTCTGGGTACATAATTTTAAAGTTATCTTGAATTTTGCTAATTTATTTTCATATAATTTTTCTTGTATGTTATGTGTAATATTACGTACTGGTTTAGTCATAACTAATAACTTTTACTCCTTACCTTTACTCCTTAAAATTTTGGATACCACAAAATTTTAAAAGATATCTTATAAGGACATCTTATTATGGATATCTTATTATAACAGATTTCGCAGATTACACAGAATAAAAATTTCTATTAAAATTTTCCATTTGCCAAAAAGTGTAAAAATTGGCCAGTATGGCTTGGGTTAGATATTGCAGTATTACCATAATATTGAATCTATTTCAATCAACGATTATAAGAGTAAAAGAATAGATTTGTATAAAACTTTATATGTGAAAATATATCCTATATTAAATGATTTATTTAAATTTTTACGTCATTTTACCCATAGCGAATATTTTATATTTTTGCTTTCTTTCTTTTTTTTTTTTTTTTTTTTTAAACATTATATTATCCGTAAAAAATCTTTCTAGCTTTATTTCTTCTTTTTTTTTTTTTTTTGGAAATAGCAACCTTGTAGTATACGGTCGTTTTTCTAATACACCATTTGTTGTAAGTTCATAAATTATCAGAACATAAAACTATTGTATTATTATCGAATCTGCATAGCTGGCAATATTTTAATTTATTCAGGGATGGAACACGGGCGCAGAATTCATACCACTATCAATGTAAGAAAATTTTCTACTTCTTAAATCAGCGATATTATAGGTACAGAAATTTCTTCAACGGATTCCGGTATGAATTCTGCGCCCGTGTTCCATC
Organism: Salticus scenicus; assembly: GCA_963930645.1. Taxonomy (NCBI): domain Eukaryota; kingdom Metazoa; phylum Arthropoda; class Arachnida; order Araneae; family Salticidae; genus Salticus; species Salticus scenicus. Next base: position 40,772,576 of record OZ005660.1, read on the forward strand.
CCTGTTTATTCCGTAGTAATTTTAGCTCCACCTCTATTTCGCACCGTTTATTTTTTAAAAGTAATTTTTTTCTTATTTTATCGAAGTTATGTACTGAAGAAAATTTCTCTATAAATAAAGTGATGCGAAATAAAGGCGGAGCTAAAAGTGCTCGGGAATAAATTAAAATATTGGCAGCTATGAAATCTGTATTGTCTTTGCAACCTTACACAAAGCAATCAACCGTTCTGATTTTTGGATACCCACATTTATTTATAGAATTGTTTTCTTTATTTTATCGTAGACAGTTGTGGCAAAAGCTTATAAAAAATATCTCCATAATAAACACAAGTATAAACATATATTAGAAATGCTGACATCTCCCTAACAGCACAAAATGTTTCAGAAACGTAACAGTCACATAACATGGAAGAATTGTAAATATTACAGAAACGTTCAAGTAGTTTTCCGATTACTTTCATAAACGTAGAAATGCCCGCGATCGTAACAAAAAAATCAGATACGTAACAAAAACGTTTCAATCACATAACAGAAAGAACATACAAAAGGGCGAATGTTTCAGAAAGGTATCAGAGAGCATATTAAAATGTGTTACGTTTTTGAAAGTTTGTAAGCATTTTGCAACATAACTGTAACATTCTGTGCTGTATGGGCTTTGTGTAAATTCATAAAAATGTCAAAAATATTGAACAACAATATTTCACTACTTAAGATGTCACATGGGTTTCAAACTTTCATAAAGGCATATTTTTTATTATATTTTATAAATAGAATGAATATAATTTTTTCTTTAAAAATTGATTATATAAAAGTGTGATATCAATATATATATATTCTTTAAATATTTTGAAATTTAAGCTGGTTTGTCCTGGTTTTCGGAGACCAATCAACAAAGTGTCTTCGTGGTGTTTAGGGTAAATTATGATTGATTTACTTAAAATTAAAAAACTAAATTTTGGGTGTTAGTAGATAAGTATATAGCTTGTGGCTGAACGAAGGAATTAAAATAAATAAATACATAAAATTCAGCGCTGCTACAGAATTTTTTTTTTAATATTATTTCCGTACACCTACTTCTAAATAATAATAATAAAATTTATAATATATTTTCCCAGGTAAATCTGCACTTCTCCATAAATTTGTCATAAATTTCATATTAGGGAAATAGTGGTACAAAAATAATGAAAAAATAAGTCGTCTGTGGCAACCATGGATAATTTACAAGAATTGTATAAAAAACAGTACAAATTTCGGTAAAATTTACCTTAAAGCCGACGTTTTGCATTGTAAATTAGATGCAATCGAAAACAAAATGTTTAACAAATCGTCAATACTATTGTTAAGAAATGTGCAAAATTTCAATAAAGTCGGTGCATTAATTTGAGAAATCGTGCCCATCGAAAAAGGTGTTGTCAAGAAAACAAAAAAAAAAGATGAAAGTTTTACGTAATAATAAAATTAATCTGATAAGAGAAATTTTCAAAGAATCTCTCCAAAAGATTTTTACTCAGACTGACTTGAAACTTCGGAAGAATATTTTTAACATATTGTACAATTAGACAAAAATAATAATAAGAAATAATTTTCTTTCTTTCTTTCTTTCTTTCTTTCTTTCTTTATTTTTTTAAATTCATGTAACGACGTAAATATGTACGGTTCCTATTGATAAAATCAATGTCATAAACAGTCAAAAATAAGTGAAATTTATAGATAAGGTGTCATAAATACATTTTTGAGCTCTCAACCAAGATTGAGAAACTTCCACTTTTTTTTTTCTATCAATATATCTACGCGGAAATTTTTATCGTATTTTTGCAACAATTTTCGCGACTAATTAGAAAAGGGACTTAACAACAGATGTCGCCATTAAAAGCAAGAGATTTCTCTACCTAAAACTCCAAAATGTACCGCATTGTGCTATTATTTGTGGCGACATAATTTGATCATTTTTAATGAATTATGATTAGTCACCTTAGTCTTTATATCATACTTGCCAGCCATATCATTAATAACAGTACAAAGATTTATTTTATTTCGCCCCCTGTCGCGTGAGTACTCTGTACTGGCGAATTTTACCTTTATGTATTATTTTAGTTTGTTAATAATTCTTATCTATTTGTAATACTTCGCCCTATGTCGCGCGGGAATATTGTTCTGGCGAATTTTACCCCCTGTTAATATCCTCCCCTCTCTCTCTGTACTTATTCAAATATGTTGAAATTAGAGTAACTTTAAACATTCAAATTACTATGCTTTTCTTCGCCATATGTCGTGAGAGAATGTTGTTTCGGCGGCTTATATGTCGCCCCTTTTCGTGTGTTAACTTCATTCTGGCGAACCTTCTAATATACTTTCTTTCTTTTTTTTTTTTTTTTTTTTTTTTTAATAAACGTTCCGGAGGAGGGGCCTATCATAGCTAGAAGCGCTTGACACCACTCTTGGAGTGGTGAGCGGCACCTCCTCCATGTTAAATACCTGTTAAATTGTTAACGCCCCCTGAAAAAACGCCCCTTTTTTTCACACCACTATATTTTAAAAATTATTCTCTCCAAATGTTATTATGATTAAATAAGACTAAAATTACTCTAAAAATTATTGGTGTGAAAAAAAAGGCGGGCACTAAAAACTGTATGGTTCATAATTAGATGGTTGGCAAGTATGTTATATTTATGGTACGATGAAAAAAAAATCAGTATTGTCCACAAAAACAAAATAATATATCAAAGTAAAGAATAATTTTGTGAATATAATGAACTTTTTCTTTGATATAACTAACATGAAACCTTCGAAGCATCGGATTACAAAAAATGTCTAAAATAAAAATTTGAGATTTTTTTTTTTCGTCTAAAGTACAAAGGTAAAAAACAGCAAATGAACTTAATGCGTTAAGTCAACAAATTTAATAATAATAATAATAACAAAATTTATATATATATATATATATATATATATTTCTATTTATAGAAGAAAGTTTTAGATTTGTGAAAATTTACAATCAGCTGTTATCGATGTACTTACACATTTTGAGGTATTCCTGAGCGTGATTTTATCGACTTGATTTAGAATTTCATAACAGATTGTTATTGAATATGAAATATTTATTCATTTATATATTTATCGTTGGGGCCTATTTATTTCAGGTGTAGATAAAACGTCGCAAAAATTTCACCAGCATAATTTATTTAGCTACCAACTCTTCAGATTTTCTATCAAAACTTTTTCCAATAATTATCTGTGTTAATTTAATAACATATTTTTTTAACTAAATAAACAAAATTATTTCTTTTGGAATAGTGGCGTTAAAAAATTGCCAGTTTTGGCATATTTTACAATGATATGAAATAGTTTATTACAGAATCTAAGAGTTTACAAACCTATATAGAGGAAAATTTCAGTCGAAAATAGGAACCTAGTCTTAAATATAATTCTATCCAAGAAATTTTTTTTTTTTTAATTTTGTTATTATTATTTTTAGGTAGCGGAAAATTTGCAGCATTGTCATAAATTTAGTGCACAAACAATTTAAATCAATGCTTTAATTTTTCAGCAAAATATAATGGTAGCAATTTATGTTGTAAAAGACGCTTATTCTAACACAGGGTGGCGACAGACGAGTCTCTTTTCCCTGATTCTTCCATCAGATATTTGTATGTATTTTCCGGTGTATAATGCGCAGGTTTGTTAAATCAGTTATACACCGGAAATTTAAATTTACTGTAAAAGCTATTCTTTAACAAGCTTTTGACTCTTACAAAATTGTTTTATTAGTAAATTAAATTTTCTCGTGTGTATTTCATTTATGTGACCTCTGCGTTATACACCGGAAGATACGGTAATTAACATACCTTGTAATATTTATAATTTATTCCGGAGTACTGTTAGCCCCGCCCTTTTTTCACACCATAATGATTATAGAGAAATTTTCTTCAATACATAATTACGATGAAATAGGAAGAAAAATGCTTTTAAAATATACTGGTGTGAAAAAAAGTCTTGGCTAACAGTTATCTGAAATAAGTTATAAATGTTATCAGGTATGAAATATTCGTCTAAACTTATTACTAAAAATTCCGAAAGAAAAATACTGATTGAAGAATTAGGGAAAATATTTGGCCTGTCGATAGGGGAAACCCGTGTACCTAGGGCCATCATGTACAGGGATGGAACACGGGCGCAGAATTCATACCGGAATGTGTTTAAGAAATTTCTCTACCTATAATATCGTCGATTTAAGAGGTAGAAAATTTTCTTACATTGACAGTGGTATGAATTCTGCGCCCTTGTTCCATCCCTGCATGTACCTAGGGCCACCCCACTTTATTTGAATAATATTTAATTTTAAGTTTTAATACTCAATTGGGCGAGTAACACCACCGATTGCTACTTTTACAACTACTTTGGAACTTTTGAGGAGAAAGTTTTGAGAAGTTACATGTAGAAAACGAATTTACATGGTTTGAAGTAAAATTTTCCAGCTCATCTCTTTTGCTATTTTACAAAGGCAAATCAAATATTTTTATTTCATTTTTAGTGTATAATGTTGCTTGTTAAATTGAGTAACAAATGAAATATTTACTTAGTCCTCTCTGCATGTGGATTTTTTAGTGGAAGGCATTTTGAATGGAGTTACCAAAACTTGTACCTAGGGCCACATAGTTGCCTTGTACCTAGGGCCAGTGTGTTTGGACCATTTAGCACTTTTGCGACCACATGTTTTTGTCTTTTTCACAGTAAGGTCCGCCTGTGGGCGTTTTTCTCATAAGTTACGATTTTTCAAAAAAAAAAAAATTCCGTATTCGCATATATATTACAAATGGATATGCATTATAATCATACTCTCTCTCTAATTAAAATATTTGCATCCATAGTATACTGATTGTACAAAAATGAATATTGTGTATATTTTTTAAAAACAAATAACATACAAATTGTAAAAGAAACGCCAACTGGTGGAGTTTCCTATTTTCAAATGACGTGAATCTACATCAGCGGTCGAGAAAATGTTAAGAAACACAGTACAGCCTGTAGTAATTGGATACTGGCAAACCGTGGTTAACCAATCACTGCGTATGGCGTTGCTGAAAGTGGTGGCATGTCCTATCCGTCGGCCTTTACTCCTGTAAACATTCTATCAGGCTTTCGTGTATCCGGCATATAGCCAATAAATCAAAACACATTCACTGAGGATTAATATTTAAGTTGAAATGTGACTGAAAGGCAAGACCCCCTCCATAAATTAATAATGATAATAATAATAAAAGAAAAGATTTTCCAGGAAGAACCAACAGTGATAGAATTGGATGTCTCTGTTTCTTGTCCTGTTGAAATTTCAAAACCTTCAACGTCTAATATCTTTTCGTGTGTTATGCTTTAACAGGTACGAACCTAAGCAAAACCTTTACCTAAAGCAAAACCTCCCACATCAAAGAAAAGATTTGACCGAAAACCAGAGAGATTTAGAAATCCAAGAGACACTCCAGAAATAAATAAATAAATAAATAAATTGAAAAAAAGAAAATAAAAAGAAATTTAAAAAAAAACATTCTGTTAGAATATCCCAAAGGAAAAAAAATGTGAAAATTTTCGTGTTTTAACTTAAGGCAACAACATGATAATTATTATATGATAAATAAATATATTACTTGATATTGTTTCTTTTATAAAATACATGTTTATATGCTTATTTTTTATTCATTACAAAGTGAAATCTAAATTTGAGAGAATGGCCCTAGGTACAATGAGGTCTGGCCCCAGATACAATGAGGGTGTTGTACCTAGGGCCACGAGCGAAGTTTTTTTTTTTTAAATCTTCTATTTGTCGGAATTTATTATTTTAGGTATTTATATCAATCCCATTTGGAAGTAATTAGACCTAAAGATATGTACATATCAGTTTGATAATTTTAAAGAGGTCAAGGACTCTGTTTTTGGGCATTGAAAAAAAGCGGCCCTAGGTACACGGGTCTCCCCTACCCTTTAAAACCATTCATATCTTCGCCAACCATGGTATTAAACACCATGTATATATTAAGATATACGATATTTTTTATTAGCTACATATGTAACTCTTTTTTTTCATGAATAATGAACATTCCCAATTTAGTATTGTCGAATAGTTTTCATTATACAGATCATAAATTTATTTTACGTTTTTTTTCCAACCGAAAACGTCTCTTGTGATATCATTAGGATTTAAAGTAACTTTTTCATATCAAATTTAGCAAAATTATATATTTATCGGAAAGAAGATAAATGTCTTTACCAGGATATCAGGATTTCATTTTCATTCAAGCATTGCTTCAAAGAAAACGTAAATGAAATTTTAGAAGAAATACCTTTATATTTGAATTCTGCACCAAAAGTTATTTTAAAGGAAGGAATCAGATAAAAAGTATTTGATGCAACGGATATTTGCCTTTTTGTAAAATTTAAATCATGAGTAAATTCAAATTCTTATGCATTCCAATTTTCGAAATATATCTCTAGTGTATTTACTGACTTTTTTTTTTAAAATAGAGCATCAATACATATAATTCAAAAAGGTAAATAAATTCGCATGTCTTTTATTATAGTTTTTTTTTTTTTTTTTTTTTTTTCAGCTTCTTTTCTTTCTTTCTTTCTTTTTTTTTTTTTTTTTTTTACTTTAGCGATGTAATGAAATGCCTTCCAATATTGTGTAACTTGTAGTGTGATTATCTACGTTATTTTTACTTTAAAAATTTAAAATAAAATTATACCGTAATTTCTGACGTATAGTCCGCAAGTAAGAGGTGTCAATTCTCCACCAGAAGTTTTATTTAATAGAAAAACCTTCGTTTCATTGAAGAAACAGTTTTAAAAAAATGTAAATTTTTCTCTCTAATAAAATTCCTGGTGCATAACGGACTAATCTAACCTGCGGACGATACACCAGAAATTACGGTACTTCCGCACTGTACCATCTTCTAAGTAATTACTCAATTTTGACCTTTTAAAAGAAATGCTAAACACATTTGTTGTTAGGATACTCGCTACAATGTCAAATGATCTTTGGGATCGCACTGTAAAAAAATAATAATTGAAATGAGTTGTAGTTATAGTATACGATTATTAGCTTTCTTTAATTATAGGAATAAATTTATATGAGAATTGCACTAATAATAACAGAGATTTCAAGGATTCATTAATAACGTCGACAATTTTTCGTACATTCTTTGTTTATAACATGCAGAGTTTTAAAGCCAAACCAATGCCACTTTCAGAAAACTTATCACACTACATTAGACATAACATACTGCAATTAGAATATAGATCAATCGTTTAATGAAATATGAACATTTTTATAAATCATTTATAACAAAACATGCACAAACGATAGAAAAATTTATTTTGTACAAATTATTAGACAAATGTTTGGACTAACTCTAAAAAAAAAAAAATCTCTAAGCAAATATCGTTAAAACTCAGAAAGATATTGTCGATAGAAAATTGATTTTCAAGTGTTTTCAAAAAGATGCAAAATACTAAGAGAGTTTAACCCATATTTTCATTTTGAATCGACAAACAGTTATAAAGTGAAAGCACACTATGCATTTTCTCAAAACATAAATAATAGGATTCATTGACGGTTTGATGATGTCATTACGCTGCATATCATTTAGAAACTCAATCAACTCTTCCTGCTTGGCATATGGAGGTCAGGTTGGATTTTGCTTGATTGGAGGATGATTTCCTCTGTCAATTCTGTGTTGGGTGATATTCGTTCTTCCAACGTCTTCAGGTGTTCGAGATAACAGGTCCCTAAATTCATAGAGTAGCTTCTCCACAGCACATCTCTGTTCATTTCCTAACTCTGCTTTCTTGAGTAATTCCGTGGTTAAAACTCAGAAAAGACGTGGACTAGTTTGATTTCTGGTGCCGGTTAATGCCTGTAACAGGAATGCAGTTTGTTAACACCTCATCCTTCTTCACTGTCTTCACTTTATCGCTGATGTTAGCGATTCTCATGTGAATAATGCTCTTTCTAAGGTCAACCAGAGATGAAGCCGCCAGAATTCCTCTCAGACTAATGTCTGGATGCGGATATTGAATCAGTCAATAGCGGAAGTATCGTTCTTTAGGAGGTATCTCGGAAACTCTTGTCTCAGTGTGTGGAGGGATGTAAATTTCGGATTTGGCTGTTATCAAACAAATTGGTTGAATGTCTGGATTCTCAATGTTAAACACAGCTATATTTTCTGAATTTGAATACAGTTCATTATTTTTAAAATCCAATTTAAATGTGTACTTTCTCAGGAAATCAAGTCCAAAGATTAGCGGATCACTTATATCTGCCACTTATGCCATACAGTGGAATTTGGTATTTCGAAATGTGATTGTCAAGTTCATTTTAACATAGATTTTGATATCGTCACCAGTCACAGTCTGGAGTTTAACGCAGGTCGTTTTCAAGATTATTTTCACTAAGCTCTTGAGCTCTACGTAAATATTTTTTAAAAACCTATTGCTTTTTTTTCCACATAATATGTACACAATACACTTCTTTGTCCATATCTACAAGCCTATTTTCTGAAAAATCCTTATTTGATTAATGAAAATGGAAGTCATATTTGAAACCAGCACACAAAACAAGATAAAAATCTGTCATTACAATGCAAACACTTTTTCATGAGTTAAATTTTCACAGCATGTGTTATCGCACCCTTTTATTTGTCATGTGTTTATACCACAATTTTTTATTATCAATTTCACTTTATTACTGGGAAATTAATAGAGATTATTTCTTTCGAAAAATACTAGTGTGAAACCTGTTTTAAAAATTCGAAATTTTGTCTGCTACTATCGTACAGTAAGCAACGCTGTAATAGGGTGAAAACTTTTCATTCTGTACAACTGTTTCTATAAAATAAAATTTATAATATAATTTTGCGGATAAAATACAGATTTATATCCATAAATATATTATATATTTTATCGTTTGGAAAGAGTGGTACGAAAAGAGTTTAAAAAAATTGTCGCCAGTGGCAGCCCGGAACATAGAAGCTATAGGGGACATTTAACTATTGAGGGTTCTAATCTTAGCCTAATATAAGACATAAGTATAATATATTAACGAAAGAAATATATGAAAAATACTGAAATATATTAAATATACTGAATTTAATATTTTTAATAAGGTAAAACTAGGAGAGATCGCGCGGTAGGAGAGATGGCGCACATAGGGAATTGGAAGGAAAGAGTAGAGTGGGCAAATTGAAATTTTGGGTGGTTTTACAACACCAATAGTGAAGTGCCGACTTGAATTTGCATATTGATTGTTTCAAGTATTTAAGATAAAACGTGGTTAATTTGTCTCGTTCTCAAAAATAAATGCTTGAAATTTCATAACCCTTCCTAAGAATTTCAATACAATGGTTGTAGTACAAAATATTTTTTAATTAACAATTTCTCATAACCTACTGACCTAGACTAAAGGTACAAGTACCACAATTTCCTCTGAAGGTGAGTAATTATTTAACGAAACTCTGCGCAATGTCTCCTACCAAAATGGGACAGTTTGCGCTTTTGCTGTTTAGAAGAGATTGCGCATTTAAAAGTCTATACTAACAGAGATTTTGCAGCCTATTGTTGATAACAAGACAATGATGATGAGTTTGTTCAGTGCATGGGACTGTACCAAAACCTAATTTCCATAAGTCGTTGGACTAGTTCAAATCATTCGAGACGGCGCATCACTTTTATGGAAACTATCCGCAGAATCTGAATTTCAACATTATCCAGGAGTGGCACAATCAACAAAAGCCACACTTCTGATGGGATTTACCTCTAGAATGCTGTTAGCCTATGAGAAAATTATCACAAAGGATTTAAATGTTATTGTATATCTATTTAGTTTTGTAATACTTTCAAGTATGATGCTCAAATTTTGTGCAACTGCCGGATGCTTAAATGGAAGAAATTTCAGCCTATTCAATCTTCTTTTTAAAGGAACGTAATCGTCTAAATTTCAATAAAATAAAATAAATAAAATAGATGTAAAGGAATTTAGAGCGTGAAAGGTTTTAAAACGTAAAGGATTTTTTGACGGAATATTTTGTGGGAAAAAACTTTAATAAATAGTAAATGGTGGGCGTATTCTGCGCTTAAAAGTGGACGGAACTAGCAACATATCATTGCACGAGCGGTATGATAGCTTTTTCTTTTCTTTCTTTTGCTCTGAAATGCCTGTTGGAGACGGATACACCGTCCTGAACAGGTTCATTTGTGGCAGGGGGGTTGCACAATAACTTCACATGTACAATAATATGTGCAATGATTGTGGACAACAGGAGATTCAGTCAGCAAACAAGAAACCATTTTAGTTGAAAAGGTAATGAAATAATTTTAAGTTACACGTGTTAACTACTAACTTAATATTATTTTCTGGTCTTGTTCTTTATCTAATTTTGTTCTTTTTTTCTATTTCTTTGTTTCTTTGTTTCTATTTCCTTGTTTCTTTTTTTTTTTTTTTTTTTTCCTTTCAAGTTCTTTTTAAATTTCTTTTATTTTTTATTTTATTATTTATTATTTTATTTTTTTAATTATTGGATTGAAATATACACTCCTAATGCAAAAATATTTGTTTACAACAATATCATTTAAGTGAATTATTAATATTGATAAGGTAATTGTAGTTATAATTAAGAGCAATCTCTTTTACCCATGTGCGCAATCCCTCCTACACTATAAGGAGAGATTGCGTAAAATCTCTCTCTTGGATTTATTATTACTGTTGTTTTAAATTACATCAGAACAACAAAATAGTAATGGAAATAAATAGAAAAAGAATCAATTTAAAGTTATGCACCAATAGTTTAGCAAAAAATTAATATTTGGATTTTTTATATCATTTTGTTGAATTGTGCGCAAACTCTCCTACCTTTGCTCTATGCTAAAAGTTACCAAAAGTTACAATTTTAGAAAAAAGTGCGTTTTTTTTTCCCCGTCTTTTCTAAAGTAAAATAAAAATAAAAATGAAACTCTCTTATTCTATTAGATATTGTAGTTTTTACATTTTCTGCTTCGATTGAAATACTTCTGATAACTGAAAAGACATTAATTTATATCTTTGCCCAGTAATATATAGCGTCTTATACGTCTAAGGAAAGAAAAAAAAGTCTTGTTTGAATGATAAAATTTAAATTTTTAAATTACTCTAGATATCGAAGTTTAAATTGAAAATTTTATTACATTTCAAAGTTCCACAATCAAACTATTTCCTTGTTAAATCAGAATCCTTTGAAGACTGTAAAAAAAAAATGTCTTGTATAAATGGCGTCTTTTGAAATTTACATGATTTTAACTGCAGGATTGATGCAAAATTCAATCTTTTTCAACTTCTCAAATAATGAGCCTTACATGTGAAATAAATGCTGAGTTAAAATAGAGTGATTTCTGATAGAAAGATAAGAAAACTTTAAATTGTGTATTTGATTTCCCCATTTCGTTTCAAAATCTTACTATTATTTTATTCTTTTTCTTATCATGTTAAAACTTTACAATACATTTTTAAAAATTTGAAAATTATTTATTAGGACTGAGGACTATTAATCTCAATCTGGAATTTTTGCGTTGTCGTTTTCGATAGTTGGACATTTGTCGAAATCATTTTTCGATAGTTGGACATTTATCGAAACCTAAAATTTAGCGAAAATATAATTGAATAATTTGAAAGCGATGTAATAATTTGAAGGGAAAAAAACCTAATAGTCCTCCGTCCTAAACCAAATTCTGCTTTTGCCAGAATTTCATCAAAATCTTTTTTTTTTTTTTTTTTTTCTTTTTTAAGAAAAAGAAAAGAAAATTAATAATAATCAGTATCGTTACAAACGATATAGATTTTTTTTTTTTTTTTTTTTTTTTTTTTTTTTATATATAAAATTTTCAATTAAGAAATATAAAGTGCGCGAGCAATATGAAATAAAAATAAGTACAACAATGAATTTAATGATTTAATTTTCGTTGAAAGAAATAGTTTGTTCGTTCGGTGCAACTTGCACATTAGTCCCGTGAGGTACAACTTTCACATTAGTCCCGTCAGGTACACTTGCACATTAGTCCCCTTTAAATACAGTGACCAGCGAAGCTGGCAAAGCATTCGTTGATTCACTACCTTAATTGATTTCACATTCCGACATTTTTTATTTATTTATTTATTTATTTTTTTTTTTTTGGTATGTTTGTTTGTCCGGTACAAATCTTGCAATCGAATTTTAACTAACTTCTCTACTAGCTAGACATTTGAAAACTTTCACAATAGCTCACAACCCGGTGACAACATAATACTTGGAAGCCCGATTTTCGAATTTTTGATTAGTTTTCTTATGATTAATTAAAATATGAAAATAATAACATCCTAATTCCGTTACTGTGGCTTTTATGATTCTATAGGACAGTGATTATTGTTAGAAAATACTGGTGGAAGCAGAGTTATCTCTATTCGTGACTGATGTTACATTTTTTATGGAATTGCCCTTTGCAGCAAGGAGAAGATTTAGGGAGGTGATTTTTCACTGAAATTATAAGTTACATTTATAATATTTTATTAATCAATCATTATTCTCACTTATTATACATCAGATACAGTAGAATCTCGTACAACGCGCTCTCACAAAACGCGATTTCGTATAACGCGACGAAAAATCTGCGACTATTACTCATACAACGATAAAGAGTCTCGTATAACGCGGAAAATAAAGAAAGCACGGGACGACATATTTCAACTTTCAACCTGTTCAAGGAAGGATTGCTCCGTTACTATGCCAACACCCGACGCTTTTGGTCTCATTGCGGAATGAAATCGTCTGCTCAATCTATGTCTCCTATAACGCGATTTTCTATTACGCGGAACGTATCCCCCGCGTTATATGATGATCTAGTGTATATATATATATATTTAAAAGTTGAAATAATTATTTTCCCTTCTCCAAATCAAATTCGTTGCCATAAAATTACCGAAGAATGATAAAAATTGGGGAGGAGGTGACGTTCTGAGGAAACGGTGGATGATGGTACAAAATGGGGGTTATATTCGGGTCAGAAGCTTATTTTACATAAGAATCAACAAAAATGGTATCAGGGGTCGATTTATTTTATTCTATTATTATTTTTATTTTCAGCGTAGTGTTATCAGCGTACCCTAAAATATTTTAAATATTATTCATAATACATTTCCGTTGTCAATATTTTAATTCAAGAGGATAGAAATTGTCAGTAGACTTAATAATTAATATTGCGTAGTATTTTTAGTATCCGCCCTTTTTCTTAACACAATCCTCTAAGAGCATTTTTCTTCTTATGTAATCTTAATTACATTTGGTGAAAATGACTTAAAAATAAAACAATACGAAAAAGATTCGGATACTAACAATACAACAGAATATTAATTAGAATGTTGGCAGGTATGAATAATACCTAATAAATGACTAAAAAGTCACACATGTCACCATAGACTGCTCGATATGTGTATAAGAAATCGATGACAATACTTAATGATAACAGTAGATCTATAGAAGTAATATAATTTTCAATGACATTAACATCAAAATTCCCTAATGAGCATTTTAGAAAATAACAATATATATTTATATTCTTTAATTCTTTTATACCGAAAAATAATATTTCCTCTGGAAATTTACGTCATTCGTTGTAATAAACAGATCAAGTTTTATCTACTAATATAATATATATATCACGTAATATATTTACAGAGAGGAATTCTCACCGGAGGAGATTTTCATTTACAGTAACACGTGTGCAACGAAGCATTTCGTTACGTGATACTTGTAACTGTTTAGCGGCCCGTGAAAAACTTTGTTTTATTGTGAATCATATCTATTGCAAATCGATTATATTGCGTAATAATATAAATTACAGTTGCATCATTTTAATTATTCTATGTTTATAAAGTCTTCATTAATTTTAATTTAAAATTTATAAAGATTCAAAAAAAAAAAAAAAAAAAAAAAAAAAAGACAATTTTTTTTATTTTTTGCTGAATTATATTTTAAAACAAATATGATAAAGAGTTACATGTTTCGTACTGCCTTCCAATTTCTTTGAATTTTCTCTACCACTAATTTTGTATGTCCCTTTTTGTTTAAAAAAAATAAATCCTAAAATTTTAAAATGAAATTCATCGTTAAAAAAAATATTTATACATTTAATTTTCTGCTAAGTACATCAATATTATAAGCAATAATAATCATACATTTCATAATAAATTTATACTAGTACAGAATTTGCTATCTTTGAAACACTTTTTCATTCATAAATAAACTGTATTATTAATTGCTTTTATTATTTTAATGAATCGTATTTTCAATTTCTTCTATATGCAAAGAAAACATTAGATTCCAGGGAAGGGACACTGGCGCAGAACTTATACCGGTATTTCTTAACCCTTTCAGGGGCGGTGGCTAGAGGGTCTATCCACCTACTTTAGAAATTTTTCTCTAAGTGTGCAGTGGCTACATTTTTTATCCACTTTTATGAAAAGTTAATGTGTACTTCTAAAATTGAAATAGAGATGGCAGAACTACAGTAACTTTAAGCAGGATGTGCCTGTGACTTTTTATAATGGACAAGTTGCGGGAAAATTTTTTGAAGTTTCTTTTATATATTTTTATGAAAAATAATTTTTTATTCAAAAGTATTTGGTAGTGTAAATATACTGTAATGCACCTTTTAAATACAACAGATTTACATATTATCTTAGATCATTAATTTTAGTTTGATTTTTAGGAGCATCTTTTAGGTGGATAGACACAGTGGCTAGAACGCCTAGCCACCACCCACAAAAAAAAACCCCACATGCTGAATTTTTTTCTTCATCAAATATGACTTATAGGGGATGTTTACTTTATGATATATATGTATTTAAAAAGAAATTCAATCATTTTTACTTAGTGCCCCTGAAAGGGTTAAGAAGTAGAAAATTTTGTTACATTGATAGTGGTATGAGTTATGCTCCCGTATTCCATACTTGGAACTTCTTAAAAAATTGAACCTGAAGTTTTCGATGCATTTGCACGTTGATGGCCTGAACTTGAATCAACTTTATATATATATATATATATATATATATATATATATATATATATATTGATAATTGATATTCAGTCAGCGAAATTTATGGATTATTAAATATTATCAGTATTTAAACAATTAATTTGATCGAAAACAAAGATCACCAAATCAAACAAAAATGAAAAAAATTGGAAATAGATATTTGCATTCTATGTTAACGAGGTCTGGTAGAACACAAATATGCAAAAAGAATGTTTTTCTGTGTCGAAGATAGCAATAGCTAAGAATATCTTTGATCCGGGCCCGAAACATTCTTTGGAGGCAAAACAAGAAAAAAACTAATTTCAAAACAAAACTAATTCCAAAAGGAACTCACCACAAAAACAGATAAATATTTAAAAATTATGAAATCAAGATTACTATTAAATGTCGTAAAATTTCCATATAAGAATCACTTAAACAATAGTCAAGAAATAAACAACTAAAGTGTGCATGCAAAAAAGTGTCACATGTAAAATTCAATAACCAGATAGCCGTTAAAAGTACAGTTAATCACAGTACAGTAATGGCTAGAAATCATGGAGTAAAAAAAGTGAAGTCATAATCCAAATTTAAAAAAAGGGGAATCCTTTTACTAGGATTTAGAGAATTTCAGATTATGAATTAAATAGTGCTGCCATCTAGAATTATAATTTGAGAAAAATAAATCAACATTAGGAAGGCGTAATAAATCAAAATTAAGAAAGCATAATTATGATGATAGACCATTTGGATAATCAAACTAATAATGTAACTTAACTTAATTTAAAATCAAGTAATTTAATTTCTAGACCAAATATATATATTTGAAAAAAAAAGATCATTTAAATATATATAAAGGTCTGTGTGTATGTGTTACCAAAATATTGTAGTCACTCTAAATTATGAACAAATAGACGAATCGAACAAGGCTTTATATTTTGTTAGATCCTGACTAAAATTGTTATTTATGAGATTTCAAGTTATACTACCCAACAAGTAGTGCTACTTTGCTGCAATTTTCCCCCTTAAAAAAAAAAAAAAAAAAAAAAAGCTATATTTTGGCTTTTATAGCGGTGTATAAGTGAACAAACTCAAATGCAATACATAAGCATATGAGTACCAAAAACAGCAATAACGATTCAGCTGATAATAACTTTACAGACATGTTTAACAGAAAACTGTTGCCATTGTTTACATAAATGTTTTTCGTGAAATCGTTTGTTTGTAATATTTCCATAAAAAGTATGTCCGATAGTTTATATTTACATATATAAGTTATTAATAACTATGCCATTCCTGTTTTAACAAGAAGTTTTTTGTAGTATTCTACATTTACTTTTAAAAATCTTTAATAATAAAAATTATTATTTTTTCCTTTCTGCAACTATTGCGAAATGTTTACATTGACCTAGACGTGTTATTACATAAATAGTTGAACATAAATTGCCTCAAATTTTTTTAATATTCGTATTATACTCTCTACATGCATGTAACATAATACAGTATATCTGAAATATTGATATAATGCAATAAATATTTTAACGCAGTTAATGAATTATGAATGTTTTAACTTTTAACAATATTAGAAAACAACAAATACTTACCATACAATCTATTTAATCAATACTTAGTTGTCATTTTGTACGGAAAACACTAACATTTACAGAGATACATCATGTTATACAAATAAATGCTCGATGTAACCTAAATTAATTAATTTCATGGTAGGTATCTGTTACAAGATACGCTTAAGCATCGAAATAATTTGTAATTGTTTTCTAAATGAGTTTACAATTACGTAGCGTTGGTTGTGTATTTAAATATTTAATATGCTCATTCATTATTTTTAAAACGTTTCAATTTTAATGCGTATTGAATTTACGTCGATTTGTATTACTTTTAATGTTGAGACTCATATACTGTCAAGAATGTTTAAATAAGCAGTTTTTTTTTTTTTTTTTTTTAAATATTAAATTTCAAAAGCCTGTCATTTGTTTATTTAATAGATATTTTTTTGCTTTTATTTAATTTACACCCTAAATTTAAAATTACCCATTATTTAATATACATCTGATAACTACCGCCCACTTTTGTATGTCTGTTAGTCGTCATATTTTGTATAAGTCATCAGGTTCCACAAAAAGGGTGATTTATAAAGTAGGGAAGTAATATTACTTTTTAAAATTTATAAAGCAAAGTTATTGTAAGTTAAAGCAAATAATAATAAAATATTTTTTCCATTTCAGTGTTTTTAAAAAGCCATATATATATATATATATATATATATATATACAAAAGTGCTTCTGTATCGTACAAAACCCCTACCACCCACCATAAAAATTTGAACGCCACTAGCATAGCTGCCAATATTTTAATTTATTCCGGAGTACTTTTAGCCCCGCCTTTAATTCGCACCGCTTTATTTATAGAAAAAATTTCTTCAATACTTATAACTTCGATAAGATAAGAAAAAATTGCTTTTAAAAAATAAGTGGTACGAAATAGAGGTGGGATTAAAATTACTCCGGAATAAATTAAACTATTGGCAGCTATTCACTAGTGGACGGTAAGGACCGAGTTGATTGTTATTGGTTTAATACTTCTTAATCTAAATTGATATCAGTTTTTTTATTAGATTCTGTCCATGGTATTAATTTATATAACACTTGCAGTGGTGATATTAACACTTTCGCGACCGCATTTTTTTTTTTTTTTTTTTTTTTTCACTGTAAGGTCCGCCTGTGGGCGTTATTCTCTTTATTTACAATATTTTAGAACAAAATTTTCTGCATTCACATTTATATTACAAATGAATATACATTAGAGTTATACTCTTTCTAATCGAAGCTTTTATATCCATTGTATATTGATAGTATCAGGTCGATTCATAAATAATTTCCGATGACGTTTATTTAAAATTTACACCAGAAACATTATACAGTGAATATAAGGCTGCAAAGATAGGCTCCTCCCCTTGCATTCATAATGTAGTGTGTTTGGGCTTTACTTGCATTGGACCAATGGTCAAAGCATGCATACTGCAAATGTTAATAAAATTCTTCGAAGGTGAGGAATTTAGCATATTATGTTCGTTTTTAACCAATCGGAATGACGATCACCTTTCATTTTAATGGAATTATGCAAATATTTGGAAACTTTAGCTTTCAGCCGTCACTGGCATTACTGTACTCATTGGTCTGATTTCATTGGGCATGTGCCATCTGTCTTAGTATATAATCTGTGGTTCAATTATTCTTCTAACAATCGTTTTGTCTGGTGCATGTTTGATTAAACTGTTACTTTAAACTCCTAAAATGGAGAACGAAAAAGTGCATATTCGTCATGTGATGCTTTGAAAAAACAGACAAAACAACAGTGCTAAAGCGACAGCTGATAAAATATGCAGTGTATACGGTGAAGGACTAATAACTGATCGGACAGTTAGATATTGGTTTACGAAATTACGCTCTGGAAATACGATTTTAAAGGACGAACTGCGGACAAGACGTCCTTCCGAATTTAATAACAACCATGTAAAGGCTATATTGGAACAAAATCCACGGCAATCAACTAGAGACATAGCAGAAAGGTTGAATGTAACCCAATAAACTATTTTCCGCCACCTGCAGAAATTAGGGAAAGTCAGCAAATTAGGAGTATGGGTACCACATAATCTCAGTGAACAGAATAAAGAAGATCGCCTGTCTATCGCTACATGTCTGCTCTCACGAGAAAAAAAAACGAGTCTTTTTTAGATAGGATAATAACTGGCAATGAAAAATGGATTACTTATGAGAATATCATCCGTAAAAGACAGTGGCTTGATAAGGAAGAAAAACCCTTACCAGATTCGGAAGCTGACATCCATAGAAAAATGATTTTATTGTGTGTATGGTGGGATTGTCGAGGACTAATCCATCACGAGTTATTAAAGTCAAATTCAACAATTATTGCACACATATATGTTCAGAACCTGCAAAGAGTGAAAGAGAATCTTCATAAAAAACGTCCTACACTCGTCAATAGCAAAAACGTCATTCTTTTACATGATAATGCAGGATACAGCAAGGGTGACTCAAGAAAAAATTCTAGAGCCCGAATAGTCGATTTTACCGCACCCACCTTACTCCCCGGACCTTGCCCCGACAGATTTTCGCCTTTTCTGTTCCTTACAAAACTTTTTGAAAGTAAAAACATAAATCTGAAGAACAAGTCACACAGGCTGTCGAAAATTTCTTCCAATCGAAACCAACGACATTTTACAAGGAAGGAACATATAAGCTGCCAAGAAGATGGGAGAACGTCATACATAAGAATGGTGAATGCATAATAAATTGATATAATTTTGTAAATAAATGAAAGCATCAAAAATGCGTGATAAAAACTAAGGAAGTTATTTAAGACTCCACCTACAAAGACGTAACATGATAAATGTGGGAAGGGCTTATTCTTCGGCAGGAAATAATACCTAATATACATTATTATATTCGTTGTATAATGTTATTGGTGTGTATTCTATTTTAACTGCATCGGAAATTATTTATGAATCAACCTAATAAGTTCGCTATCCAAATTTGGCTCAATTTGGAGTATTATTTCGTAAGTTATCATTCGGATAAATTTCCAATTTTTAAGTGGCTCCGCTTAATTTAAGATATCCGCCACTTTGTTAAATATGGCGGATAAAGCTCATTAATAATTTCGGTATGCATACATACCCTTATAAGGTATATGTATACATCAAAATTGAAGCAAATCCGGCTTTAAATACGCTTTTTGCAAAGTGGATTTGAAAATTTAGTGGCAGCCACTTCAAAATAAAATGGCGGAGCAACTTGATTAATGAACTTATCAAAGATATTTTTAAATAAGTTCGCTGTCTAAATAACGTGGCTCGATTTGGAGTGTTATTTTGGAAGCCACCATAGTGACGAAATTTCCATTATATATATATAGTTAGATACATAAACGAAGTGATTACTATAAATGGATTTCTATGGAAATCAACCTAACACTTTCCCAAAATGCTGGTGTGAAAAAAAGCGTGTATTAATAACACTACGGAATATTAATTAGAAATCGTAAATGAAAAGATTTTTTGGATAGACAAATTTTCATTGCTGGCTTAAAATCATCCATTTTGTTTTTAAAACAGTGATAGATTTATAATATTAAATCATAAAGTTGAAGTGATAATAACAACTTTTATATAAGTATACCGCAATAAAAAGACCAATATTTAATTAATAACTACTTTAGTTACAACTAATTAACTGCCTCTGTATTCATTACTATCAGAATTAAATATTTTCTAATTAACCCTACATTTAATTCATCTCATAGTTCAAGTGTGTTTTGAAGGACTTTAAAACGATTTTAAACATGTCCGTTCAGCATGTGAGTTTAATTATGTAAAGATTGGAAAGCTTAGTGAATTAAGTGTTTAGTGAATTTTCTCCAAACTTTCCTAGGACGATGTCATTTTAATTAATTGTAATCATCTGAAGACTAAACCATACATTGGTAATTTCTGAAAGTAAATCAATAGGAAATTTATAAAGATTATAAAGATTTCATATTTTGTTAAAGGTTAAAATAATGTAAAATGTAAAAACATTACTATGCATTTTTCTTCATATATTTCACGTATAAAATATGTATATAAAATAGTTTGCACCAGTTTAGACGACGGTGGAATTTCAAAATGTCAAAACTGGATTAAAATGAAAATTTAAAATGAAACGATATTTTAATTTAACTAAAATATGAAACTAGTATTTAACAATAGTTAATGTATTGTAGAAAGAGTTTTTCAATTCTGATCATTCCATGCTGAGTTATAAAGCATTTATATTTATAATGAAATATTCAATCTGTGGTAAAATGAAAACTTCAAACATTATTTTCTCGAAACAATTTTTTACGAAGTTACATCAAGTTGGAAAGCTTAGTGTTCCAGGCTTTTTATTTTTGTTGAATTTTCGTAAAACTTCATTTAAAGTTTTTTTTATATATATATATATATATCTTAGCATAAACTTTAGTTAAAATTTTCTACTTCTTGTTTAAAACTTTAAATTTTTGTAGTTAAAAAAAAAAAAATAATAATAATAATAATAATTAAAAAAAAAAAAAAAAAAAAAAAACTGATTTTTTTTTTTTTTTAATATCTTAATAATAATGTGAATGTTAAATTTAATATGATATTTTTCCTTTACAAATAATACTGCATAAAACTAACTTTTTGCTGTAACAGAAGTATAATTGTAGATTTTTTTTTCATTAATCTACTATTACTATAAAAATTATGCTACTTTTTTAACATTGTTCACTAACCCTTTTTTTTTTTTTTTTCTCGCGAATACAGATGCATAATTCGGTTTGAGATTTGTAAATTATTACTTGAAAAATCAAAGCAAACTCATTGGAATATACTTTACATTTATTTTAGCATTAAATTGTTTGTAAAATGTAGTATTTGTTAATAAAAGTTAATTGTTTTTTTTTTAATTAATAATAACAATAAATAAAATTACAGTTCGTTAATAAGAACAAAATTGTTTCATGAAATATTTTAAATAGTTTTAATCAATAAATACCCTCGACATTTTTAGTTATTTATAAGTACAATTTTAGTAAAACTAAATGGATATCCGTATTACAAATTACACTGAATTTTATTGCAAAGTTCTAGTATGGAAGATTTCGGATTCAAAACTGCTCATTATCATTTTTCAATTACTTTTTTTTAATAATTTTTATTCGTGAAAACTAAAAAATATGTAATAAAAATTCGAAACAATGATTTTTAGTCTTTTTTAACAACAAATTATTTTTTGAATCTGACACGAAAACAATATTTTAAACAATATTGTTAGATTCTCATATGTGTATTTTATCCCAAATTTCTTGCAGTTTTATTGTATTAAAAAATTGTAGGGTGTTATAAAACTTCTTATTTAACTCTATAGCTACGGCTAAAATTGTACACAAAACACACGCACGCAAAACAAAAAGACGAATTTTATTAATTTTTGATTGGAAAAGGAGTGGTAAGATAATTTACCACGCCTAAAATTTAAGCTCTATTAGTAATTCCAAGGTAAATGTTGTGTAGGCATACGTAAGCATACTTGCTAACCATCTCATTAATAATAGTACAATTGTTAACGCCCCCTGAAAAAACGTCCCTTTTCTTACATCACTATATTTTTAGAGTTATTCTTTCCAAATGCTGTTACGATTAAATAAGAATAAAATTACTCTAAAAAAATATTGGTGTGAAAAAAAAGGCGGGTATTAAAAATTGTACGGTTCCTAATGAGATGGTTGGCAAGTATGTGTAAGCATATTTCATACCCCACCACTATTTTCTAACAATAACCATAATCTTATTTAGTCACGAAAAAATCTGTTGCAATGTCTACTGCAATGTAATAGGAGTATTTCAGAACAATGTCAAAAGGCTGGGCTTACTGTTTAAATTAGAAAAACTGGCTAATCTAAAAGTGTTGATAAATAGCACAAATCGTCTATTAACATCCGCCGGAATACCAAGCAGACATGTTAAATTGCTTATTGACGACTGCCGGAGTTAAAGAATTAAAGAACATTTAATTTATATTAAATCAGGCTAGAAATAAATCAAGTGAGAAAACATGTTACTAAATAAAGAGTTATTCAATTCCGACCAATGTTACATTTACGAATATTTTACTTGTAATCACATTACAATCTGAATTTTAAAAGTTCTTTCTTACAATATAATAATATGTTAAGAAATTATAAAACGTAACTTGTCTGTTAAATTATGAATGAATTTCTAATTGTAATAAAGCTTTATTTCCGCAAAATGAATTAAAAATCCTTTCACAAATTACTATGCAAGTTACTATGTATGATTTATGAATATAATATAAAATATTAATATTAAAATAACTTCCAATATACATCTTTTATTGCGATTATAAGTAATTTTTTTTTTAATTATTATTTTTATAGTAAATTTTATGGGAGTCCTAACGCAAAGCTAACGACACCTTTTATTATTCCACATTATAGTTAGTTACTGTCTTTTTTTTTTTTTCTTCATAGCAATGTTAGTATTTTTTTTTTATTTTTTTATTTATTTTTTTATTTTTTCACAGAACACTGTACCATAAATTTTTCCAATATGCAATTATGATTAAATAAGAAGAAATTTACTCTTAAAAAAAAAGGTATTTAAAAAAAAAAGAAAAAAAGAAAAGAAAAGAAAAGGCCGATACTAACAATAATATAAAATAAATTAACACGTAGGGACTTCTGATAGTATAATGACACTGTAATTGTTTAAATAATACGATTTGTCTTACACATTCAAAATTTCCTTTAAACAAAAATTAGAATTCTTGAAATTGTTGTAGCAAATTTTATCTGAATTCTTTACACTTCCACGACCGCTGACGTAGATTCACGTCATTCGAAATTCTCTAACTCTACCCGTGGACGTTTCTTTCGCAATTTCTATGTTATTTATTTCTCAAAAATATACCCAATATTAATGTTTGTATTATATAAATTTCTTGGTTAAGTTCACTGAGGAGTTTGCTCCTCAATTTTGATCCGAATGATGCCCACTAAATTTTCAACATGATAACTTTTGAAATACTGAATTAATTCGATCTCAATTTGTAGAGTAGACTTATCTCCAAATTCATTTGATATGTTTGTTTGCCAACTTGATCCCCTATCTTGTGCCGGCCACTTGAAATTTTTAAATTCACATAAAAAGGGAATTTATAAACGGATTTGCTTAAAACTCCAAACGTACATCGCATCAATATTTCCACCAAACGGCCGCCCGTTTCTTTGAAAATGACTACTAGTTGATAAGAAAACCATCTACCCTTCCGAATAAGTTGGAAGGACTTGATTTTCTTCTTTGTTCGGAAATGCATTTGAAAAAATACCCTTAAAAATGTGGTGTGGAAAAAGGGCGTATACTAATTATATTACAGAATATTAATTAGAATGTTTGTTTGTATGGATAAAAATATACAAATGTTCACTTTTTATTCATATTTTCATAGCATATATCAAAGTTTCATATAACAGCAGCAGCACATAATTTCATTTTTTGAACTTTGTACAATATATATGTATATATATATATATATATATATATATATATGTATGTGAGAATGTCGTATGTCGTACGTTTTGAATAAATTTCAAAATGTTGAATTTCAATATTTAATTTTGCCATGTAAATGATACGATACATGTTTTCTTCGTAAGTTTCAGTAAAATGAAGGAGAGAGACTTAGAGAGATTTGTTGAGTGCCGAGTAACCGGAGCCAATTAGCTGCCCCACGCCTTAGCGAACCAGACAATATAACCAGCGAACCAGACAACAACCTATTATATATATATATATATATATATATATATATATATAATAGGTTGTTGAAGAATGAAAACTTCAATAAAACGACATAAAGCGAAAAAAAGGACTGCCGAATTACATGTTAGAGAGTTTTAACATGAACTTTCACCAGATCGAAAATAATAAGCAAATTGAGCGGGGAAGAAATCATCACAGTTTAGTTGATTGAACTAAGGAATGGTGTAAAATCTTCATGAGAGAAATAATTTAATTTCGATAATTCAGACGAAGCAAACGACGAAAATTACTATTAACACTTTCGCGACCGCTGACATGAATTCACGACATTTGAAAATTTGTAACTCCGCCAGTGGGCGTTTCTTCAGGTTACATAGATTACATTATTTCCTAACAATGTACCCAATATTCACATCTGTGCCATCAATGCACTATGGATACAAATAATTTGATTTGAAAGAGTATGATTATAACGAATATTTATTTATATTATAAATTTGAATACAGAAATCATTCATTTAAACTAATGAAATGCAAAAGGATTACGCCCTTAGGCGGAGCTTACTATCAAATATACAAAAACATGCGGTTACGAAAGTGTTAAAAAGGAGTTTTAAGTAACAAAATTTCAATTTTCTCAAAGGTTATTTCCATGAAATTTTGAAACAACCGAATTATAGTAGCTTGAATTCCCCCCCCCCCCCCCCCAATATCAGTTAAAAATAGTAAAAAAATAAAAGAGTAGCATTACAAAAATATTTTAAGTGACAAATATTTTGCTAATGTCTGATTTATTTGTCGAATACCTTGATTAACTGTTTAAAACTTTAAAAACTTCTGCTTTTGCCTCCAAGGCAGTAGCACGTATTTTGCACCTGAAGAAAAAAGGCTACGAAAATTCATTAATTAATTAATTAATTAATTAATTAATTATTAATTAATTTATTTATTTATTAATTTATTAACATTAATTTTATGGTGTATAAAGAATATTTTTAAGTTTAAATATTGACTGTACTACTGCTCTTTAGTTTAGTATCTTGATTAAATATGTTTTTTGTAGATTTTCCACGAAACTTTTACCTGAGACTTTTTGTTTTAGTGCTGTTATTTTATGCTGATATAAACCTCATTGCTTATACTTCTTCATCTTTTATTATTATTATTATTATTTTTACGACAAAAAAGAAATAAATAAATAAATAAAATAAAATAAAAAACATTAATTTTGTAATCATATAATGTTAAAGTAATACAATTTTCAACATAACATTTTAAAATAAATCCAAAGAAACAAGTTGCAGTTTGAATTAAACTTGTCATCTGTAAAAGAAAATTATCTGTATTGCTAACGAGGTTTGTTACATCGGCATAAGAAAAATTTAACATATTCATGTATTTTTCTGCTATTGTAATAAATCGTGAATAAAAATCTGATAAATTCAAAAACTGTCAAATATTTAAATGGTGCAGAAAGTAACATACTTGCCAACATACTAATTAATATTCCGTAGTATTGTTAGCTCCGCCTTCTTTTTCACACAAGTATCTTTTTAGAGTATTTTTCTTCCTATATAATCTTAATTGAATTTGGGGAATATCACTCCAAAAATTTACTGGTGTTGAAAAAAGAACTTGCCAACCATATCATTAATAACAGTACAATTGTTAACGCCCCCTGAAAAAAACGCTCCTTTTCTCACACCACTATATTTTTTAGAGTTATTCTCTCCAAATGTTGTTACGATTAAATAAGACTAAAATTACTCTAAAAAGTTATTGGTGGGAAAAAAAAGGCGTGTACTAAAAATTGTACGGTTCATAATTAGATGGTTGGCAAGCATGCAAGCAGAGCCTGATTAAGGGGAAGCACACATTATTTATACTTACACCGTTATTTTTTAACAAATACTTTCCTCGTATAATAAACAGAAAATTCTCATAAAAAATTATTTTAAAAGGATTCTGGTGTCTAATAACGGTGAGTAAATTGCATTGTTTTACACCGTTCATTTTTTATAAAAAATATTTCCTAGTCAAAGCGTGGAATGTCTATGACATGAAGTAAAAAATAATTGTAAAAATATTCCGGTGAGAGCGGAGATAATGTGTGCTTCCACCTTAATCAGGCTCTGCATGCAAGTATGCAGTACACATGAATTTCACAAGAACTACATACAGTTTATGTAGACTGACGATTACTTTTTAATAACACATTAATAAAATTTTAAAAATAATGTAAAGAACTTTTTAGCGTGAATATATTTCAAGTGTGTCAGGCATATATAGCTCACTTAAAAAAAACATTTACATTTACTGTAAAGTATAATATTTCCTGGAAATAAAGTTTTATTTCTCAGAAAACAATCCTATTTAGAATAATTTTTTTTACCTGCAAAAATGTTTCAATCATCGTTTCCAGTGTTGTCAAATTTGGTGATATTTTTATTCAATAGTCACCAATAATTTTGAGGAAGGATGTTTTATATATTTGATAGACAATTATCTTCGCCGCAATTAGTCAAACATTACATTTAGAAATTATTTGATGATATTAAATAAAAAGATCTTTTAAATTTACAACTAATGTTGCCAGATCCGCCGGATTTTTTATACAATAACTACCAATAAATTTTAATTGTAACATTTACGTAATCACTTCCAAAAAGTTAGAAAGTTAGGATGGAATGGTTGGGAGGTACAGTCGGTCAAAAAAAAAAAAAAAAAAAACGAAACACCAGACCTTTCTCATTATCTAATTATCGCAGCAACATGCAGTAGGCACCAATCGTCAGGAATTTATGTCTACTTTTATTGTATGTAGGAAAAAATGACATTGGGGGTCGTTTTTCTGGAATATCTCGAGAACTATTTGGCCTAATGAGCTGCAAATTTGCATACGCATATTTTAAGGTGCTAGAAATCGATATCTGTTAAAAAAATTATAGGTCACAATATATATATATATTTAAATATTAATTTAATAATTTTTATTCTATAGATAAAGAATATTAAAATCTTAATGAAACTCATAAATATGTTTGGAAAACCAGTTATTAACACCATTAAAAAAAAACAGGTAAAAATAAAATAAAAATGTAGGAGATATGAATATAAATGTGTAATCAGACTTTAACATTAGAAGCTCGAAAGTTTAGATGTGAATAACTCCTAAACGTATGCACCATATGACTTCCAAATTTATAACTGGGGATGAAATTGACTGTAGAATCGATATTCGAAATCAAAATTATATGTTACTGTTGAAAAAATTAAAGTTTGACACAATTTCAATATGAAGACGACCCCTTAAGCTATTTTTCTCCAATTAGCTTAAAAGAGAACAAAATTCCCTGATGAATGGTACCTTCGGTGTCTTTCTGCAACAATTTACTGATGAGATAGATGGGGGTGTTTCTTTTTTTTTTTTTTTTTTTTTTTTTTGACCGACTGTACCTGTGACAGCGTCATGCATCCTCCATTATCTAGTGGAAGCTAACGAAGTGAGAGTCCCGAATTACAATTTCAATACAATGGAGAAGGGGGGGGGGGACATAAAAGGAACAAATAATCTATTTAATACCCAAATTCTTATTATAGCTTATCACATAAAGCTTTTCGAAGTTAGAATAAATTTAATTTGAAAAAAAAAAAAAAAAAAAAAAAAAAAAATGTACCTTTTTTGTTTATTAACCAAAATTGGAGAAATTTGAACTGTGTTAAGAAACGAGAAATTATTTCTTAAAATTCACAACAGATGGCAGCACCACACGATTGCCTATAAGTTTTGTGATTTCATTTTCCGTTTAATGGCCAATATCTGCAATTTAATTATTCGTTTGAGGCACCTTTTTATTATTATTATTTTTTTTATGTAATAACTTTTTATATTATATCATTTTTATTTTGTATTGTTAATTGTTTCATTGACATTTTAGTGAATATTCCGCCCCATAGAGGACGCTTGTAGTCCACAAAAAACTTTTTTTGTGCTTCTAAAAAGAGATCTAAGAAAAAGGCTTCTTAAAAAAAATTTAGAATACTGTGTAGTCAACAATAAACTTTCTTTTATCAATTCACATCTTTTCTACTAATTGTCTGCAAAAATTATCACTCCGGACCTCAGGGTATCGAACGCGGGACCACCGGATTACTAAAATGGCGCTCTTACAACTGAGCCACGGAGAGACAAATGCAAAAACTTGTATTTACCTTAAAATAGAGGCGCATTTTTTGAGATTGACAAACATACCGTAGGAAATGATAGTAAGTACATAAGAATTTGGGAAAAAACAATAACAAAGGAATTTTAGAGCTTATGGAAAAAGGAAACACAATAATAAAAATTAGTAGAAAGGTTAAGTACAGCATTATACAGCTAGGAGAAAGTTTAGGGATAGTAAATATTGATAGTCTATTATGTTTATCAAATATAACTTTTCATAATAATTGGCGATTATCGAATAAAAAATCCGCCAGATCTTGAAACACTGATGGTTTTTATTATTTTACGGAAAAAATAAATTTGTCAAGTATTTAAATACTAAAACAAAATTTATGTTTAAAATTCCTTTTAAAAAATTAAATCTGCACAAAGTTATCTAGTTACTGTAAATATTTAACCATTATTCACTTTAACGACTCATATTATTATAAGATTTTCTTTCACATCGTTGTGATCCAAATAATGTTAGATTAAATATTTTATACGCTACATGAATGCCTGATGTGTCTATTGAAATTACAACCATAAATCTTAAAATTTACACGCAATTCTTTTTCTGGAAAATAAGGTATTTTCCAGCAACATTAACTTTTATTATACTGAGGCCTTGAAAATTGCCGAAACATTTTGATAGATGGGTTAAGTCTCGGTTGAAGTAATCTTGTGTCCCAAACATTAATCATTCTTTGAGATAATGTCAAAGAAACGAGACAGTGTTTCAGCCTAATAAAGTAAAAATTGAAATTTTCTTTTTACTAAGTTGATGGTAGTATTACTATGTTGTGTTATGGATATTCAGTTACGTAAACTTATATCTGTATATTTTAAGCGGCTGATTAAGTTATAGTTCGTCTGAAAGAACAAAAAATGAAAGAAAGAAAGGAATGAATATTCTAGATAAAATACATAATATGCATATATCTAAATTTTTAAATCTTTGAAAATTATTTTTATAATGAAATAAATTATAATAATAAAACTAAAATTATATAAATAAGCTAGTAATATTTCATGCTAGTAACATTTATTCATCTTAAAGAAAAAAAAAAAAAAAAAAAAATGGCGCTTCTCTGTCAAGCAAAGCTCTTGTGATATAGTCTTAAAAATTATATAAATAAGCTAGTATATTTCATGCTAGTAACATTTATTCATCTTTAAAAAAAAAAAAAAAAAAAAAAAAAAAAAAAAATGGCGCTTCTCTATCAAGCAAAGCTCTTGTGATATAGTCTAAAAAATGCAAACATTCATTAATGTTTTTATACGATTGTTTAAATATAAAAACTAAATATTTTTTTAAAGGAATTGGTCTGGACTTCATTTTGTAATGTATTGGCTGTTAAATTGACTGAAAGATTGGTCGCAGAGTGCATACATTTTTTCGTGCGTTTTATTATGTTTTTACCATTATTATCCTGGAATTTAACGTTTATTATTTCATGAAGGTATAGTTCCCAGACTTTGCGACCTTTTAAACGAACGTTATCTTATACCTCATTATAATCTGTTTAATGAAATTCCCGATATGAAATCAGTGCACCTGACACAGCGAAAGTCTCACAACACTGCCACAGGCGCATTCATTTGTTCACTACATGGAATATAATGCCATATAAAGTAATGTTCAACACAAAAATCGCAAAATCTGACAACTGTGTAAGAAGATTTAATGTTATAATACTATTTAAAAACATTATGGTTCTAAAATAATGGTGACATATAATAAAATACATGTAAAAATATAGGAACGCTGCGACTTCTGCGACTGGCATACTTGCCAAGGTTTTAATTATTATTCCGTAGTATTGTTAGTACGTGTTTTTTTTTTTTTTTTATGCCAGTATCTTTAGAAAGCATTTTTCTTCTTATGTAATCGCATTTATATTTTGAAAACATTACTGTATAAAAAAGAAGAGTGGGAAATCGGAGCAATGCTGCAGAATATTAATAAGAATGTTGGCAGGTATGGCAATAGTTTCTGCTCTTTAAGCTGTCTTGCAGGAGGTACCAAGTTCGATTTCTGGTCGTAGTCGATGGAACATACATTTGGAGTTTTCCGTACTTTTCTTCTAAATGAGCAGGAATACAAATCGCACTCCTTAGAAGTACCGATCTTCTCACGGAGATCATCCCAGGTTTAGGTTCTTAGCGAAGACAACTGGATTTTAATTTCGACATCAGCGTATTACTACCTTGTCATGTATTAATTAATAAAGCACTTGATTAAGTTTTGATATTGTTTGTAAATATTTTTAAAATGCAATGTTCATAAATGCAAAAAATTCACAAACATACATAACTATGGTATTTAACTGATGATGGCTATTAAATAATAATAATAAAACTAATAAAATAATTAGAAATACCATAGCTGCCATGCGTTCCGCTTTTTGAATGCTATAATTTCTTTCTATTAATTAATTTATTCAAAGATGTTATTTCTACAATTAATTAAATAAAAAATAACTATCAAAGTTCTCCGTTAATAAAGCAGAAGTATTGCTGTATGAGGAAAAAAGGTAATGAAAAGATAAATATTGAAATATAAAAGCTAAGATAACGCAAAATATTTAAAAAAAAAAAAAAAAAAAATTACTGAAAAAGATAATTCACACCCAAAAAATAATCGTGGTGAATTTGTATGATGCCTTAAAAAGTTCTGGATATTCAGAACGGTTCATATATAGTGTGTTATTTGATTTTTTTTTTTTTTTTTTTTTTTTTTTTTTTTTTTTTGTCTCGACATTTGCCATTTATGTTTGGGTGGGAGGTCCCTGAATTTGATGGCATTTGTGAAGAAGGAGCCGCCATCGCAATCCTTAACAAAAACAACATAGGAAGAGGCATGTATGCCTTTCCGGGGTTCGAACCAGGCCTTAACGTGTAGGAGTTAAGGACGCTAACAACGACACCATATGGGCAGCGATAATAGAATATAAGACTGTTTGTTTAAAAAGCAAACGTTTGTTTCAACTTATTTATTTTAAAACGTGATTTAGAACTAAAACTTTAACGATCATAAGAAATGTACTTTTACAAATCATATTTTTATATCAAAGGGAAAGTAAGGTCAGTCTAGTGTTTTATGCAATACATCAAGTTTAGACGATTAAGATTTTTACGTTACGTTGACAGTGTGATGGGGTACATCAAAAGAAGAGAACATGCAGGTACCTGTGTACAGTGATTTCAAATACAAGCCACAAAGAGGCTTATATATTTGCCAACTTAGCACTTTTTGGCTACCGGAAAATATTAACACTTTCGCAACAGCTGACGTAGATTCATGTCAATTTGAAAATCTGTAACTCCGCCAGTGGGCGTTTCTTTAGCACTTTGTATGTTGTTTATTTCTTAAGTATATTACCAATATTCATATTTTTCCAATGAAATATACTGCGGATAGAAATACTTTGATTAGAAGGAATATAATTATAATGTATATCTATTTTTACTATAGGGCCGCGGTAGCCCAGTCGGTAGAGCGCCGGCCTCGTAACTGGAAGATTGCGGGTTCGGTACTCGAGTCGTCCAAAGACCGTCGTGTACACTAATGGTGGCTGGTGCACGTAAAATCTGTCGTGGCCGCAATGTCCTCCATGTTCCCATCAAAAATTATACCTCTGGGGGTCACCAAAACGGGAGAGTCTCCCTTCCGCGTTGGATCAAAATTGTGATGGCATGTCTCCGGACCACCTCTAAGGGTGTGTCCCAGACCGTCGCCAATTGCCCATCAGCGCAGCAATAGTGTGACGTTAAACCCAACCATCCATCCATCTATTTGTAATATAAATGTGAATACAGAAAATTTTGTTCTGAAATATTGTAACTTCGGAGAATAACGCCTACAGGTGGACCTTACTGTCAAAAAGTCAAAAACATGCAGTCGCGAAAGTGTTAATAAATTTTTTATTTCACACCATCAGTAAAAACCATTAAAGTAAACTGATTAAATAAAATAAATTTTTCTAATAAATTTTTCCGGTAGCCAAAAGGTGCTAAGTTGGCAACTATAGTAGACTGGTAGTGTTTTTCACTGTCATAATTCTTTAACTCTTTCGTTCCCGTTACGGCCGTAGCCGCCCGAAAGCTCTCAGTCCCATTACGGCCCTAAAACGCCTGAGATAGTTCATCCCCCCATATTCGCTCTTTTATCTTCGCGATGGTCATTTTTCCGCAGTTAGTTGTCAGTGCAGATGATAAGTGGGCGGGTTAACTTTACGGTGACAAGAATGGATAGGGGAGGGAGTTTTCTTGTCCAAAAGATTTTGAAGTGAGAGACAAAATTTTGTAATCGCAGTTTGTTAGCTGAGATCATCCTGTATGTTCTTATTTCTTTCTGTTTATTATGGCTTTTTGACGTAGAAAAATAACACAATACGAAATTAACGCGATTTTATTTGCTTCCACTGAAAATGAAATTAACAAATCGATTGATATCAGTGATAGTGATGAAACTTCAGAGGAAATAGAATCTTACCAAACACCGAAACTGTTTCTGATTCCGGTGCGGATCTAGACGAAAATTATGGTAATTTTCATATTACTTTTACGTGGACTTCCGACATAAAGAACTTTAAAAATCAGGAAAAAATTTCGGAATCTAAAGACTCAGTAGATAGTTTGAATCCAAAAGCAGAACCTCTAGATTATTTTAATAATAATAAAAAAAAAAAAAAAAAAAAAAAAAAAAGAAAGAAAGAAAGAAAAAAGAAGAAGGAAAGAAACAAAAGGAAAAGAAAAGTGTTTGCAAGAAAATTAAAGTTAGAAAAAAAAAAAAAAACTTCCTCACAACAATTGTTTTGGGCTGAGAAACAGTATACATCGCTTCTTCAGATAGAAATTAGATATAAGTGCTACTTTCATGCTGTGCTTGTGCCTAACATTTCTGTCTGACGAAAGGTTGGGCTATTATTTCGAATCGAAACTACTGTTGCAAATCTTTAATTTATTTTTATTAATTTATGGTGCTTGCTTACATTTTTTTTTTTATTATTATTGCTTATTACTTTAGAACATTAGTCCTTCAGCGCATATTAATTAATAAATATTTACAATCAAAATTCTTATAAAAGGAGGTTTTCAATTGCTTTTATCAAATTTACTTAACTCTGACAAAATGGGTGATTAAAAATAGTTAGAATGATAATTTAAGAAAGAGTTACACATTGTGCATTACACAATGTTCAAAAACTTTACAACAGTATTTTCTTCATTGTAGATGACTAGTTCTTGAACTGTATAAGAATACGATTTTTCAAAAAATACGTTAGTAAAAAAAAAAAAAAAAAAAAAAAAAAAAAGAATGAATGAGAAAGCTTTACGACAATTGTTTTGGGTCGAAGTAATAGCACACCCCTTCATGGACTAGTGCCTAGCTTTTTCCTCTGTTGAACCTTTGTGTTATTGCTTTGTATATCGACCCAAAAGAACTGCTAAGAATTTTTATTTTTTTTTATTTCTAATACAACATTAGTTTAAAAAAAAAAAAAAAAAAAAAAACTGCATATCCCTTGAAATAAATAACTATGTTAAAAATAATTGGATTCATAATTTTAAAAATGTGCTTCTCACACGATGACTTTAAAATGTTAACAAAACTATTTTCTTCATTGTAGTTGACTATATGTTGATATTTATATGCTTACATAAGAAAAAGAAAAAAAAAACTTTGCAAAAAAATACCGTAAGTTGAAAAAATAAAAAACCTTCTTCATAACAATTGTTTTCGGCCGAAAAACATGATATCGCTCTTTTAGGTATAAAGTAGATATAAGTCCTGATTTGATGCTGTGCTTGTGCCTATCATTTTCGTCTGATGAAGGGTTGTGCTATTATTTCGAATCGAATGAACTGCTGCGAATGGTGTTGGCTTACTCTTTTTTTTTTTTTTTAATTTATTATTTATTTACAATAAAAATTTTCATAAAATGAGGTTTTCAATTGTACTTATGAAATTTACTTAACTCTGAAAAAATAGACATTTAAAAATAGTTAATATAGTTAATGATAATTATAAAAAAAAAAAAAGAAAGAAAGAAAAAAAAGTTGTTATTGCACAGTGATTTTCTAAAATTTTTGCATTATGTTTTCTTCATAAATAAATAAATACATCGAATTTTAATTATCAATTTTATAGACAATGTGATAACTGCTTTGTGGCATTTTATAAATACTACGTGAATTTAAAATTCATATAATATTTGTTATGTTTCGAAAGCAAAAGTATTATTGATGTTGATAGTACCAGGCATTTCTTGGAAAATATATTGCACACCCTCCACTCTGCAGTGAAACTGGACCAGACAATAAACCATTCTTCCCCTAATCTTAAGGCGTGTTGAAATGACACTCGCATGAATAGAAAAAGAAGCCGCTCTGTACTTCCGTGGGGGTGAAATCTCGGGCGTTTGTCCGGGATTCTGAGGTAGATAAAAATTTCATATCCATGGGACCGAAAGAGTTAAATCAAAACGTCGGATTAAAGGAGTTGCAAGTGCTATCTAGTGGGAATTTGTTACGGACATAATTTTCATGCGTTGCAAATTAGCTGGTCGCTGAAAATGGCACGTACTTCAAAAAACGTATATTTGTTAATGTTTTATGATACCTATTTTTTTTTTTTCTTTTTTTTTATCGGTAAAGGAAAAAATTTTAAATGCACAAAAGTTTTTTTTTTTTTTTTTTTTTTTAAATATTGTTTCTTGTATTGCTGATGTATAATTTACTACATTTCTTTAAAAAAAAAAAAAAAAAAAATTGATAAATTTCTTTCATAAATAGAGGATTAACAACAGAAATTACTAAAATAAAAATTATTGTGCTGTTCAATTTTATCTTAAAGATTTAACAGTCTTTTATAGTATAGAAAAATCTTCCAATATTCTTTCAAATATATAAATATTACATTTTTATTTTAATTTTTTACTGCACACATAATTCAGATTTATTCATATTTCAGAATACCGTAAAGAATATGTAGCGTAAATACAGAGTTTCGTCATTTGATATTTGATTCACAAACCAACAAACACTACTAATTAATATTGAGTAAAATTATTGGATCCCACCACTTTTTCCTTACTACTTTAATTTTACACAAATTTTCTTTGACATTTCAACTTACGAAGTATTAGGGCAGAAAGCACCTGTGAAAGAGTCACGAATCATCCATTGCAAAAGAGTGACGGGGTGGGATATCATGAATTTAAATTCACTACCAAGGACGGAGAAAAAACGAAACAGAAAAAAAAAAAATAATAATAATTTTGGAGCTAATCAGAAAAGGAAGCGCAAATTAAAATTTTTAGAAAGTTTAAATATAGCATTACGCAACTCGTAGGAACGTTAAAGGCAGTAAGAATATTTTTGAGTTTTTTAAGAGCAATTTTTAAATTTTTGTTTTCATTTTTAGAAAGCGTCGCACACAGCCTACACCCATCTTTTGGTCTGTCAGAGAACGAATTACCTTGAAAAAGTCACATTCTCGGCTATCGTGCAAAACTGTAGGCTATCATAAAAATTACTATTTTTTAAACAAAGAGGATAGACGCAGAACAATACAGGATAAAACATCACAAAGGAATTCGATGCCAAAGGCTAAAGAAAGGTGAAGTGAAGAGACAGAGCAAAACATGAAAAATGTTAAAAGTGGGAGTTAAGACGAAGTGTCACTTTGGGTCTTCTATTGACAAGATGGTTGTGATTTTATGCAGCAAGTGGATTTAAAGATGGGTTGTCGAGAATTTATAGGGACAGATGGAATTGAATGTGAATATATTGTACGTAATCATTAAGTTTAGGAGTGAAACTATCTTTATAGATGAAAAATTTTTGAACATACCAAAGCATATCAGGATTTTGCTAAATGATTGTATTTTGTGTGGCAATGAGTCGCTTGATATGGATTTTTGCTGCATATGACTCATCATATATCCGTAAGTAAAAATGGGTGCTAGGTATAGCGAGGAATCCGTTATGATTTTTTGACATCGATATCTTTATACAGAAATTTTTTATAGCACTTTGTAGCAGTTTTCTATGACTAAATAAGACGAAAATTTTTATAAGAATACCTGTGTCAAAAAAAAGTAGAATGTGTAGAGGAGCATTTTATTATTACTCGTCCCGTCATTATTTCATACTAGTAACTTTGCAGATTGGTTTTCTTCTTATTTTATGGTGATCAGGTATCGGAGAGAACTATTCTAAAAAAAAAATTCCGGTGCGAAAAAAAGGCGGGGCTAAAAATGCTCCAGAATAAATTATAAAATTTGGCAACTCTGACAGCATAATTTGAATGGATCATTTGCCACACCCCCCCCCCTTCCCCATTCTTCCAATACTATTCACAAACCATAAAATAAATGGTGAGGCATCCAGTAAAAAAATTACCGCATACTTGCCAACCATCTCATTAATAACCGTACAATAGTTAACGCCCCTTTTTTCACACCGTTTTATTTTTAAAGTGATTCTCTCCAAATGTTGTTACGGTTAAATAAGAATAAAATTACTCTAAAAAATTTTTGGTGTGAAAAAAAAAGGCGGGTACTAAAAATTTTACGGTTTATAATGAGATGGTTGGCAAGTATGTTACCGATAGTACAATTCTTGACCAGCCAATTTATTCATTTTCAGTCATTTATGGTTTGAATCCTTGTCCATTCATCCGCCTTTGTATTAAGAAAGTACACGTAAAAAACTATATAAATATTTTCTAAATAAATTTTTCCAGATAGATTTTATTATTATTATTATTCGAAATTGCAAACAAACAAAATTATGTACAAAAAATTTTTATATATTTTATATCATTGGGAGAAAATACTTTTACAAAATACTTTATAACTGTCCACTTTTACGCTTTAGCTGAGCAAAAATACAACTATAACTGAGCCGAAAGTTTCGTTTATTTAATAAGTAAAAACTGTTACAGATATTATAAAATAATTCTAATAAAAATTATTGGTAGTAATAAAGAAATTAATTAATTAATCAAATTAAGCAACTAAAGAAAAACTGAATGAACACTGCTTAGTAAATGTTTGTCCGTGTCATCATATATAAAAAATTTATATCTTAAAATGTAAATCATTATATAAAGTGTTAATTCTTTAATAAAAATTTAAATGTCGCATTAAGTCCTGATTAGATTAATAAGAAATATTTTACAGTTATAGTGAGACAGCCCAAATTTTAAATATTCAAAACCTGCAAAATGTGTCATTTTAAATTAAATTGGCAAATATCTACGTCAATCAGAGTTATTCAACGTAAATACATTCTGATTTCTGGAGGAGTATATGCATGTAAGGTTTTAAATAAATGATGCAGGTGACATTTAACATACACAGCGCAAGGTTTTAATTAATTTTCAACACCATCTGAGTTGCAGAAACTAATATCCAACGGTTTGTGGTTCGCTGAATAGGAAAATTTTCCAGACATAATTTACCAACATATATAATAAATGAATGCATAATAATGCGTGTTGTTCTGAAAACTGCTATTAGAGTAATATCACGTTCGTACCCTGCAATGTGAATTAAACAGTAAAGTAAAAGCTATTACAACTTAATTTATTTCATAGCATAATTAATGCTTTTGCATAAAAGTACAGCATAACTTAATATTTATGAAATTTATGAAGTCTAATGAGTAATATGTCATTGTAGAAAACTTTGTTGTAAATGTAAGCTGGAGATTCTCAAAATATTTATGACTATTCCACAGAAATTTTTAAAGCGTATTTTTAGTGAATACGTGAATGCTTTTAATTAATTAATTAATTTTTTTAATGCGAGTACATATTTTCCCAAATTTTATAATTTATTAAAATATATTATCATTGTTAGTACCATCTTTTGTTCACACTACTTTTTTTTTTTTTTTTCCCTTAAGAGTAATATTCTTCAGTATACAATTACGATAAATCATTTCAGGTAAAAAGTATTTTTTCATTTAAAATGAGATTCTACGAGAATTTATATATAATTTTAGATACTGAGAATTAATTATTTTTTCCTTAATTATATAACAGTAAAATATTGTAAAATATTTCCGTGACCAGTTTTTGCAGTTGGAAATTTAAGTTGGGCGAGGGCGGGCTGCTGAAAACTCCTATCAAAAAGTAGTGTGAAACGAAGGCAATTCTAACAATGCTGCGGAATTCATTATAAAAGTTAGCAATTCTACAAGTCTGAAATTTTAAAATTACTCATCAAATTAATTGCTCTTGAGTGAAAAATTAAAAATATATGTTATTTATTTTTTTATACAACAAACGAATAGTTTCTACAGTGTTATTGAACGAAATTAATTTAATTTTGAAATTTTAATTAATACAATAAAGGCTATTCGTGTTCATTAATTAAAGAAAAATAAATAAATAAATAATAGTGTCGTATACCAACACAGAATAGAGCATGTTTAGCACACCGCCCCCACTTTTCTGATACCACATTTTTTAAAAGAATATATTTTTCTTATTTGACCGTAGTTATGTATTATAGAAAATTGTTTTATAAATTAAGTGGTGTGAAAAGAAGGCGGGGCTAAAAGTGTTTCGGAATAAATTAAGGGACTTGACAACTCAGCCAACATTAAAAAAAAAATGTATTTAAGAGTGCATGACCTAAGAGAAACTTCTATAGTAATACGATTAATATATTTTAAAAAACATTTCTATCAATTACATCAAGTAAGAAGAAATGAATCCGTCTGTTTGTAATGCAATTACTTGGTATTAAGTATTAGTGAAAAGTGCTGAATGTTATATTTTTCGGATACTGGTATTTGTTTATGGAAATTTCCACGCATTTTAATCAAATAAAATGTCAATAAAAGCTTATAAGAATTGGTATCCAAAGCATAATTGTCATCTTCAGCACTTTTTGGCTACCGGACAGGGGGATTTTTTTTTTGAAATTCTTTGTATAATTCTGTAACAATTTTGAGTGATTCAATAAAACAAACATTTCTCTTACAAATTTTCATCAGCCAAAAAATTGGTAAAGTTGACAACTATTGTCCAAACGTTGTAACACCTGACAGTTATCGCAATTATCATTACCTGTATATTAGAGTATTATCACATGATAAACCGTGCAACTAAATGCGGAAATCCCTCCGGCTTTTTAAGTTCCACTATTTTCATAATATTTTCTTCTTTATTTTAAATCAGACTTTTCGTTATTAAATAAAACGAACATTAATTAGAAGTTTTGAAATTTGAATTCGACTTTTTTTGCGAAATAATTTATTCCTACTAATTAGTGAAGAAAATAATCGTATAGAAGACAAATGTTGCAATTTTCGGAGATTAGTATTTATATAGATGTTTCCACTTTACATAACCAAAGAAAACTTCTTCAAAATGTTATAAAATATTATATATGAAAATACTGGTATTCAAAAATTGTAACAGTTAGCAGATAGGACAATTGTCACGCAATGTCAATTGACAATATTCCGCTCGTACCCTGCAATATAGATCTGACAATCATCTGAATTTTCAATAAGTCTTTTTTTTCTTAATCTTTTCTTCAACTTAATTAATCATAGAATTTTGGGTACTAAAAAAGATATTTTTATTGAAAGCTATTAGTATTTAAAAACCCAAAGAAATTGCAATATGAATTAAATATGAATGTAAAAATTATTACAGTTACATTGCTTGGCTAGTGCGTGAAATTGCTTTAATATGTTGCCACCGTCATAGAACACTATAATTCTGTGCAAGTTCGCCCCAAACAGGATTTTTATATCGTCACCTCTCCTTCTTAGTTAAAAATTAAAAGTGTAAATATATATGTATATATATATATATACGGGAAAGTAAAATTTAGAATGTTAGATTTTTTCTGCAAGGAATAAATTATAACACGTAATATCTTAATTAATATTAAGTAAAATTTTAATACCGCCATTTTGTCACATCAGTCTTTTTTTAGAGTATTTTTCTTCTTATTTAAGCGTAAATACATATGAAGGACATTACTGTAAATGTAAAGTAACGTAGGAAAAATGTGTGTACTAACAACTTTACGGAATATTAATTAGGTTGTTGGCAGGAGTGGAACAAATGTTTAATGTAAATCATAGTGTGGTACTTGCCAAGTTTAGCACTTATAGCTAACGGAAAATTTTAATAGAAATATTTTATTTCCTATAATCAGAGAAGTATGTTATAGAATTCTACAAAAATTCCTATCTGAAAGTTGGCAACTATGCGTACGATTAGTATATAAGAAAATTTTATTAAAAATTATGCAGCAGTTCGTACTATTTTATTGACATTTTGGTAGAATAAATATGTATGTTATACTCCATAGGCATTTTATCACAGGCATAATATCAGATGTGCCATCATTTCAATCTATTCCGGAGAACACTCAGCACCCGCCCATTTTTCACACCATTTTCATGGGTCGTACTCCTTGCTCTTTCTTCAGAGCACTTTCAGAAATATAAAAAATTCTACCCTTTTTTTTTTTTTTTTCGTCTTCTGAAAATGCGTATGGAGTACGACCCGTGCACTTTTATAGTTAAATTTTCTCCTCAATATACTTGCAATTAAATGAGAAGAAAATTACCTTCCGAGAAAAGTTGTTTAAATAAGGGGTGGGTACTGACTATGCTCCGGAACAAATTTAAATGTTGGCATGTCTGTATTATTTTATTATATGGCATAAACATTTTTTTTTTTATTCTAAGTATTGATTGTTACAGGAAATTAATTGTTGTCCCTTAAAATGTCACCCATGATAATTTCAAGTAAATCTGTTCTAGAAGGGTTAAATACAGTTACTCTAATAATTAGCACAATGTGAATATGTTTTTCGCGATATTGTGAGTCATTTTTTTTCTTACTACATTAAAAGTTAATTAAAACCATTGGTGATGCAAAAAGATTAAATGTATTAAAAATTATTTAATACAATTATTATGATTTATGAAAATTGTAATTTTACACACCTGTATAATATACACATCTTTATGAATATCAAGCTGACAACGTGAGGAATTCATACACAATTAACGTAAACTCCTTTGATTACATAATACTATTTGGCACTCATTAAATTCAATTTAAACCTTGGTTTGGAGGAAAAGTTGTGTATTACTATATGAAACAAATGACACAGGATATTTATACTGGGCATTAATTATATATTAAAAAAAAAAAAAAAAAAAAAAAAAAAAAAAGAGCGAGAATGTAAGAGTTTTTTTTTTTTTTTTTTTTTTAGTACATATGTAAAACATACTTGCCAACAATCTCATTAATAACCGTAAAATTGCTAACGCCCCTCTTCTCACACCACTATATTTTTACAGTAATTATCTGCAAATGTTTTTACGATTAAATAAGACTAAAAATACTCTAAAAACTTACTGGTGTGCAGAAAAAGACCGGTACTAAAAATTGTACGGTTCATGATGATGTGGTTGGCAAGTATGGTATAGAATTGTTAAGGATAAATTTTAGGTGTCAATTGTTTAATTCAATCCGAGAGGACTCTCCAGCCAATTTAATGGGAAAAAGTTTGTGTGAACATTTTACATTCATTCGAATAAACAGGTTTTATCTTAAAATAAGGTTTGTAGACATTTATATAAAATTTTCATAAAAATAATATGTCAAATTAATAAAACCTTTATTTAAAAATACAAAATTTAAAGATATATGTATGTATGTATATGTATGTATATATATATAAATTTTCCAGTGATACACTTTCAAAAATTATGAATGTTTAATTTAATCGTCAAAAGCTTCAAAGTAATTAACATAAAACCGCGACACAGAAGTTTAGAGATAACCTACCAAGCACTTAATTTCCAATCTCTCTATAATTAAACTCGCAGGTTGAACGAATATGTTCAAAATTGCTTTGAAGTTCCTTCAAAACATACTCGAACTATGAGATGAATTACATTTATGATTTGTTAGAAATAATTTAATGGTAGTATAATAAAAGTAGAGAGCAGTTAATTGGATATATTTATTCAAAGATTATAGAAATTTATATTATTGTTCTTTATAGTCAAATAACTTCACTCTAAACTGTTCTCAAAGGTGAAATTTAACGTTTAAAATATGTTATTGATTATTATATTTAATAACATTTTATTAGTTTATAAATGTAAAAATAAAATGCAATCTTTTATGTTAAATATTTTTAACATTTTTGTTCTAACGGCAATATTTTAAATTGCCATTAGTTTAAAAAGTGTGTAAAGTATAACTTTACGGAAAAAATGTCAAATTATTTATAAAAATAGATATTATATACCTCACTTTAATCTCATTACAAGGTACTAAACGCTACATGTACCGTTTTTGCTAAAGAAAAGAAGTTATAGAATGCTTTCGCTGTTTCTATTTAACACTTTTCACGATCATCACATATGTTATAATTAATTCCTATATTACTGCAAGAATCTTTCATCAATCTTAGGGAAAATATTTAAAAAAAAAAAAAAAAAAAAAAAAAAAAAACATGTAAAACAAATACTTTTTTATACGTTTTTAAGGTTCGAGAATTTGTTTGACCTCAAAATTACGTCAAAATTATTTTTAAGACTAGATTGCATTTACCTCACATTAATCACACTTGAAGGTACTAAACGCTACGTGTAGCCGTTTATATTTCAGAAAATATTTTACAGAGTGCTTTCGCTGTTTCTACTTGACACTTTTCACGATCTTCACACATGTTATAATTAAATCCTATATTACTTTAGTAATCTTCCATCAGTCTTAGAAAAATATAAAGAACGTGTAAATTGAATACATTTTTACAGACATGTCAATTATGCTAATCTATCCATAATAGCGTTAAGCCCCCGCCTTTTTTTCACATCAGAAAATTTGTAGAGTAAAATTCACCAACACGATTAACCCTTTGAGTACTGAATTATTTGAATATTTTTATGCCCATGGGACGAATTTAATTTGTCGCTATATGGAATGATATTTAATTTTTGACAGTAAGTTCCGCCTGTGGGCGTTATTCTCCCATGTTACAATATTTCAGAA
This sequence comes from Salticus scenicus, assembly GCA_963930645.1. Lineage (NCBI taxonomy): Eukaryota > Metazoa > Arthropoda > Arachnida > Araneae > Salticidae > Salticus > Salticus scenicus. Next base: position 40,816,292 of record OZ005660.1, read on the forward strand.
CAAAATTTTCTGTATTCACATTTATATTACAAATGGATATACGTTATAATTTTATTCTTTCTAATCAAAGTATTTGTATCCATAGCATATTTCATTGTAAAATTGTGAATATTGATTATATATTTAAGAAATAACTAGCATACAAATTGCAAAAGAAACGCCCACTGCTGGAGTTACAGATTTTCAAATGATGTGAATCTATGTCAGTGGTCGCGAAAGTGTTAATATGTAAAAGTAATACATTTTATTTGGAATATACTTATATTGATGATATAAGTATGGTTGTAAGGTATCATAAAAACGCCCGGAAAATGTTTGCGATAAACGCCCACCGGCGGGGGTGCCGCAAACATCAACGCCTACTTCTTAAATTCAGATGACAAATCAGACTCGTTCACCGTAACTTCGCCCAAGTAAGCAGATGACGAGTCTCACTCGTCAAATGTACCCAAAGGGTTAAACAAGAAGACCATTGCTCTGCAAATATACTTCTGGGAAGAAAAAGGCGGGGCAAAGCATTTTCCCTGGTAACTTAGCGTAATTAGTAAGTCTATATTTTTATACTTTTTTTATGGTTCGAATATCTTTTTCGACCTCTATCTATCAGTGGTACAGGGTTGCCACTATTTTAACACTTTCGCGACCGCTGACGTAGATTCACATCTTTTGAAAATCTGTACTTCCGCCAGTGGGCGTTTCTTTTGCATGTCATTTGTTAAGAATATACACAATATTCATATTTGTACAACCAATATACTATGGATACAAATACTTTGATTAGAAAGAGTATAATTATAATGTATATCCATTTGTAATATAAATCTGAATATAGAAAATTTTGTCCTGAAATATTGTACCTTGGGAGAATAAAGCCTAGAGGCGGACTTTGCTGTCAAAAAGACAAAAACATGCGGTCGCGAAATTATTAATTTATTCCGGATCATATTTAGCTCCGCCTTTTTTTCGCACCACATCTATTTAAAAGTATTTTTTGTTTATTTTATCGTAGTTATGTATTGGAGAAAAGTTTTCTATAAACATACTTGTCAACAATCTAATATTCCGCAATATTGTTAAAAACACTACCGAACACACTAGTTTTTCACATCAGTATCTTTTTAGAGTATTTTTCTTCTTATTTAATCGTAATTACATTAGGAGAATATTATTCTAAAAATTTACTGGTGTGAAAAAAAACTGCGGGACTACCAATAATATGGAATATTAATTAGGATGTTGGCAAGTATGTCTATAAATAAAGTGGTGTGAAATAAAGGCGGGGCTAAAAATGCTTTGGAATAAATTAAAATTTGGCAACCCTGGTGTTAAACTAGAGACCCCCTCGCAATAGCTTCATTAATTACTATGTGAAGGAGATATTCATAATTTTTATAACATTTGTCTTTAAAAAATAATCTTAAGCCTTTCAGGGGTGGTGGTTGCATAGTGAAACCACAAATTTTAACTCAAAATTGCGAAAACTGTCCCCGGAAATTTTTATAATATTTTTCTTTTATAAAGTAGACGAATAACTTCATTTATTTCTTTTCTTTTAATATTGTTGGTGGTTTCTGGTGGCTGTTGATTTTAAATTACAAATATTTCCTTGCCACTGAGAGGGTAAAATAACTAAAAAATATATACTCCAATCAGATTTTTTGTACTGTTCATAATGCAGCAGATAAAGGGTTAAGTATTGAAATTTTTACTTAAAAATTCACAAAGTTAAAATACATTTATAATTTAAAAAGCTTTCATATCCACATGTTTTTGGATTTTAAACTGTAGGCATGAACTTTTGGTATTCCTCCAGAAAGTTGCCTTATTTGGAGAAATTATTTAGTGTATATTATTTAAACCATTTTAATTTTACTGTCAGCAATGAATGCATTGGATGCCACTGGTTCATATGTATGCTGGCGGAGCATAAACATAAATACACAAACGCTTTTTGTGAAATAATGTACTAATGCTGTAGAAGAATGTCACGTTCGCACAATGTTGCCGCGTTGGTGTCACCGACCAAAAATCATAATAACGAAATTTAGCAGTTTTTGTTAATCAGGAAATTCTATAGAATTTTGTAATATATTTCAGTAACAGTTTTTATTAATTAAACAAAATACGAATTTCTATTAGGATTTTTGGGTAGCTAAAAAGTTGCAAAGCTGACAAGCATACTAAGTATGTATTCATATACACAGGCAACGTTAATAAAACCATAGCCTCCTAAATTAGATGCCTGTCGCGTTGCTCGAAAACTTGGCCACAGTTGAAACGGTAGATAGCGCCACCTGGTGCTAATTGAACGACATTTTTATTCAAAAGCCACCAAAAATGTATAGAAGTGGGGTATGATACACATAAAAGACGAATAGAATCCAAGAAACGTGGATTATATATATCATATATCACTTCTTAAAATTATTGGTTACTGTTGAATAAAGAAATCGTGCAATTTGTAACAGGTTCCTCTGTCTACCGCTTCAACTGTTGCTATGTTTCCGAACCACGCAGCAGGCATCTAGTTTAGGAGGCTATGATAAAATATACAATTTTACGATGAAGTTTTTATTAATATAAATTATTTATTTATATGTGACACAATTATATGTAAATATACGTATAGCTATATGGATACAAATAGGTATAAAATATTTTACATTTTATATTTATTTTTAGTTGATTACTTAATTAATTGTGTAATAAATGAAGTAATATAAACAGTTTTTTTTTTTCTTTTTTAAGATTTTCTTGTCTGAATAAATAAATAAATAAAAATAATAATAAAGAATTAATTTTATAAATATTCCATTCGTATACATTGAAATATTATCAGTGAGTGAATCTATTTTCCGTCGTTTGACACTAATTGAATAGAGAGCAGGTCACAAATGATAGAATTAATCCACTTAAGCACTTAATTTAGACAATTTAAAGAGTTTAGCTGTTAAAAATCAAGCAATATGTTTAAAGTTCCTTTGAAGTTCTTTCAAAATACACTTGAAAGCTGAGATGGATTAAATTTATAATTAATCCGAAGTTATTATATTATGATGTAGTGAAGGTAAAAGACATTTAAGTGGCTATAACTATTTAAGTTGCTACTAACTTAATATTATTTGTTTAGCTAAGTATGTTTCCATAAAAGTTGTTATTGAAAAATAAAATTAACACTTCAATTACATTACTAATTTTATATTTAATAAATAATTTTGAAATAAAAGGTTAAAACAAAAAGAAAATAGTAATATTTGTAAAAAATATTATATGCACTTTTTTCAGAATGCTATGATTTCCAATTAAATTAAAAAAAAAAAAAAAAAAACTACGGCATTTTATCATACATAAACAGGAAATTTTAAATATCTTAATTTTGAAATATATTATCATATAAAAATTAATAATTATAAATAATTATAGTTAATCTCTTTAGAAAAATTATAATTAATATTTATCATTTTTCTTTTGTATTTAATATTTACATATATGATACATTATTTTCAATAAATTGTGATTGTTATAGTTCACGTCATGTTAAATAAAAAATTACATGGATATTTTTTCAAAGTAATTAATTATATTATCTTCAAAAATTAATTTTAGTAAAATTTATTAGTCAAAAGTTCGAGTTTAGTGAAAATAAAAATGACATTTATTTATATACAATTTCAACACAGCTTTTTTTTTTTTTTTTCAATATAGTTTTCTATTTACAAAATTACGATATAATCACAGCTGCAAAATTTCCCTTTTTTTCAGGGAAGACTTTACACCAGAATTTTATGATTGTAAACTTCAAGATCTTGAATCTCTGAAAATTAATATGAGTTTCTCCCATAAGCATATTAGTGAGCATACTTGCCAACATTCTAATTAATATTCTGTAGTCTTGTTTGTCTCGCCCTTTATCTCACACCAATAAATTTTTAGAGTAATATTCTCTAAGTGCAATTACAATTAAATAAGAGGAAAAATATTCTAAAAAGATATCGGTGTGATAAAGGAGGCGGATCTAACAATACTATGGAATATTAATTAGTTTGTTGGCAAGTATGTTAGTGAGTATCCATATTTTATATATGTAAAAGTTGTCAACTATATAATATATATATATATATATACATAGTTATTAATATTTTAATTTATTTCACAGCACTTTTAGCCCCGCATTTATTCGCACCATTGTATTTATAAAATCTGTTATATTACCACGATAAAATAAGAAAAAATTACCGTATTTTCCGTCGAAGTGGTCAAACACAACAGAAAATTTAATTTAGAAATAAAATTATATTTGTAAGAAACAAAAGTTTTTTAAAAAATATCTTTTACTGCAAATTTAAATTTCCATTGTATAACTCATTTAACAAACCTGCGCGTTATACGCCGGAAAATACGGTACTGTTAACACTTTCGCGACCGCTGACGTAGATTCACGTCATTTGAAAATCTCTAACTCCAACAGTGGGCGTTCCTTTTTTAATTTGTATACTATATATTTATTAAAATTATGCTCAATATTCATATTTGTGCTATCAATATACTACGAATATAAATGCTTTAATTAGAAAGAGTATAATTGCAATGTGTATCCATTTGTAATATAAATGCGAATATGTGAAATTTTGTTCTGAAATATTATCATACTTGCCAATATCCTAATTAATATTCCGTAGTGTTGTTAGTCCCGCCCTGTTTTCCACACCAGTAAATTTTTAGAGTGATATTCTCCAAATGCAATTAAGCTTATATAAGAAGAAAAATACTCTAAAAATATACTGGTGTGAAAAAGAAGGCGGAGCTAACAATACTACGGAATATTAATTAGTATGTTGGCAAGCATATATTAAAACTCAGGAGAATAACGCCCACAAGCGGACCTTAATGTCAAAAAGACAAAAACATGCGGTCGCGAAAGTGTTAAAATAAAAGTTGTACGAAATAAAGGCGGGGCTAAAAATACCCCAGAATAAATTAAAATGATGGTAAGTTTGATATATATAACTTGGAGATAATTTTCTTTATTCTCTAAATTATCGCCAAAATTCTCCAAGAAGTTTATATGCAACTATGGTTATATTCAACCCTTTTAACTCTTTCAGTGCTAAAAACAACTATGCCTCTCCGCGTCTCTTCTCTGTCAACCAGCGTAAATAACTTAGAACCATCGTTTTTTTTTTTTTTTTTTTTTTTTTTTTTTTTTTTTTTTTTAAATTTGCATATGCTTTAACATAGCTGCCAATATTTTAATTTATTCCATAGTATTTTTAGCCCCGCTTTTATTTCGAACCACTTTATTTATAGAAAAATTTTCTTCAATATATAACTTCGCTAAAATAAGAAAAAATTACTTTAAAAAAATAAGTGGTACGAAATGGAGGCGGGGCTAAAATTACTCCGGAATAAATTAAAATATTGGCAACTATGGCTTTAACATAAAAAATTAATGAATTTAACTTCAATATTAATTTAATATAGGTGATGTCTTACATGCAAATAGAAATTCCGAATAGATCCCGAATTGTGTTTTAAAAGAAAGAAAGAAAAACATTAAAATTTCTCGTCATCAATTCAAATTAAGCGTAGAAGTTTTGTAGATATTTTCTACTGCTCCTTCTAAATTCTAAGAATATAATTTGAAGTTTCCATTACAAAAATATAAAACAAATTATTTGATAGAAAATACATATTTAAAAAAGTAGTCGAAATGGATGTAAATTATTATTTGCAGAAAATAATTGTATATACATAGCTGCCAACTTGTGCGAGAAATTTTTAATAATCATTTTAGCAGTTTTCTTCGATTAATATTAATGATTTTTTTTTTTTCTTTTTGAAAAAAAATACTGATGTTAAAAAACCGTACATGTTGGCACTGATGTCAATATATATAATTTTAAACCGTGTATGCAAAGTTCCAGATTTAATATATCTTGTTTGTGGTACATTATTAAGTGTTTTATAACCAGGGCCTGATTAAGGGGGAAGCTCGCTCTTCACACATTATTTATACTTACACCGTTATTTTTTAACAAATACTTTCCTCCTATAATAAACAGAAAATTTTCATTAAAAATTATTTTAAAAGAATTCTGGTGTCTAATAACGGTGAGTAAATTGGATTGTTTTACACCGTTCATTTTTTATAAAAAAATTTTCCTCGTCAAAGCGTTGAATTTCTATAACATTAAGTAAAAAATAATTGTAAAAATATTCCGGTATGAGCGAGCTTCCCCCTTAATCAGGCCCTGTTTATAACCATGATAAAATAGCTTACATTCAAGTGCATGATGTGTTAAAATAATTTCGATTCAAAATTATTCGAAAAACTGGTTCTCTTATTTTTGAAATATTCTTATATACATAAGCAATCGTTTATTTTGATAACATCCTATCCTTTGAAAAGTAATTGATAGAAAGTTCTCATTTCTGAAACAGTATCTATTGAAAATTAAATACATTTGAAATGTCACTTGCATGTTCTGTCACCATTCGTTTTTGAATGGCGCCAATGTTGCAGGTTCAGACTCAGAATCGTTTGGACAGCCCAAACATGCTATCCGTAGTTGGTAGGATTCGAACCTACGCGGGAATATCCCAATAGATTTCCAGGTCTAGAGAATGACTAGAATCAAACACGGAAACCAAAATGTTACAATGCTTTTATCTTAGAAAATGTTTCAGTTTAACTATGATTATTTAATATGATTATGTACTAATAAATAAATAAACAAAAATAATTAAAAAATTAACACTTAAAAAGCAATAATAAAATTTAAGAAATAATACTAGTAAATGCAGATTTGTCAACTTATCCGGCAACGTCATAGCTTTATTCTCTTAAAGTTTCCGGCTTATTTAATCCCAAAATTTCGCTAAGATCTGAAGTTAATCTGTTGTTGCTAAAGGAACTTAATCCATTACATCAGTTCATTCACCATAAAAACCATAATCAGAAAGCAATGATCAGTACATAACTATAACAACCATAATTTGATAATACCAAATCCCCAATAATTCCTAAAAGATTAAAATATGATAAAAATGTATCACACAATACATATAAGCCTATAAACACGATTGGAAACATGATTAAAATATACATTTAAATCTAAAATCATACAAAAGTGTTAAGATAAAATAAAATGATTTAGATTTAGCACTACTAATCTGAAGTTAATGTTTCTATAAAAACTTACAGGCAATCAAAAATCTAGCAAGTTGCTAAGTCAGGAAATGTTAAAAATTCTTGGTGAAAACGAATAGATGTCTATTCATTTTCGTAAATTAAGAAATATATTTTTGATATACACGTTTAATGTATAACCCACAACTGAGAATACATATGCCACTCATAGAAATAAAATATTAAATATTAGTCAATTTTAATCATGTAAATGCTTGTTTGATAAACCACAGGGTTGCCAACATTTTAATGCTTAACGGACGGGCCACGTAAGTCTACGTTTTTTAGTTATAACTGCCTGAGACGGGCAGGTAGATTTACGTTTGCTGTTAAAGAGCGGAGTAACGTGGAAAAGTTATTAAATATGATGGAAGTTCCACTTCGTAAGAGTGGAGGTTTTATAAAATATCGCATTCATAAGGACAACTAGGCATGTAAATAAAAACACGATACAATTTTATTCAAAAATTGTATCGTGTTTTTATTTGATAAATATTATATCATAAATTATATATAATAATATAAATATAATAGTAATAATAATATAATATTAATATATAAATATAAAATATATGTATATATATATATATATATATATATAATATATATAATATATAAATAATTATAATAATATAAATATAATAATATAAATATTATATCATAACATATGATAAATTTGATTAATATTATTATTGAATAAGTACAATTTTATTAAAAAATTGTACTTATTCAATAAAACTACAACGTCCAAATATACATGTTTACTTAATTCTTTTTAAAAATTTCTGGAAACCGGGACAGACAGAGAAAATACAACCCGTCTGTTCAGGTTAATTTTTTCCTGAACATTTTTATCCTTTATTTCATACTTATATATATATATATATATATATATATATATATATAAGAGTATTTTTTTTTCTTATTTTACTGCAGTTATATAGTGGAGAAAAATATTCTAAAAATAAAGTAGTACGAAATAAAGGCAGCGCAACTATGAAAACATGTGTTGCAGCATAATATCCACTTTTTTAGTTACATTTCTTTCTCTCTTTCTCTCCATCGATCGATCTATCTATCTATCTAACGATTATATAGTATATATATATATATATATATATATATATATATATACAAAGTAATTTCGAAGTCATTGTACAAAATTCGAGGGGACAGTATAGAACATCATAAGGATTCAGAGTTGTATAGGAACCTATGTCCCCAAACATCATTTTAACCCTTTAATAACTGGATGTTTTAGGCTGTTGAGTACTACTAACTCCGCCTACTCTGTAAATTTTAAAATAATCATGCTTCGCTATTTCGGCATTTTTTTTTTTTTTTTTTTTTTAGTAAATTGTACACAAAACAGATTTTTAAATAATTGATATTCCTAGTTTTTTTTTTTTTTTTTATTAATGGAATTCATAATAAAAACATATATATTCGCTTTATAATAGCTTACTTTATCGACATTTTCAATTTCAACAAATTAAAAAATTACTTTATTTGAAAAATACGTCATAGTAGATATTTAAGCTTATAAATATGTTTAAAAATAAGATTAATACACTATTGGGAAATTTATCACTACAAAAATAGAAATGATAATAATAAACAATAATTATTATTAGTAATGATAATAGCAATAATAATAATAATGATGATTAGTCGTAGTAATAATAATAATAATAATGATAATAATAATTAATACTGAGTGATGGAAGTTAATTTGCAATCAACTAAAAATTTTATAGTCCCTATACCTTAAATTAAAATGTCGTCTGCCTCATTAGATTTAAAAGTTATTTTCCCGGCATTTACATAATAATGCAGAAAAGTTCGGGACTTTAAACTATTTTTGAGTGCCCTTAAAGCCTTTTCTGACAATGACTGTAATTAATGATTTAAATATTCACGAGCAGCTTTTAAAGTCAAATCTTGATAGACTCATTCAAATGGCTGCTGCCTTAAAGTTTTAAAGTAAATTAATACAAAGAGTACTAAATAATACATAAGTTTTATAAATGGTATCGCTGTAAGTTTTTTAATTATATTAAGAATGAAAAATGCTTAATTTTGAAAAAATCTATCAGTTGAATTTAATATTTATCCTAATAATAAAGGTGTAAAATTTAAATTAGGATTTTAAAATTTATTTTGAAATTAAATAGTGAATTTTAATCGATAGTTGTGTAAAAAATATTTAAAAGAATAATTAATTATTTAGTTTTATTTCGTTTTTAAAATGGAATTAATTTTCCTATTTTTATTTTTAAACAAAAACCTTCTGATTCATGTATACATATTAAAAATTCCTCTGTTTTAAAGTATTAATGGTATAAATTAATAATTTTTAAAGCACTTTGTTAAACTAAAACCTAGTTTATTGAATAAAATTTTATACGACTCTTACATTAAATGCGAATTTTTTTTTTTTTTTTTTTTTTTTTGAAATGCATTTTCGGGGAAAATACTGCTTTAAAATTATAAAAGATTCAAATTACTATTTGCTAAATTATTGAGAATTTTTTTTTTGTTCTTCTTGTAAAATTGTAGAATTCATTTATTATTATTATTATTATTATTATTTAAGTTCACTTAATTATTTTTATTTATTTATTTATTTTAAGTTTACTTAATTAAAAAAAATAGAAGAAGAAGAAGTTGAAGTTGAATTCTTTTAAAAATAATTAGAAGAACTTATACAATTCACTTTATATTTCTATATAAACCTGAATCACATGTCATCGAAAAAATATTTACAATTATTTTAACATTTATATTGAACGTTGTAGCTATAATTGAAATATTAGTATTAAAACTACTATATATATATATATATATATATATATATATATATATATATATATATATAAGTGTAATAAATTATGACATAATTTTTTTTAATCAGTTCTAACTTTTATAGTATTTTCTGCATTGCTGAATTTATCAGATCTACGGATTAATTTTTTTATTCAAACGCTTTTTTTAAATACTGAATTGTAAATCATCCATTTTTAGAAAAATTCCGAATCATTAATTGTTACACAAATAAAAATTTAAAGCGGTTAAACATTAAACATTAAAATAAAAATCATTTCTTATTAAAACAATAAATCGAAAGTTAAAATAATTGATTCGGCAAACATAATTAATAAACTGAAGTAAGTATAATTAGTCTTAAATAATTAATATAAATGATTCATTTAATTTAAGATTGATAAATCAAATACCACATATATATGATTATTTTAATTTAAAAAATTTATTTTGAGGAATAAAGTAAAGAAAAAATAATAATAACAAAGTTAAGTTAATGAACTTGTATGTTAAAAAAAAAAAAAAAAAAAAAAAAAAAACTTTTCCCATTAAAGAGAAAATAGCAGAACTTTACACTTTCGCTAATTACATTTTTTTAATTACTAAAGAATGTTATTATTAAGCAACTTAATTGGCTAAAGCAGTTTAATCAATTAACTCTATGGACAGAGCAACTTAAGTAATAGATAATTGCGTTACATGAAATCTGTATTGAATTTGGTTTTCAATTTACCAAAAAATTAAATCAACTACAGAGGCGTACAGAAAACTTTATTTGATGTTTAAGTTGTAAATTTTGATTTTATTCATTTATTTATTCATTTATTATTATAGTTAAGTTACAATATCATTTTTTAATTAAATAATTTGCTATTCTTCTACCGTTAAATGCACCAAAAAATCCCAAAATAATGTACAATCTCTAAAATATTTACTACAATATTTCAAACATTTGTCTTATCAATACAGTGCGATATATTTTAATGCAAATAAACACTTTGTAATTTTGTTTACGGGTTATAGCTATAAGTAATAAACTATTGAATGTTTAAACAATTAATATATTATAAAAATTTAAGGTGTAAACATTTTGTGTTTCAACAATGTGATAATTTCTACTGACTCGATTCATATATTCAGGGTTTTTATCTACCCGACTTTTACCGCAAATTCTTATCACCGCACCACTCCGTGCACCGCACTAATATAATATTTTTCTTTTTAAATGATTGTGGAAGGGCGATGACTACAGAATTATATGAAAATAGTATGAAAGCATAGCAGCCAACCAGTGTTGCCAAATAGTACGGATATATATATATATATATATTTTTTAAATACTTACCACTATTTTTGAAGAAAGGAATTATAATACATAATAGTCGAACACTATTATATAATTCAGGCTTCCCAGCGTTCCTAAATTTTTGCGAGTGCTTTCTTATACTGTCATCACTATTTTCAAAGAGAATTTTTTCTTGGAAGTTTTAATGTTACAGTTATTAAATACTGTTCTAAACCACATTGGGCAAAATAAAAAAACGCACTTGAAATTGCAGGAACGCTGCACTGCGACCCCTGATAATCAGACAAAAGTTACAATTAAAAGCTAGTGTGGAATATTTATAATAAAAATCCCTGAGAGTGGGCAATATTGCTGGCAACATTTTAAATTTATTCCGTAACATTGTTAGTATCTGTTATTTATTCACACCTAATTTCTAAAGATTAATTTGCTTCCTATTCAATCGTAATTACTTGCTGTAGGAAATTACTCTAAAAAAGAAGTGGTATGAAGTAAGAAGCGGGTAATAACAAAGCTACGGAATAAATGTAAACTTTAGAAGCTCTGAGTAAAAGTTTCACAGAAAAAAGAAACTGACGGTATACACCATGATATTGCTAAAATCGTTTTGCTCCAAACGATCCTGTCATTATCACATTAATTGATATTTACAGGAAATGTATATCAGAAATACTAAATATAATTTAAATTTACCAGAAATAAATTTAAGGAATTTTTTTTTTTCATTAAACAATTTAAAAACTTCATTATAATGAAATATATTACTCTTTATATAAACAGCTTCCAATTTGTGCTGTGCTGTAATTTGACACCAATTTTGAGTAAAAAAAAAATCACTTTTAATCACATCATTTTCACATTTAATCACAGAAAAAAATTTATAAAATTTATAAAATATTTCTACAAAACCGTAGTGGTAGCAAAAGCATTATGTTAGCAATTATCTTTATATGTATGTTTTCAGTTTTTTATTTCACTTTTGGTGTTATTTCTACTGCTGTGATAAAATTGGGGGATGTTTCACGCAGAGAAAAGTTTTGTTGAATTAAGGGAATGGTAGACGTTGACAATCCTCCTTTGAAATTACTGTACTATTAAAAATATTTTCATTTTTGAATGTTAAAAATTGGCAAGAAATTTTAACATTAAAACATTTTTTTTTTTTTTTTTTTTTTTTTTTCGAAAATAAACTTATTTAACAATCCACAAAGCAATACTAAAATATGTTTAGAGTATATTGATAAACTATAATAGGAAAAATTCGAGAAGTAAATTTAAGTCTTATCACAGAACATTTTAAAAATTTTAAAGTTTGAATTTATATTTTTAATTTCTATACAATTTGAGAAATTTTATTTTAGTTAATATCCCGTTAGTAGGTCGATTTGCCGCCCATCTTCAGTGTTGCCAGATTTTTTTTATTCTACGGCCACCAAAAATTTTTAGAAGCAGCATTTGACAGATATAAAACGCGAATAAAATCGAAGGAACGTCGATCACATCACTTCTTAAAATTATTAGTGGGAGTTAAATAAAAAGTGCACAATCTGTAATAGGTGGCGCTGTGTATAGCGACTACTAACGGGATATTGATACTATGCAATTGCTTATGTGTGCTAACTTTTTCAACTCTAAGACAGTAATTTCTAAGAACGATTTTAAACGTCCACCATCATCACCTTAGTAAAACTTTTTGTGGTACAGCACAAGTTTATGTTTAAATGTATTCGAATATGAATTTTGTATAGAGTAACTAAATATGGGATGGGCAGAAAGAAACCTTTATTAAATCTAGTTTTTAACTCTTTCGATGCTTAATTTTTATCCATAAGGCAAAAACCATTGCGTTCATTAGAATAAAAAAAATTTTTACACGGTATCTCATATATGCATTTCTGGGTATCACTTACGGACAATAGTGCAAGATGCAACCTTGCGAGAGCGGGTTAAACTGTCATCCCGACAGTGTTGCCAGATCTGGAGGATTTTTTATTCAACAATCAACATTAATTTTAAAAAATTATACTTGTTATACATAAAAGACTATCACTCTTTGATGAGATTAGGAAAACGTTACAATAAAAATTATTGGTGATTATTGAATAAAAAATACCCCATATCTGGCAACACTGTAATCCTGCTACGAAGTACAGGAGTCCGTGTATAGCAGGGGTCGTACTCTCTGCCCATTTTTTAGGACACTCTTGATGATGAGAAATTTCCGAATTTCTTGCCACCACTAACTTTATGCAGAAATCTTTTAGGTATTTTTATTGTAATGTGTCACTATTAATTAGCGTAGAGATTATTGTATAAAAATAGTGGTAGCTATAAAGACAGAATTTTTTTTATTCCCGAGAGTGTCCAGTAAAAAGGGCAGAGAGTACGACCACTGGTGTACAAGTAAAGAAGTGATGGCGAAGCAAGTGCTAAATGACCACATACCTCCGTAGGCCATGAAGAATTCTGGACTGTCTTATTTTGTACAGGGATTACAGCTGAGCCCGCTGACGCACAATAGAACAGGCTCATGTTTATAAACAAACGACGCTATTCTGCAACTTTTGCGCATGTATACAAAATATCTGCCTTTCCAATGGTGCTTTATCCCAACTTTTGCCTAGATTCTAAAGTACGTGCGGAATCATCTGTCGCAGTGACGCCATGGGCGCCTGCTCTATTAGACGTAGCGCTATGGCCCACCACACAAATCTGCAATAACATAAATGAAATAACATGTAATGCATTCTTTGAATGTAAGGAACAAAATGTTTCCTGGAGGTTGGTTAAGCACCAAAACAGTTATAAATAATTTCTATTATGTATTTGATTTTCACCCCCCCCCCCTTTAGTTTTTGTTGTAATTCTAACAGAAATATTTTGTGTTTCTTACAAAAAAAAAAAAAAAAAAAAAAAACCACCTTTAATTACGGGTAAAACTATACAAAACTAGAACGACAAGCGCAAAAAAGGTCGACTTTCATCAGTTTTTGAATTCGAAAGGTGTGGTAAAATAATCTACCACGCCTACAGTTTTTATTGTTTTAGTAGTTCCATTGCATGTTTAATGTGTCAGTCACGCGCAAGAATATTTCATCTTCTACTACTATTTTCTAACAGTTGCCACTATTCTATTTAATCACAAAAATCTACCGTAATATCTACGGAAATATGTAATATTTTAGAAAAACATCAAAAGGAGTGGCTTGCTTTTTAAAAGAACTTCATGTCTAAAAATAGGATGAATCATCTTCTGACAACCGCCGGAATATAAGGTAGGCACGTTAAATCGCTTACTGATGACCGTCTAATTAAAGGGTTAATTACAAATACACAAAAAGTATAGTAAAATTAAACACAATTTTTTTTGTGGATTTACACAGTAACAAAGCAATTTAAAAATTGTAAAATTTTTAAAAACACCTTTTATGTTGTTATAACAAAACTGATTACTTACTTTTAATAAAAATTTGGTTTATAGCAACAAAATAACCTCAATAAAATATATTTTGCAGTTTTAACCGTCTTACTACTTTTTTTTTTTTTTTTTTTTTTTTTTTTATCAAAATAGGCTCAAAATTTCGTTTTTTTTTTTTTCTTTTTTTTTCCCCCATTACATATTTCAAATCTACATATACTGTAGAGTTAAAATATACACGTTTATTATTATTATTATTATTATTATTATTATTATTATTATGTAGAATTAGATTTTATAAAATGGTTGCCTGAAAATTGAATTGACAGAATAATTACATAAAAGCAAATTTTTTGTTAAATTATGATTTATTTTATGAAATACAAAGTTAAAACGTTTATACTAATACATATCCACTAATGAACGTTTTGAATAAAAAGTGAATCTTCAGATTCATCGCTATCCACAGAGGAATCCGATAAATTTTCATCAGTTTCGCTATAACTATCTTCAATATACTTTAAACCAGAGTCAGAACTGCTGTGACAGTCGCAAATATTGTCAGTAATGTAGGTTATAACACTCACGAAACGCTTCCTGCCTGATATCTTTCAGCTTTGAAAAGATGTCGCAAAATGCTGCAAAGCATGCTTGTATATTACGCAGAAATATGGACAACTAACGCTGTCTGTTAATCCAGATTTGATTAAATAATTAAACATCACAGTAAAGCCGAAATGAAACCATGAACAAAAAAGAGCGAGTTGCACAGTTAAATAGATGGAGAAAATGCATCCCCGCGGAAATCGCGGGTTGCGCAAATTTTGCTACTTCTACGTTGTCTGTGAAAATCGCGAGATAAGCAGCGAGAGGGTTAATCAAATCCTGTTTTTAGATGTACCAGACTAAATAATATTTGAAGTATAAGTATGTATATTTTAACAACAGAAGGGATGGAACACGGGCGCAGAATTCATACCACTATCAATGTAAGAAAATTTTCTACTTTTTAAATCAACGATATTATAAGTAGAGAAATTTCTTAGACGGATTCCGGTATGAGTTCTGCGCCCGTGTTCCATCCCTGCAACAGCAATTTGATATATATCAAATTTAATACTTTGAAAATAAAGTTAATATAAAGAAAATCATTTTTTAGTCTAAGAAAACTGTTATCTTTATTTAGATTTATTATAAGAATATACGTCTATAATATTTTAATTATTACTTTATTTTCAGGTATGTATGTGCTTTTTTGCTCTTCGTAAATGAGTATGTTCTGAATTGCATCTCTCAATGCGCTAAGCATGTTAAAGGAACAACAAAAATGTAAGTAAAGATTTATCAGGGTAAGTAAAGATATATAATAAAAGCATATATCAGGGATGGAACACGGGCGCAGAATCATAGCATTTTTTGCGCCCGAATGAATGTAATGCCCGAATGAAATACACTATGAATGTAACAAAATTTCTTACTTCTTAAATCAACACTACTATAGGTAGAGAAATATCTTAAACAAATACCGGTATGGATTCTGCACCCGTGTTCCATCTCTGATATATATTTATTCATAGCTGCTGAGTATTTTAATTTATTCCGGAATGTTGTTAGTCCCGCCCCTTTTTCACACCGTAATATTTTTAGTGTAATTTTCTTAATATTTAAACGTAATTATATATTGAAGAAAATCTCTCTACAAAGATTATGGTGTGAAAAAAGACAGGACTAAGAACATTCTGGACTAAATTAAAAAACTTGGCAGCTATGTTTATTTAAAAACAAATAAAGAGAAAATTTTAATTGATAATATAAATAACTAATAATGTTTATATTTTAATGTATGTAATTAACTTTTGTTAAAACAATCACAGAAAAAAAATACGTCTTCTGAATAATATGATTTTTGTTGATAGAAATATTAATTTTGAAAATAGAAATTGTCTTAATATCAGAAAAATATAATAAAATTCAGTAGATTATAACAAAACAGGTCATTATTATATTAGGTGTACCGGAAAGTTATGTCGTTTTGAATTAATAAAATGAAACCGGAAATTTTTGTTTAACAGTGTTTACATGCTACTTTACAAATAACCATCTTATAAGTTACCTAAGAATATCTTAAATTTTATCCAGGATAAATTTCCGATGTCAGTATTTTAATTCAAAACGACAGAACTTTCCGGTACACCTAATATATACAGCTGACAGACAGCTCGTGCATGTTTTTTTTTTTTTTTTTTTTTTTTTTTTTTATACTGCAAATTTTTATTAAGTTTTTTAGCAGTTTTCGTCAATTAAACATGATAAAAAAAATGTTTCAAAAAAATAGTGATGTAAAAAATCGTACAAGTTAGCACCAATGTATATATACTTTTAAAATAGTTTTCAAATTTAAAAAAAAGAAAAAAAAAAGTTTTATTAATTTAAAGATTTATTCAATTTTTGACGGTGTAGGTTTGATTATTTTGTTCATTTGCACAAGAAAAGTATTCACAGAAAAAAGATGAAAAGGAATATATACAGTATATAAGCAGTATACGTGCAGGGTAGTCAATATAATACCGTTTCCGTATGATAAAAAACTAGGCATGGTTATCATAAACAACACATGCATTTGCATTATACTCTCCTGCCTTGTATTTCACAAGGCCAATTTTATATGGACTATTCTGCATAATTATAGAAGTCAGTAATGTTTTGTTTCTATAAAATATAAACAAGTTATAATATACATAAAAATAAAAATGTTGTAGTGTTACCTGACTTCAGTCAAAGGTAGATGTAGCCTCGCTTCTGTTTACACCTTTCACGATTTACTTATTGCCTTATTAAATTTCAGAGCCTAGCTTAGTATTCTGTTGACTTTTTAAAGGGAAACTCCGATTACTGGCAATGTTTTGTTTTGTTAAAATAATTTATTAAGTTAGTACCAGAGTAATAAATTGAAGTATGTGCATGAATATTAATTATGTGCATATTTGTTAAGAACTTTGACAGAGCGAAATAATTTAGAATTCAGAATTCTATGCATCTTCTATCGCTTCTTCTTCTTCATCTTTTTCTTTTCTATTTTTTTTTTTTTTTTTTTTTTTTTTTTAAGAAAATCTTTTACAATTTCTATACCTTTACAGATTTTAAATTTATACATAACAGATTATATTTACATTGCTGCGAGATTCTCCCTTTTTTTTTAAACCAGAAATTTTTAATATGTTTTTTATCAGTTAGCGGCTATTAAACTTTTTTTTTTTTTTTTCTTACGAAGAAATGGTGGTGTCAAAAACCGTACAAGTTCCACCTACCGTATTTTCTGGCATTTAATGCACGGGTCATATAAATGAGTTGCACACCAAAAAATTTAATTTACAAATAAAACCGTATTTGTAAGAAACTAAAGTTTTTAAAAAAAACAGCACTTACTGAAAACTTACATTTCCGGTGTATAATTGATTTAACAAACCTGCGCGTTATACACCGAAAAATCTGGTATGTTTATTTATGTATTTTACTATTCGTTCTTTTGACTTTTCGGTTACAGTTTTCAGATTAGATTTAACGATTAGATTCAGCTGTTCTACATCGTTTTGAAACTTTTTCATAAGGAGTTTAGTTATCACCCACACATATATATATATATATATATATATATATATATATATATATATATATGAGAAGCAAACATTCAAATTACGTTTTCTCCTTCCGATAAAACTTTTTCAGAAAACAGACACACACACACACACACACACACACACACACACACAAATAGATAAATTAATAAATTAATTAATTAATAATAAATTAAAAAATAACTAAACTTAAACCCTAATTAACCTTTATTCTGATGTATTACTAGTTACTAGGGGCACATGCAGACATATCTCGGAAGACACCTAGAAATACTATATTATGTTAAGTTTAAAGACAATCATTAACTCTTTTTTTTTTTTTTTTTTTTTTTTTTTTTTTTAAGAAAACACGGTTTGAATGTTTGCTTTTCATGTACATATATATAAAGTGAAGAATTTAGTAACGTTATAAAATTGAGCAATTAATAGATACATGATAATACCAACTATATACGTAATGTTATGATGTAAGAAATGTAGTTTGTAAATTTATGCTTTAGTGTTAACTGTAGATAATCGCTCAAGTGTTACAGGTTTCACCATAAACGATAGAACTATTCGTTATTCTATAGAAAATTTAGCTTGATATTTTTTTCATTCTATAATAATGATATGAAATTTTAAAATACACCTCAGATGTGAATGTTTCATTCTTTTTATAAGAAATAAACACAGTTGAACCGTCTTAATGTTCACCAGACTCCATAATTATTCCAGCATTCCAACTTCGGATTATTATAGCATTTTAAGTGTGCTTGAATTTAAACTTTTATTAAAAGTTATTTCAGAGGAATACTTTTTTTTTTTTTTTCCCATAAATTTTTAATGATTTGATACAAGAAATTGCAGTTATATTTTTTATCCATATTAGATTACAATTTTCTTGGCTCGGTAACTAAAAATTAAAATCATTTTAAATTTATGTTATTTGAATTTTTCTGTTTGTTTAATGATAGTTGTTAATCATTATTAATTTATTACGGAATATTTTAGTCCCACCTTTAATTCACGCCACTTTATTTATAGAATATTTTTGTACAGTATAAAACTACAATAAAATAAGAAAAAAAAAAAAAAAAAAAGTAGTATAAAATACTGACGGGGTTGAAAATGCTTCGGAATAACGTAAAATGTTGGCGACCTCTGTTTGAGTAATAGTAGAATTAGGTTCTGGTGCAATAATAATTCTGGTTCTATCAGAGAATATTAAAAAACTTACGATTTACATCTGTTATAGAAATTGTTTTGCAAGTTACGAAAATTTCAATCAAAAAAGAAAGGCTTCTTGTCTCGTCTACTTAAAAATATAAGGCTAAATTAATATAATGTTTATAATCTATGACGTATAAACTATTCATAAATCTTTAGTTACATAACCTCTTCTTGCTTACCAATCAATCTTTTAATCCTTAAAGGTTGTAATCTTAATTAAAATCTAACCGTGTCTCTAAACACAGGAAGTTATCAAATGAGCACTTAATTTAGAAGTTTTCGCATGTTTAGCACACTAACTGGAATAATTTCAAAATTACTCCTTAATCGATAAGACTTAAGTTTAAACTATAAAGTGAAATGGTGGGTGAAAATGTTATTCAAGGTGTTAAATTAAAAAATTCGTGTTATAGAAAAAATAAATGCATTTTAGTTTTGTAAATTTGTAAACTAACTAAATAAATAAAAGGGCGATAAAATTTAATATTATTATGAAATTTTAAAACTAATATTCTATTCCGATATAAGTATATTTGGATAATTAATTTAATAAGGTATCTCAACACTTTCGCTACCACAAATTTTTGTCTTTTTCACAGTAAGGTCCGCCTGTGGGCGTTATTCTCCCCAGTTACAATATTTCAGAACAAAATTTTCCGTATTCATATTTATATTTCAAATGGGTATACATTATAGTTACACTCTCCATAGTATATTCATAGTACTAATTCCTAATATGAATACCTAATATGAATACTCATTCCTAATATGAATATTAGGTATATTTAAAAAAAAATAAATAACATACAAATTACGAAAAAAACGCCCACTGCTGGAGTTAGATATTTTCAAGTGACGTGAATCTACGTCAGTGTTCGCGAAAGTGTGGTCGCGAACTTATAATATGTTTTGCTTAAAATTTGTTTCTTGGCTATTTTTTAAATTGTGAAATCGGGATTGTAAAATAAAATATAGGATTTTTATTGCAAAACATAACACATTATGTACAGTCAGGGGAGAAAAAAACGCAGCACTCGGCGTAATTTCGTTGCTAATAGATGTAGAAAAATGTAATAGGTATCATTCAACGGGAAATTGTGAGTAGTTTCAGAAAATGAACTGAAAATTTGAATTAGGGGTCGTCTACATATTAAAACGTGCACCAACTTCGATTTTTCAATAGTAATGCCCCATTTTTATTTTATATTTGAATTCCTGGGATCGCGACAACGCGAAAAAGTACATTGGTTGTATACTTTACTTATTTTTTCCCAGAGCTATAAGCGTTCAAAGTTTGAAGGTGCTAATGTTAAATTCACATTTCAAACTTTTGTTAATATCTTCACAAAAAATAACTTGATTGATATAATTTTTTTTTACTAGATACAGTGAAGAAACCCAAACATAATCCATTATTTCTTTTGATTCTGAAAGATATTTTTAATTTTGAAAAATATTAATAAATTCATATTCATAAAAATTATGAATTATGACCTATATTAATTTTAACAAAAAATGAATCCTAATGCTGAAAAATATCGGTGTGCAAATTTGCAGCTCATTCCAGTTATTAGTTTTCGAGATATAAATAAATCTTTCTTTTGGAGTGGTTTAGGGGGCCGTCTCTTATAAAGTTTTGCATGAGATAACGAATCAAATCTTAAAAAATAACAAAGGAAATTAAACAAAATATTTTTATTTTTTATTTACGGGACAAATTATATAACAACAACGTCAAACGCAAAGAAATGAAACAAAAATGATGATTTTTAGACATTAGTGTTAGCATCAAGAATTCCTGTTTTCTAAAGACGAAAAGCCCCGCCTTCATCGTTCTTCAATACAGAAAAGGAAAGTAAATGTAACATTGAGTATTCGCGTTAAACCCCTTATTTTATGTTGACAAAAATATGCAGAAGTGGTATTTACGTCATCGATTACTGGTGATAAATTTCGAATCATTTAAACGAACACTAGAAGAAAAAAAAATAACAAAATAGGCGGGGGTTTACTATTTTAAATAGAAAAATTGGTAAATGTAAAAATTGTCTATTAAAAAAACGAATAGAATTGGAATGCAAGACAAACTTGTAAAATTGTTTCTTAACTACGGTTATGGTTAAAGGCTGAATCATTTGCTTCATATATTGCTTTATTTTTATTTATTTATTTTGTAGGGGGGGGGGGTATTATTTTAAGGATACTTTAGTCTTTAAAATTTTAATAATATATTTTAACTTTATATATATGTTTTTAATTATACTTTTACTTTTATAAATATATTTTGACACTTTTTGCGACCGCAGGATTTTGTAATTTTTACAGTAAGATCCTCCTAAGATCCACATATTCTCTCAAAATAAAGTATTTCAGAACAAATTTTCTGTATTCACAATTATATTACAAATGGATATACAGTATAATTATATTCTTTCTAATCAATATATTTCTATCCATAGTATATTTTATTGCAAAAATATGAACACTGGGTACACACTTAAGAAATAAGGAACACACAAATTTCGAAAGAAACGCCCACTAAGAGAGTTACAGATTTTCAAATGACGTGAATCTACGTCAGCAGTCGCGAAAGGGTTAATTAAGAAATTATAAAACAAATTGTACAGTTCCAATGAGTTCAACTGACCCAAAACTGGCAATTGCGATTAAAATTGTTTAATATTTACTTCATGAACCCTTACAATAATTTATCCGAAAAGATTTATTTTTTGCGTTGTTGTATATATATATCTATATTATTTCATTTCGTATTTTATGTTACACCTACGAAAGAAAATTTAAGCTTTACTGGTGATCCTTGCAGACATAATAGACACTTTTACTTGAAAACTATTGCACTTTTTTCAAAGAGTACAGTCTGCACAAAATCGCAAGTGTAATGTATTTAAATAGACCTAAAATTATTTTAAAAAGTACTGAAGTATATATACAAATCTAAGAAACTAAATTCAAGATAATTAAGGAACTGTTAAAAAGTCAATTTTTTTATTAATTTTTATAATTATTTTTTTCCTGAAAGATTTCCGGTGTAAAACATTAAAAATTTGTCTATTTTTTTATAGGATCATAATTTTAGTTTTCTACATTTACAGATAGCCCCCTAACACATTTTTTATTATAACTCTATAAATACTAAAGATAAAGTATACAAACAGTATACTTTTACGCACTGCCAGACTCTCAGAAATTCGAATATTAAGTCAAAATTGGGTGTTGCTATCGAAAAAATCAAAGTTGGCGCTCATTTCAATATGTAGATAACCCCTAATTCAAAATTCGACAGCATTTTCAAAAAGTGCATTTAATTTCCTGTTGAATGGTGTCTATTAAATTTTTCTGCGTCAATTAATAATGAAATTACAGCGAGTGCTGCGATTTTTTTTTCCCCGACTGTACTTACCAGGACCATCCCAATAGAGTAATAATAGAAATCGATTAAATTATGCTCATTTGAGAGGCCAAAATATAACGTGATTTTTTATGTATAAACTGTTAGCCCTCGTAAGCTCATTCTCGAGAAATCTATATTTAAGTTTGAGTATAAATGTAGTAACCTGAAGGGAGGGGGAGGAGTCCCGTGAAAACCTGCCAGAACCATGACTTTTGTCAATCTTTAGATTCCACTTTAGCGAGATTTTAGACATTATATCTCGATAGAATATATCTCAAAGCTGAAATTGGCAACTGATTATTCCATCAAAGAGCGCATCTGACTATGCTGCTTTGATTTCTGCTTGTTTGGATTTCATCCATTTTTTCAGTGAGGTGTGGTGTTATCGATTCAGTTGTGGTTGCACCGATTATTAGCGAAATTTCAGAATTTATAACTCGAAAACGAGCTGGCGATGGCTATTGTTTTATGTGTCAAAAAACATATTTATATATGCTCTTTCGATTAATTCTTATTTGGAATTTTTTTATGAAAACAGCATGGGATGGTTTCCTGTTTAAAATAGCTGAGAATCAAAGTGACATATATTTGGAACAGAGATTTTTCTCAGGAATGACACGTCGAGTGCTAATTTTAGAAATAACTCACTTTTCTGAAGTATTCTTATTTATCAGACACGATTCTACTAAAAATGATAAAAATGTCTTATGCCGTGTAAATGTGCTGACCTGTTATTCCCAATGGAGACGATAACGTTACTTTGTCATAGTTATGTGCATAGCATGGATGCCAACATTTTGATTTATTCCGAAGTATTTTTAGCCCCGGCATTATTTCGCACCACTTTATTTACAGAAAAAGTTTATTCAATATATAATTTCGATAAAATAATAATTAAAAAAAAAATAATTTTAAAAACTAAGTGGTATGAAATAAAGGCGCGACTAAAAATACTCCGGTATAAATTAAAATATTGGCATCTATGGCATAGTAGCTACCATCAAATTGGCAAAAGCTAAGCAAGATGTTAAGTGCCATTTTTTTAAAGCTGGACAAAGTCTATGGAGGTGTGACAGTTGACATTTTCAATTTTCCCGAAACTTTCAGGATATGTCAGTAGTACTGTGATAAGAAAAAGTGAAATTCATTTTTTTCTGAATTTCATTTCTTTGACCTAGAGAGGGGGTCAAAGTCTGAGGCCGTAAATAAAGGGTGCCATTTTAATATCATTTTACTTCTAAAGCATGAGTGACCCATGTCAATTTTTTTTAAATACGGATACTACATGATACTAAGTACATTTTAGCATAAACAGTTTGGTGGGTCATTCATGGCTTTAAAGGCCAGGGTCATTCAAATGTGCAGTTTTCGTTGATTTTTTCCATGTTTTCAGTCTGAACATCTGCTAAGGGCATGAATGCCCCATAGAAATAATTATGGGGTTAATACTTTAGTACAGAACTTAAAAATATTTAAAATTGCATGGGTCACTCTTGGCTTTAGTAGATAAACGGTCTCAAAGTTGAAAATTTTCAAAAAAAAGGTCAAATTTGATGGTAAATTACTCTATAAGCCATGAGTCAATAACTATAGAGAGAGTTTTAATTATACCCTAGATGGTCTAGTTTTAGACCCAGGTTACAAGTCTATGGGGCTTGCAAGATTTATTTAGATATAGTCTATTATATATCGCCAATGTGTACCTGTTCTATGTAGTACAAAACGCTTGAGACCCAATTTTGTAATACATTAATGCTTGTTTAAAACTTCCCATTTTACATTACAGAGGTCAGCATCAAAATAAATATAAAATAAATATAAAATAAAAAAAATCTGGAGTGACTCCACTCGACTTTCCGAACATTGAGTAATTAACAGTTTTGTAGATAAAACCTATAAATGCTACATTCACCAAAATGCTTATAGTTAGTGCAACAGTGATTTATAATATTCATATAAATTTTCAGCTCAATTGAATAAGGCGTTTAGATGCTATCGCACTTTTAAAAATTTGGTCACATAGGCCCTAATGATAAAGAATTTTTCTTTGTGTCCCTGTAAAAACACTATAAGTGCTAGATTCTCCAAATTCTATACAGACTGAGTATCTGTGACCTATAGTAAGTGTATAAATGTTTTGCTCAATTGAATAAAGCGTTTAGATGCTATCGCACTTTTAAGATTTTGGTCCCATAGGCCATAATGATAAATAAGTTTTCTTTGTGTCCCTATAAAAAAACTATAAGTGCTAGATTTATCGAAATCAATAGGGTCTTGCTACGGTGACTTGCAACATGCGTACCAACTTACAGCTCATTCGAGCAAAGCGTTTAGACGCTAGCGTGTTCACTCACACACATACACACACACACACATATATCATCGTAAAAAGAGTGAAGTCGGACTCAGGGAACCTCGAAACGTATAGATACATCAAAATCTCAAATTCGGATTTTTGACATGATTACAATACTTTCCTCACTATAGTGTTCGGAAAGTAATAACCTAAGATACATCTGAAATGTGCATATTGTTCTATTATGTAAAACATATATAGGGTGATGAAAACAAGACTGTATACAAAATAATAATAATAATAATAATAAAAATTGCGCATGAGACTAATTGAAACAGGTGTTTCAAGTAGCTTCCCCTATATTTGTTTCAGCTGGCCCCTGCCCACAATTTTCACTTCACGAGATGTTAAGCTACCAGTACTTATGCTCGTGGGCGTTTCATATCAAATGATTAGCAAGCTGCACCCAACAACTATAAACGCTGAATCAATCAGAAACATTCACCAATTTTTGTTACATAAAATGCAACATCACTTAAAAATTTGAAATTTTAATCACAGTAAAAAACAGTACTCAAAAACAGTTTTATCTTCATAAAATCGACAGATGTTTACATACACATCGTTTTTTACATTGTAAAGTAGGTTTTGTGTGTCTGTACTTCCCTTTATTGGCAATGAATAAGAACTGAAAAATTGTATTTTTTATTTCCATGTTTCAACTTACCCCGTACTTCAACTTGCCCCTGTCTCCCTTATGTAATTTTTACTTTCCGAACACTATAGTGAGGAAAGTATTGCAGTCATGTCAAAAATACGAATTTAAGATTTTGATATTTCTATACGTTTCGAGATCCCCTGAGTCCGTTTTCACTATTTTTGCGATGATATATGTATGCATGTGTGTACGTGTGTGAGTGAACACGCTAGCGTCTAAACGCTTTGCTCGAATGAGCTGCAAGTTGGTACGCATGCTGTAAGTCACTGTAGCACGAACTCTATTAATTTTCATAAATCTAGCCCTTATAGTTTTTTTTACAGGGACGCACAGAAAAAATCTTTATCATTATGGCCTATGGGACCAAAATTTTAAAAGTGCGATAGTATCTAAACGCCTCATTCAATTGAGTAAAAAAATTATACACATATTATAGGTTACAAATACTCAATTTGTATAGATTTTGGAGAATCTAGAAGTTATGGTTTTTTTTACAGGGACACAAAGAAAAATTATTTATCATTATGGCCTATGAGGCCAAATTTTTAAAAGTGTAATAGTGTCTAAACGCCTTATTAATCTGAGCAAAAAATTTGTACACATCTTGGTCACAGTTGCACCAACTGTATAGATTTTGGTGAATTTAGCACTTACAGTTTTTTTACAGGGACACAAAGAAAAATTCTTTATCATTATGGCCTATTGGACCAAATTTTTAAAAGTGCGATAGCGTCTAAACGCCTTATTCAATTAAGCTGAAAATTTATATGAATATTATAAATCACTGTTGCACTAACTATAAGCAGTTTGGTGAATCTAGCATTTACAGGCTTTATCTACAAAACTGTTAATTACTCAATGTTCGGAAAGTCGAGTGGAGTCATTCCAGATTTTTTAATTTTATATTTATTTTATATTTATTTTGATGCTGACCTCTGTAATGTAAAATGGGAAGTTTTAAACAAGCATTAATGTATTACAAAATTGGGTCTCAAGCGTTTTGTACTACATAGAACAGGTGCACATTGGCGATATAAAATAAACAATATCTAAATAAATCTTGCAAGCACCATAGGTTTGTAACCTGGGTCTAAAACTAGACCATCTAGGGTATAATTAAAACTCTCTCTCATAGTTATTGACTCATGGCTGATAGAGTAATTTACCATCAAATTTGACCTTTTTTTGAAAATTTTCAACTTTGAGACCGTTTATCTGCTAAAGTCAAGAGTAACCCATGCAATTTTAAATATTTTTAAGTTCTGTACTAAGGTGTGTAATTAACCACATAATTATTTCTATGGGGCAATCATGGCCTTAGCAGATATTCAGACTGAAAACATGGAAAAAATCAACGAAAACTGCACTTTTGAATGACCCTGGCCTTTAAAGCCATGAATGACTCACCAAACTGTTTATGCTAAAATGTACTTAGTATCAACTAGTATTCGTATTTAAAAAAATTTACATGGGTCACTCATGGATATAGGAGTAAAATAATATTAAAATGGCACCATTTATTTACGGCCTCAAACTTCGACCCCCCTCTCTAGATCGAACAAATCAAATTCAGAAAAAATTAAATTTCACTTTTTCTTATCACAGTACTACTAACACATCCTGAAAGTTTCGGAAAAATTGAAGATGTCAACTATCAAAAGTGTCCAACTTTATAAAAAATGACTCTTAACACCTTTATCCATTGCACACTAGAAGCATTCCTAAACAATCTGACGCATCGGTCGATGAATAGTTATTTAATTGCCTGGGGGAAAAAAAAAAAGAAAAAAATGAGAGAGAGAAATATTTTTATATATTATGTAGTCTTTATCGTCGAACTTTCTTATATATTAAATAAAAGAAAATATTTAAATCATAAAAATTTCGACTTCCAGTCTTGAAGTCTTTACACGTTTTTAGAGTTACTGAATATGGTTTTGCCACTTTTAGAAAATGTCTGGCTGTCTGAGTGGCTTTGTGTCTCTGGGCTTGTGTGTCAACCTTAGCTCTAGAACTAATGCACATAATTTCACAGTTATTTACGTGTGTTTGAATCTTTACATAAATTAGTGTCTAGCAACTTTTGAAAAAATTCAGACGAAAGGTAAAATTATTCTTTTAATTTTTAATTTTTTATTTTTTTATCTTTTCCCTAAAAAAAATATATATATATATATATATATATTACACTATAGGATAAAATTTTATATAAATGTGCACAATGACACTTATTTTTAACAATTATTGTGAAAATAAAAAGAAATATATACAATAGTAATAACCAAAAAAAAAAAAAAAAAAAAAAAAAAACTTGTACAAGTAGGAATATCCTCCCTTCACCCTTGGGAGAAATTCACAGACAGGCATAAAGCGAGATAGAATTTCTTTTGATAAAGAAGCATCAATAAACTGGCGTTGTAAAAATATTACTTAAAAACTTTGAATAAACACCATACAATGCAATAAACTCGTAATACAATTGTTTCGGGTCGAAAAAACACACGACCCTTCATCAGGCGAATAAAGTAAGCACGAGTGCTGCAGTCAAAGCGGCAACGCGTTGCAGCTTTGACAGCAGCACTCGTGCTTACTTTAAGGGGTCGTGTGTTTTTTTGACCCGAAACAATTGTATTGCGAGTTTATTGCATTGTATGGTGTTTATTCAAAGTTTGTAAGTAATAGAATTTCTTTTAATTTATTCTCGGGTCGTGTTCATTAATCTCAAAATGTGTAATTTTGTCGTAAACCGGAAGTTGAAAATTTTCAATAGTCTAAAGCTTTATTCCTATACGGAAGAAAATAAAATGTTTTTAGATTTAATATATATATTGTTATTATCTTATTCTTAAATTTAAGGTCGATATCTAAATTAAATTACTATAGAACTTATATTTTATTTATTATATAAAAATACTTTTGCAGAAATCAAAATAGAATTGCTACCGCTTTCCCGAAATATAAAAGATGAGAACTCATATTGGAATCGTAAAAAAAAAAAATACTATTAAAAAAAAAGAGAGAGAGAGAGAGAGAGAGACGGAAAAAGAGAATAAAAGAAAAATCTGAAATGGTTATAAATTTTTTGTTTGAAAATATAACATGCAATGTTTCAATTTAAAACTTTCAATTTTCAAAAAAGAAAAAAAAAAGGGGGGTGGCCTTTTTTTCTTTTTGAATATTTCATTTTTGTGATTGAGAGAATAAAAATTTCTAAACACCAATAAATGTATGTTTTGAAATAAATTTAACTTGAAAACAAAATATTTATTTATTCTTTGCAATTTCGTGGACGCTTGGAAGCATATAAAAAAAGATTTTTTTTTCTGATATATAGAGAAGAAGAAAATTTTTAAAACCGCCGTCTTCGAGAAAGAGATTCAATACTCATAAGTAAATATTTGCCATGACTATTTTTAAGCCACTTTAATTTTTGCACAAAGAGATACAAGCCTAAAATGTAAAAAGAAAAATAATGTTTAAAATATCCCGTCAGTGTTACGGTTTAAATTGAACAATGTAAAACATTTTTGCACTTCACTTTTTTTTTTTTTAACACGATTAATTTATTAAAAAAACCATTCTTTATAAAAAATAAAAAAATAAATAAAAATTACATAAGCAACAGAAAAATTTTTGCTGCTATTTTAGCAGCAGCATCATGAGCTGTTTTAATAACTGCTTATAATAATAGTTACCAACTTCGCCACTTTTGATACCAAAAAAGTTTAATAGAAATTTTTATTTTATGTAATCGATGAAAACCCATACAAAAATTTACATTAAAAAATTTTAATAAAAACTTAATAAAAATTAAAATTTCCGTTAAAATTTTCTGGTTGCTAAGATATGCTAAAATTTGCACCTATGCTTATCATAACTAAGTCAGGGGTGAAGTGTTCACATTTTCTGGTACCACTATTTCCAAAGAGAAACATTTATTATGTACCTACAGTACATTATTGTGATCGAATGTCATAGAAGTATACAGTTTAAGAGTTCCGCCTTCAGACGAACATATTTCCACCCTTGAACTAAGCATATATCATACTTGCCAACATCCTAATTAATATTCCGTAGTGTTGCTGGCCCAGCCCTTTTTAACACCAGTAAATTTTTAGAGTAATATTCTCCAAATGCAATGACGATTAAATAAGAAGAAAAAATAACTCTAAAAAGATACTGGTATGAAAAAGAAGGGGGGCTAACAATACTACGGAATATTAATTATTATGTTAGCAAGTATGGCAAATATACATCAATGTTGTCAGACTTTGCGACTTTTCTTTTTTTTTTCAACAGTCACCAATAATATTCCAAAGTGATATTTTATATACATAAAGGACGAATCGAATCAAAGAAACGTCTCTTATGTATATCAAGTATCATTTCTCCAAATTATTGGTGACTATTGAATAAAAAAGCCGCAAAGTCTGGAAACATTGATATACCTCCTCGCTGGCAATATAATGAATATGAAAAAAAATTATACACATACAATTTTTACGAAATTGCATACAATCATAATCAGGTATGCCACCATTTGCAATTCATTCCGGACGATTGATTGTTAGCAAATGACTTTTTTTTTTTTTTTCTTTTCACACTACAGTTTTTTAGACGTATATTTTTTCCTTTTTTAATAGTAATTGCAATTTTAAGTAAAGTTACTTTACTGAAAAATGTGATGCGTAAATAAGCAGGTGTAATGACCAGGTGTCTCCTTTTTTTATTGGACAGTACCTTTTTGTAAGACATTTCTCTAAATTAAAAATAAACGTTACAAGAAAATTATTTATCATAATTATCAGCTTTTTTGATCCCTATTTACAAAGAATATAAAACTGTCTTACTAATTAGGAAATTGTAATAATTATTCACTCTTTTAATTTATAAAGGCACTCTAATCCGGTCAGCATATACTAACAATGCTCTGTAAAACATTACGCAGCACACATATCAAGGTCAAACGTATTTTAAAATATTTATCCTATTTACTCATTACATTTCTAATGTACTTCCAATATTTTTCTAAGAAGCATGATTTCATAATAATTTTTCAGAAGATAGGCTATGCATAAGCTCAATGCTATTTAAAAATTAATGATATATTTAAAATAGTTTAAATCCTATATTTTTACTTTATTCATATAAAATATTTTAATTTGATTTAAATAAGTCTTTAATTAATATGTTTGGAGAACTGATTTAAAGAAAAAATAAGATACTTTTTATTTAAACCTATTTTTATTATTATTTTATTTATATTTATTTATTTATTTTAATTGTAAGTGTAAAAATCTGGCGCAGAACTCATACCGGTATTTGTTTAAAAAAATTCTCTAATTATAAAATAGTAATTTAAATCTTTCTTCCTTTTCCTTTTTTTTTTCATTTTAAATAATCTGGTGTGTCACTCACACGACTTTCTCTTACCCTGAAATTTAATACTATAAATACAAGTTGCAGATTAATAGGTAAGATAACGAGTACTGTTATGTAAACCTGTGTTAAACAATTCAAATTAGGCTTCGGAAGAGTTTTATATGATAATTAGTTCTGTGTGAGGGGGGATATCGCCCCCCTCAACAACCCGTTTCATTAATGCACCTGCATTTATATAGAATTTAATTCGGTTATTAAAAAATAATTCTGTTTTTAAAAAATAATTTATTAAAATTATTATTCAAAAAAATTATCTTTTATGATAATGCAGACGATTTCCATTATAGAGAAGTAGTATAACACCAAATATATATATATAAAAAAAAAAGTCCATTTTATTCTCAATATTAAAAAAAAAAAAAAAAAAAAAAAAAAAAAAAAAGAAGTTTTTTTTCGTTAAATGTAAAAAGAAAAAAAAAATCAATAACTTTGTTTTAAATTATTGCAGATCGATGGTTCAACCATTCGTTTTAAAGGTATTGGCGAGCTCTTTTGAAAGATACCCATCATAAAAGTTTACTCCCATCGAGTGGGGGAGGCGAGGCTCCTACATCCATAAAAAAAAATTCCCAGTTAACTATCTCTATTACAAAATATATATATTCGTTTCATTTGGTTTAGTGCAGTCTATAGACGTTAAACTCTACTTACCTGCAATTTCCCATATAGACGCAATGTATTAGAGTTCTCTTGATTGTCCCTGTACTCGAACCATTTGCTTGATCTTAACGAAAAGCTTACTGTAGCATCCGTATATGACACACATTTAGAATACCAAGTTTGAACTTTCTGCCATAATTTGTTTTTGAGATATGCTGATAACAGACAGACACACAGACAGACACACAGACATACAGACAGACACACAGACAGACACACAGACACACAGACATACACACAGACCATTTGCTAAAAACATGATTTTCGTATTCAGGGGACCTCAAAACGTGTAAATATAACAAAATCTCGCGTTCGAAAATTTGACCCAAAAACAATACTTTCTCTACCTTACGGGTAAGAGAAAGGAAAAATTAATACCTTCTGATTAATATCATTACAAAAAAAAAAAAAAAAAAAAAAAAAGTAATAATAATAATAATAATAAATAAATAAATAAATAGATTTCCAAACTCTGAAACATTTAGAATAGCTATACAAACATACTTGCCAACCATCTCATTAATAACCGTACAATTGTTAACGCCTTCTGAATAAACGCCCCTTTTCTCACACCACTATATTCTTAGAGTAATTCTCTCCAAATGTTGTTACGATTAAATAAGACTAAAATTGCTCTAAAAAATTATTGGTGTGAAATAAAAGGCGGGTACTAAAAATTGTACGGTTCATAATGAGATGGTTGGCAAGTATGTACAAATATGGACATTTTTTAGTAGTATTACTCACCATTATTAACCTTTTATGCCCTCATTCAAATACTGCATGCAGGGGATTATGGATTCCCCTGTCCCCTGCATGCAGGGGACAGCATTTGGATCTTAAATAGGATTACGCCCATAAATCAAAACAATATGTACTAATTTTTTCGGTAGTCAATCAAAATATTAAAGAGGAATTTTGTTTTTTAAAATATTGAAAGGACTTAAAAAAAAAAAAAAAAGATTTTATACTTTTGAGGATTTATATGTTGTTGTAGAGGATAATTTTAAATACGGTCAAGTATGAAAAAGTATTCACAAAGAACTTTGCATGTAAAATGGGTCACCACAATGGGTTCCACAATTACTGATTTCTTTTCAAAAACAAACTTTATACTTTCTGTTCAGAGAGTCCTTGGCTATAGAAACCATATCAGTCACATGAATATCGTTCTGGAGTTTGATTGTCGGAGGATGATAATCTCCCCATGTATTGCAAAATGAATCAGATTGAAAAATATTTTATATATATATAATTTTATCTTGAAAAAAAAAAAAAATGCAATTTACACAAAAGAATTTTCTGGTACCGTGGTAATCATTTGCAATTTTGGCTTGGAAGTCAAAGTGTTAAAAAATAATGTAATAATAATGATAATAATAATAATAAATCACATTTCTTCTGATGTTTATACTAAATTGACTTTTTTTCGGCCTTTAGTGTTATAATTCTGTCAGCTAAAAATTGTCTGCATTTATCATGGAAAGTAATTTTCATAAATAACAATTTAAAAAATAATTTGTACTGCATAAATTCGTGTAAAATTATATAGATAACAGTTTTTTGTTGGCCACAACGTACTAGTTTTCCTTGTTTTCTTTCCTTTTTTTTCTTTTTTCTTTCTTTTTTCTTTTCTTTTCTTTTCTTTCTTTTCTTTTTTTTTTTTTTTTTTTTTTTTTTTGTAGATTACTTTATTATATTTTTGAGAAACCAATGTAAGCATAAACAAAAGACAAGTTAGTAAATATTTGTATTATTATATAATATATATAATGTTATATACATTAGTTTATACACAGTTTGCTTGACTGCAAGCTTGTTTGCTTAACTTGCTCCACAGTTTGCTTGATTCAAGTGTAAAATAAATAAATAAAATTAAATAAATAAATAAAAACAAATAAATAATAAATACACAATAAAACAAAATAAAATAATCTAAAATAGATACAAAAAAATTGTTCTATTTTAATTTTGCAAAATTTTCCATTAAACGATTTTGAAGATTCAGTAAAAACATTACATACCTTTGTTGTCTTCCAAAATAAATGATGGACATAAGCTAAATTTAGCTTTGTAACATACTTTTATTTTTCAACAGATTTCTAAGAACTAAGAATAATGGTAAATGAATAGAAGGAAATGTTCGGAAAACACTTTCATGTCGAACCATTTGCTGAAAAATCGGTAAAAACTAAAAAACTTTCTTTTTCTTTTAAGTTTGAGTAAAGGAAAAGGAAATTCGATTTATAATCCAGATAAATATATAGATGAAAGACTGTCGTTTACAGTAATAATACTGTTCTTTTTTTCTTTCTTTTCTTCTCTTTTTTTCTTTTATCAGACATATTTTGTATTATGATGGAAAAGATAAGGATTTATCTTTCTTAGAATTTTTTATAATATTTATGTGTGAATTTTAAAATTTAGTTTAGAAGATGAGAAAACAAAATAATGATAATAAAATTATATATATTTATATTAGGTAAAGATAAAAGACCTTTTATTTTTCCATATGCATTTTAAATTAAGTAAACTATTATACAAAGTTGCCAGCATTTTAATTTATTCCGGAGTATTTTAAGCCCAGCCTTTATTTCATAACATTTTAATTTTAACACTTTCGCGACCGCTTGTTTCTGTCTTTTTAATAGTATGTGCAACCTGTGGTAGTTACACTTCCATGTCACATTATTCTAGAACAAGGTTTTCTTTATACCAAGGGTTTTACTCCCCGCCCTTTTTTCTGGACCCCTTCAGGAATTTTCATCCTTTTTGTCAACACCATAGCCTCCTAAAATAGATGCCTGTCGTGTGGTTCGGAAGCTTGACAACAGTTGAATCGGTAGACAGTGCAAACTGGTACAGATTGCGCGACTTTTTTATTCAATAGCCACCAAAAAATTTTAAAAGTGGGATATGTTGTTGTCGTGTGCCACTCGGAAATTCCGAGCCCCGGTAGTGGAACTACCGGACTTATTTTTAAGGCAAGAGGGTTGCGTCTTCCGTTATTAGGAACGCCTCATAGGGAGGAAGTACGACTTCTAGTTCCATAAGCTGGTGAAAGATGGCAGCACCAGCCAAACTCGAATTATAATCCGGATCAGAGCGAGTTTGTCCCATGTTCCGGTACCTCCAGAGGTATAATTTTTTATGGGAACTTGGAGGACTTTGCGACCTCGACGGAATTTAACGTGCACCAGTCGCCATTAGCGTACACGACGGTCTTCGGCCGGCTCGAGGACCGAACCCGCAACTCCTACCAACCAGGCTACCGCGGCCCTGAAAAGTGGGATATGATATACGTAAAAGCGCATAGAATCGAGGAAACGCCGATTATATATATCATACACCACTTCTTAAAATTATTGGAGAATGTTAGATTAAAAAGTCACTCAATCTGTACCAGGTGGCGCTGTCTACCGCTTCAACTATTGCTAAGTTTCCGAACCACGCGGCAGGCATCTAGTTAAGGAGACTATGGCCACCACTAATTTTATGCAGAAATTTTTATAAAATTTTTATTGCAATGTCATGTGTTTACATAGTATAAAGATTATTGTATAAAAATAATGGTAGCAATAAAGTCGTAATTATCTCATGCTTGAAACTGTTCTGAAAAAAAGGCGGAGAGTGCGACCTCTGGTATACATATTTATATTACAAATGAATATACATAAGGTAAAGCTAGGAGAGATTGCACGCATAGGAGATCGGAAGAAAAGAGTAGAGTGGGCGAGTTGCAAATTTAGGTGGTTGTACAACATCAATAGTGAAGTGCCGACTTGAATTTGCATTCTGATTGCTTTAAGAATTTAAGATAAAACGTGGTTATTTTCTCTTGTGCTCAAAAATAAATGCTTGAATTTTCATAACCCTTTCTAAGAATTTCTATACAATGCTAGTAGTACAAAATATTTTTTAAAGAAACAATTTCTCATAATCTACTGACCTAGACTAACGGTATAAACACCACGGTTTCATCTAAAGATGAGTAATTGTTTAATAAAACACTGCACAATCTCTCCTACCAAAATTGGAGAGTTTGCGCTTTTGCTGTTTAGGAGAGATTGCGGATTTAAAATTCCATACTAATACGGATTTTTCAGCTTATTGTGGATAACAAGACAATGATGATGAATTTGTACAATGCCCGAGACTATACCAAAACCTAATTTCGACAAATGATTGGACTAATTCAAACCATTCGAGATGGCGCACCTCTTTTATGGAGACTATCCTCAGAATCTGAAATTGAATATTTTTCAGGCGTGGCACATTCGTCAAAAGCCACACCTCAGCGGGAATTTACCTCTAGAATACTGTTAGTCTATGAGACATTTATCGCAAAGGATTTAAATGTTATTGCATTGCATATATATAATACTTTCAAGTATGATGCTAAAGTCTTCAGTTTTTAGCGCAGCTGTAGGCTGCTTAAAAAGAAGAGATAAACATAAATGCAAGAAAAAAATATCAGTCTACTCAATCTTCTTTTTAAGGCAGTGGTCGTATTCTCCGGCCTATTTTCAGGACACGTTCAGAAATAAGAAAATTTCAAATATGTTGCTACCATTATATTTATATTATAATCACTACCCTGTATAATCGTAGCACATCGCTATAAATATATTCAGAATAATTCTACATGAAATTAGTGATGAGTAAAAAGGTGAAAATTTCTTATGTGTTAGAGTGTCCTGAAAAAAGGGCGGAGAGTATGACCTCTGTTTTAAGGAATCTAATCGTCTAAATTTCAATAAAATGAATAAAATAAACGTAAAGGATTTTAAAGGGTAAAGATTTTTTTGGCGGAAGATTTTGAGGAAAAAACTTTTATTAATAGTAGATGGTGGGCGGATTCTACGCCTAAAAATGG
This sequence comes from Salticus scenicus, assembly GCA_963930645.1. Lineage (NCBI taxonomy): Eukaryota > Metazoa > Arthropoda > Arachnida > Araneae > Salticidae > Salticus > Salticus scenicus. The sequence continues at coordinate 40,853,279 of OZ005660.1, forward strand.
GCGGGACTAGCCACATATCATTGAGAGGACTGCCAACCATCTCATTAATAAGCGTAGACTTGTTAACGCCCCTTGAAAATACGCCCCTTTTCCCACACCACTTTATATTTAGAGCAATTCTCTCCAAATAGTGTTACGATTAAATAAGAATGAAATTACTCTAAAAAATTACTGGTGTACAAAAAAAGGCGGTGACTAAAAGTACTACGCTTCATAATGAGATGATTGGCAAGCATGCATTGCACGCATGGTGTGCTAACTGTTTTTTTTTTTTTTTTTTTTTTTTTTTTTCGGAAATGGCTGTTCGAGACGAATACACCGTCTCGAACAGGTTAACTTGTAGCAGGTGGTATGCACAATAACTTCACATACATAATAATAAGTGAAATGGTTCTAGACAATGAGATATTCGGTCAGCAAACAAGAAACCATCCTAGCTGAAAAGGTAATGAACTAATTTTAAGTTAAACGTGTTAACTAGTAACTTAATATTGTTTTCTGATTTTGTTCTTTATCTAATTTTGTTCTTTTTTTCTGTTTCTTTAATATTTATTTTTTTAAATAAATTTTTGTAGCTCTTTTTAAATTTCTTTTCTTTTTCTGATTTTTTTTAATTATTGATTTGAAATATCCACTCGAAATGCAAAAACATTTGTTTACGAATAACTTACAACAATGTCATTTAAGTTAGTTAGTTAGTTATTATTATTATTATTATTATTATTAATATAATTCTAGTTATTATTAAGCGCAATTTCTCCTACCCATTTGCGCAATCACTCCTACCCTATAAGGAGAGAATGCGTAAAATAGCTCTCTTGGTTTTATTACTACAGTTGTTTTAAATTACAACAGAGCAACAAAATAGCAACGGAAATGCATAGAAGAAAGACCAATTCAAAGTTATGCACCAATAGTTTAGCAACAAATTAATAACATATCTTAAAATATACAATCTTTAATTAACTTCATGTCTTTATCGCCGAACAAGTTTCAGTGGGAGGAACCTACTTTTTCAACGGCAAACACAGTGCCTTATGTTTCACGAAACTGATGTTGTCTCTGGCTACAACCACATTAAACTTTTTGGCGCCACTGTCGGTCTAGCCCTACCCAATCGTTGCCATTACATGAATTAGAAAAGTACAAAATCTGAATAGACTCCCTAAACGCAGCATATCTATGATTTTGATAATTGGCTATTTTTCTTACGTCATCAAAGTTGATATTTATTTTTTCACTTTTATTTACTTAGGTTAAAATAGATTATTTTACCAGTTGCAATATCATGACTATGTTCTTTAATACGCGTTTTTATTTATATTTTTGTTTTACAGATATAACACATTTCATTACCATCACTGTCAGTATAAGGTACTTTATATATCCCAGCAGTTTCTAATGGATGGATGGTGTCTTTATCATTTCTTATTAATTGAAAAATGTCAGGATTTGGCTTAATCGGGATATTAATATTATGTTTAGGAGCCACTCTTTTAATTTTACTTGAGGCTCCGCGTTCATAATGGATTGAAGTGGTAAATTTAAGCGACGGTTTCTAAAAATTATTAATTACATTTAATTTTTTTAAACGTTTTTTATAAAGTCTATCTATTAATTTGTCTGAATAACCAGCATTTTTAGTAGACTTTTTTATGATAGCTAATTCTTTATTGAGATCTTTGGGTTCTTTACAAACTATTATAGCTCTATTAATATAAGCCTGAATGGCATTGATTTTGTATTTGAACGGGGTTTCACTATTTTTATGGATTATTCGTTACTACTGTTAGGTTTTCTGTAAACTTTGGTTGTTACTTTGCTTGTCTGACGTCTAATTGAAACAGCTAAGAAATTTAATTGGTTATTACTTTCGTTTTCGAGGGAGAACTTAATACACTCATGTCCATAAACTAAAGATAATGCTAGTTGAGGCAAATAAAGGTTCAGAAACAAAATAAACATAACTTATTCATAAAGTCCATTTATTAAACAAAAGATCAAGAACAAAAAAAGGTGGTTTATGTAGGATATCATTTATAAAAACTACGATTTTTGCTCCCTGAAGCAAATACAAAAAATATCTCCCATACAAAAACTTAACATTACATGGTTGGTATGATGGTTAGTACATTGTATGTCTCTCAGATGATGAAATACAGTCCTTACAACACCTAAGAATGCTGAGTATTAAATTATTTATCTGATTTTGGGGAAGATTACGCTACTCAGTAAGCAATGCTCTCCGAAGTTCCGGTACACATGTAGGAGGTGGTTGACGGACTACAACTCGTCGGAAAAGCATGTCCAACACATTCTCTATCGGATTCTATACAGCTGAGAATGCTGGCCATTCCATGCGGGTGATAGCTTCAGATTGGAGGCATCCGTGTACAACGTTTGCACGGTGAAGACGCGCATTGTAATCCATAAACACAAATTCTGGGCTCATGGCACACCTAAACAAACGTACATGTTGTACCCGAATGATGTCCCGATATTTTTGGCCTATCATTCTTCCGATTTGAACATGCAGATCTGTTCTGGTGCCCAATATGACCCTCCCCCAAACGAGCACTCCTGCCCCACAGTAACGGTGTCATTCAATGGTGTTGTTTTAGTGGCAACGGGTACCTGACGTTCTACATATGAATGTCTGGTGTGAATCACACTGCAAGCTAAACCTGGACTCCTCGGAAGACATCACACAAGCTCACTGTGCCGCTGTCCACATTGCGTGTTCTCTACTCCAAGTTAACCGCTGGCACAGTGCATTGCCGTGAGTGGAACACATCTAACAGGCCTGCGAGCATATAGACCAATATCTCCCAAACGTCTATACACGGTTTGTCTTGAAACTGTAGCACTCGTGGCTGCAGACAGCTTACGAGACAGGTCTGATGCTGTGCTTTATCTGCTTATTTTGGCAGTTACTGCCAAACACCGGTGGTCATTTGGCACTGTAACTTGGGGCCGACCAGTACTGTAACGTCGACTGGCATTTCCATCATTTTGGAATCGTTGCCAAAGCTTAGAGATGACATTTTGGGCGATTCTAAGTTCCCCCGATACTTCTATCTGAGTACGCCCACATTATAGTCGGCCGATAATTCTCCCACGTAAAAAATTATCTGCATGCGTCCTCTGTGTCATAACCATTCAGTTGTGGCACTGAGCGGCACACAGAACGCTTGTGAACCAGTTTCCTTCTTTGCTCCCATTCCTTAGTTATCCCCTTCTTACACTTTCATCATTGTAACATCATATCGGCTTCATCTGGTGGCTTCCTATAATTTGCATATTATTCTTAAAGATGTGTGAGGTATTTCTACAGGTGAAATTTTTGCATTAAAGTTCGGTTTCAGTGTGATTCTGAATTATCCTTAATTTATGGGCATGAGTGTATTACAGCCTATGAAATTCAAAGCGTTTAAAATTCCATTAGGATCGACTTTTTCGTCAATTATTCTAAAAACATCATCAGCATAACGTAACCAATAAATTTTTTTTTATTTTTAAGTTTTTCCCTGATAATATTTTCAAATTTTCTCAATTTGTAGTCAGCTAATAAACCTGAAATGGGGGAGCTCATTGGGACTCATTTATTTTGTTTGTAATACATAAGAAAAATATAAAGTTAGAGTAGGTGTAAGAGAACATAAAAAAGAAAAAGAAAAAAATGTTTAAAAAATTGTTTGGGGTTTAAAAAAAAAAAAAAAAAAAAAAAAAAAAAAACTGACATTTGGAACTAAACTACTAAATTGGGTAATTATAAGGAAATTAAAAGGTAGGCAACATTAATTTCACAAGATGTAAATCAAAAATAAACAAAATTACATAGTATGTATTAAATTCTGTAAGAGTAAAAAAGAAAATTAGTTATTTCTTACATCTTAATTTATGATATTCAGTAATTGTGAAATATCTTTTTTACGATACTTGAATCGCAACACTTGATTTCGGTTGCAAAAAAAAAAAAAAAAATAAGGCGACAATTGGAAAAGTTCGCGGTTATGGACATAAACAGTACAGGCTCAATAAATAGAGTTTAAAAGTTTATATTCATATTGAATTTTGGTATATATAGCTCATATAATAAATTTTTATGCGATGGGCAAAACATGCCGTCAACAAATAATAAAAGTGCTAGTATGGTATTCAAATGATATTATTAACGAATTACTAATGAAACCTAACACCAAATTTCTGAAAGTAATGGTTACATCAAAGTATGTCTAGGTTGGCAACACCTTTTGGTGTAACATTAAACTGAAATTTTTACAGTGTAATCGAGGGAAATTAGTTATTTAAAATTTAAAATGCTGCTATATAACTTTTTATGTCAGACTTTAAAAAAAAAGAAAAGACTATTTATAAAAACAGTAATATGGATTACACTACATACGTCAGTTTTATATTTATTATATATGTATATGAATATTCCAATGGATATATAAGTTTTTTAAAAATAAGTTTTATCCGCATAAAATAATGTAATTCATGCTGAGAAAAAAATATGAGATTTCTTATAATTTTTTTTTTTTTTTTTATTCCTTAAGCAACAAATGAAAATATTACAGATTTTTTTCTTTTTTTCTGATATGGAAATTAGCATTAAATTTTAAACGAGAAGTAATAGTATCAGTTGCATAACGTGTTAATAAAATCGCAATTTAATTATGCTTTAATTATTAATACAAACGGTTCTCACAATTTAGGGTTAAGAAATAAAATTAAAATCATTATTTTAATTAAGAAATTGTACACCACAACAGTATTAAAGGATCCTTTTATAGAAAATAAAAGTTAATTAAGCTTCTTCGTAATTTTTTCATTAAGCAGAATATACATTATCCTAATGATTACATTAATTACTCTTTTTTAATTGTTAAAAAGAGCTACTATTAAACAATTTAACTTTATCAGACGTTTTAATCAACGACTTTTTTTTTCTTTTACATTTAAGAGTTAAAGAATTATTTTGCCTATTTATGTATAAATCATTTTTATATTCTGCTGCATATTTTTATTTAATAACAAGACACATATAACAAAATATGTAATTTTTGTGTTTAAAACGAATTTAGTTCCCTTCCATATTTAAATTTTGAATATACGTATATTTATGAATGTGAGTAACAAAACGTTTATGTTAGTCAGTATTTTGCTTACTAAACTAAATCAATTTTTTGTCAATAAAAATATGTTTGTATTCACATTAATAGAATATATCATTTTACCATAAATAAATTCAGAAAAAAAGTAATTCATGAATTTTCGGTCGGTAGAGCTCAAAGCTCGTAATTGGAAGATTATGGTTTACTTAGTCGATCCGGCTGAAGAACGTAGCGTGCACTAATGTTGATGATGCACGTAAAATCAGTCCTGATCTTAATATCCTTCATGTTCCGTACTAATAATATTTATAGAGATTACCGAAGCGGGGAAATTACTCCCTTCACAGGAAATCCAAAATTGGTATGGTCTATGTCCGGACCATCCCTAGGGATGATACAAAAACCGTCACCAACTGCCCAACTTCGATTCTATTTGCCTTTTATGTATATAATATCTAACTTTTAAAATTTATTGGTGGCTGTTGAATAAAAAAGTCACGCAATTTGTACCAGGTGGCGCTGTCTACAGTTTCAACTGTTGCCAAGCTTCCGAGCCACGCGACAGGCATCTGGTTAAGGAGGCTATTATTAAACTAATATCCTTTAAGGTAAAGGCTTTAACATATTTTTTAAGATTATTGCTTTTATATATGCAATTTAAGTAGCAATGTGCATTTGTGTATTTTAGCATTTGTGCATAGCCTCCTAAATTAGATTCCTGTCGCGTGGCTCGAAAACTTGGCAACAGTTATAGCGGTAAGCAGCGCCACCTGGTACAGATCGCACTCCTTTTTTATTCAACACACACCAAAAAACTTTTAAAGTGGGATATGATATACATAAAAGGCGAATATAATCAAAGAAACGTTGATTTTATATATCACATATATCACTCTTTTAAATTATTGGTGACAGTTGAATAAAAAAATCGTGCAATCTGTACCTGGTGCTGCTGTCTGCCGATTGAACTGCTGCCAATTTCCGAGCCACGCGACGGGCATCTAGTTTCGGAGACTGTGATTTGTGTAGCAGAATACAATTTAAGTGATGTCTACTTCATAACTGTTGTTGGCGCATGCGCGCCAACTGTCGATAATCATGGGGACCAAGAAAAAAAAATATGTTACTTTTTTTTTTTTTTTTAACTGTAGAAATACAGACTAAGAATTAAACGATTCTTTATTATAAATGCTTTCTTGTGAAGATTAAGGAATACATAATGATCTGAACATATATGTGGTTAACAATTGATATATTATTTTAAAAAAATCCACAGCATTGTAAGAATGTTGGATAATTACTGCAAAGTTACATTGAAATCTAAAACCTTCTCAAGTACTTTAGTTTTGTAAATATATAAATATTTTTATTTAGCTTATATTAAAAATTATTAAAAGATTCGTCGAAGAGTGCATTTCTATTCATTTGTAGTTAAATAACTGCAAAATCCGGTCTGTCAGAGCAGAAGGTCGAATTGGTTTATACGATTTCCAAATTAAAAAAAAGAAAAATTTCCTTGAAAGAAAGTATACAAATTGAAAACTTTATTAAAAAGGCATCAAAATAAGAACAAAACTGAACTATAAGTAAACTTAAAGAGATCGAACAATCTCAATGAAAAGTGGAAGATTTAAAAATTATTTATTTAAAAAATGAATTCTTTCGGATTTCGGGCCATTTTGCAGATGTATTAAAATAACTATCGCAGTTCCATAAAGAGGAGAGAAACATCCGAGAGAGAGAACATCCGAAAAACATCCGAGCCATACAATTGGTGGTTCATTGAGCCATACTATCCAGAGAATTCTAAATATTGCGCATGCTGTAAGTTTCTACAAGATCATCAAATATATATACATACTTGCCAACCATCTCATTATGAACCGTACAATTTTCAGTACCCGCCTTCTTTTTTTTTCACACCAATAACTTTTTAGAGTAATTTCAGTCTTATTTAATCGTAACAACATTTGGAGAGAATAACTCTAAAAATATAGTGGTGTGAGAAAAGGGTTTTTTTTTTTCAGGGGGCGTTAACAATTGTAAGGTTATTAATGAGATGGTTGGCAAGTATGTATATATATATATATATATATATATATATATATATATATATCCCATTGAAAAGTAAAACCGAACTCATATTTAAACATAAAATTCAAGATTAAAACAAGTCAACAAAAACTTAACGAAATTAGCAAACAAACTAAAACCAAATTGAGTACGAAAAATATCCCTAACATAAACCAAAACTAAATATGAAACAGAGCAAAATTAAATTTAATATGGAGACAGGCGGCATGGCTTACAACATGCTCTGCAGGGTTAAACCAGTTTTACGCATGCAATGTTCCCCTCACCTGTCACGACCAAATGAAACAAAGAAAACTCATGAAACCAATTCTAACCCATCCTTCCTTTATATTCTAACCCATCCTTCTTATATATATATATATATATATATATATATATATATATATATATATATATATATATATATGTATGTATGTATATATATATATTTTTTTCAAATCCAGGAACTATATATATATTTCGACGACAAATGCAACAAGATCTGCAAGCACTGATATTGAAGCGGCTGACCATGTAAACATTCATGGAACACTTGCAAAATGTATACACACAAAAATGTATACACACAAAAATGTATACATTAAAATGTTACGTTATACGTTAAAATGTATACATGCAAAATGTATTCACTGACATATATTGTATATATGTCAGTGAATTTAAATGTAAGATTTCAGTTGTTTTAAATGTACCATCGTTCTGCATTTGAAATTTCTTACGCATAATCTAATCCTTACCTTAAAACTTTAGTTAAATGAATATATTATCTAAACAATTAATAAGCCTAATTTTAATTTTATGAAACTAATTCATTCCAGTCGTTGTAAATAATATATATATATTCTGCGTTTCCATAATCATACTTGAAGATAATCGTTATGTTTAACTCTGTATATTCACTTTAAAAACACATTTTATTCCTTTGGAGCTTTTTTTTTTTTCTCTGTTGTTGTACTCTGTAAATTCTTGTACGCTCTAAATGCTGTTGAATAAAAAAGTCCCGCAACCAGGTGGCGCTGTCTACAGCTTCAACTGTTGCCAAGCTTCCGAGCCACGCGACAGGCATCTGGTTAAGGAGACTATGGTTAAACTAATATCCTTTAAGGTAAAGGCTTTAACATATTTTTAAAGATTATTGCTTTTATATATGCAATTTAAGTAGCAATGTGCATTTGTGTATTTTAGCATTTGTGCATAGCCTCCTAAATAAGATGCCTGTCGCGTGGCTCGAAAACTTGGCAACAGTTATAGCGGTAGACAGCGTCACCTGGTACAGATCGCACTCCCTTTTTATTCAACACACACCAAAAAACTTTTAAAGTGGGATATGATATACATAAAAGGCGAATAGAATCGAAGAAACGTTGATTTTATATATCATATATCACTCCTTTAAATTATTGGTGACAGTTCAATAAAACAATCGTCCAATCTGTACCTGGTGCCGCTGTCTGCCGATTGAACTGCTGCCAAGTTTCCGAGTCACGCGACGGGCATCTAGTTTCGGAGGCTGTGATTTGTGTAGCAGAATACAATTTCATTGATGTCTGAAATCACTGTCTACTTCATAACTGTTCTTATGAAGTAGACAGTGTTGTACGCTCTAAAAGAGCCTAATTTGAAGGATTGCTTAATTTAGTAATGTAAAATGTAAAATTATCCTATCGTTCTATAATAGAGAATTTCGTAATGCTGATTATAGCGATGTAGTAACCTAAAAAATGCAACATCTTGGAACAAATTTTATGAAATGTATGATATTAAAAACACATTTATATTCGAAATGAAAGGTTTCACAAATTTTAATTTAAACTGTCTTGAAATTCACTAATATTAATTGTTGATAATAGTTAAAATCATGGCTAGTAAGTAATATTTTTCTTTAAAATGACATTTCCGAATAAATTTGAATATAATATTTAATGTATGATTTAAACAAGATCTGTATTAATTTTGAAACATGATTTAAACAGATTTTCATAAAAGTAATTGTCTGGAGTAATAATAAGAAAACAAACCAACACCATAAAATTTGAAAGAAATCATAAATTCAATGTTTTGTGCGTGATTGACTGATTGCTTTGCCTTAATTTGACCAACTTAAAATTATTCAAGAAGTTTACTAAGTGCTCTTAGTAAGGACGAAATGAATGTAAAATGCTCCCTGTGTTTAATTCATTTTTACTTTCCGAACACTATAGTGAGGAAAGTATTGTAATCATGTCAAAAATCCGAATTCGAGATTTTGATGTTTCTATACGTTTTGAGGTTCCCTGAGTCCGTTTTCACTATTTTTACAATGATGTATATATGTGTGTGTATGCCTGTGAGTGAACACGCTAGCGTCTAAACGCTTTGTTCGAATAATCTGAAAGTTGGTGCGTATATTGTAAGTCACCATAGTACGAACCCTATAGATTTTGGTGAATCTAGCACTTATAGTTTTTTTACAGGGACACAAAGAAAAATTCTTTATCATTATGGTCTATGGGACCAAAATCTGAAAAGTGCGATAGAATCTGAACGCCTTCTTCATTTGAGCAAAAAATTTTAAACACATATTATAGGTCGCAGTTACTCAATCCGTATAGAATTTGGAGAATCTGGCACTTACAGTTATTTTACAGGGGCACAAAGAAAAATTCTTTATCATTATGGCCTATGGGGCCAAATTTTTAAAAGTGCAATAGCGTCTAAACGCTTATTTAATCTGAACAAAAAATTTGTACACATGTTATAGGTCACAGTTGCACGAACTGTATAGATTTTGGTGAATTTAGCACTTACAGTTTTTTTACAGGGACACAAAGAAAAATTTTTTATCATTTATGGCCTGTGGGACAAAACCAAATTTTTACTTTCTTCTATATTCAATAGAAGAAAGTATTGGATTCGTAAAAATTTTCGACCTCGGGTTTTTGATGGATTTACACGTTTTGAGAGCTGTAGAACACGATTTGACCATTTTTAGAAAATGTCTGTCTGTTTGTCTGTCAGTCTCTGTGTGTGTGTGACAAACTTTTGTGGCAACTGTATCTCAGGAATTGTCTTACAGGTTGCGTTGCCATCCCGCTTTTTCTAAATTTTTAACATGGTGGTATAGTACAAAAGTTTGCATAAATGTGCATAAAGATAATTATTTTTTAATAATCATTATGAAATTTACCAGAATTATTTGTAATAAAGATACTCAACTGGAAAAATTTTTTTGTATGTGTAGGAGCCTCGCCTCCCCCCCCTGGGGGGGGAATTCCCGCTCGAGGGGAGTAAATTTGCATGATGGGTATCTTTCAAAAGAGCTCGCCAGTACCTTTAAAACGAATGGTTGAACCATAGATCTGCGATAATTTAAAATGAAGTTATCGATTTTTTTAAAATGTAATATTGACAATAAAATTGACTTTTTTTGGATATTTAGTGTTATACTACTTCTCTAATATGGAAATCATCTGCATTATCATGGATGATAATTTTTTAAATAATAATTTTAATAAATTATTTTTACTGAATGAATTTGTATAGGAAATTATAGAAGAAAGTCATGTGGTGGCCACAACATACTAGTTAAAATTGCGATATCATCTAAACGCCTTATTCAATTGAGCTGAAAAATTATATGAATATTATAAATCACTGTTGCACTAACTATAAGCATTTTGGTGAATCTAGCATTTATAGGTTTTTTTCAGGGACACAGCGAAAATTCTTTATCATTATGATCTATGGGCTCAAAGTTCAGTAGCGTTAAATAAAACATCGTTTAATATATGGAGAAAAATACTCAAACACTTTATTATGGTTTTATCTCTTTTGTTCTTTATGAACTCCTCTTTCTTTACTTTGTCTACAAAACTGGTTATTACTCAATGTTCGGAAAGTCGAGTGGAGTCACTCCAGATTTTTTTTTTTCTTTTCGGATCTGTCTTATCTGTATACTTTCGTTTGCCGGTCTTTGCCGTGAAGTTTTAGAGTCTAACCTTTAACAATTAAGATTTATTTACCTTTTTAGATGGATTTTTTTTTTTTTGTAAATCGACCTATACTAATTATTTAATTTTTCTCCCATATTTACTCTCTGTATATATATATATTACTTAATCAATTACTTGAGCATTTTGGGATGATTGCTTATGACTAAGAAAAAATAATAATAAAATTTAAATCTATTACTTAGGTTTGGTTTAAATGATTTAAATAATAATAATAATAATAAATAAAATAGAATAAAATAATACAATAATAAACTATCATTTTAAAATTTTTCCTTCGTTGAACTAAATTGTAAATCTTTTTTCACGGTAGATAGCGCTAGCACACATTGCATACGAGGAAAATTAAACTGTAAACTAACTAATAAGTTTATGGAAGTTGTTATTATACTCCAATTCATGTAGGTTTTAATGTTTTGAATATCTTTTAATTAAGAACAACCGTTTAATGAATTTAATAAAATTGCTCATTTGTTGTCAAGTTTTGAAATTTATTCCGGTATACCTACTATTAGTACCTGCCCCCCCCCCTTTTTTTTTTGTAAATTGCTTCAACATGTAATTACGATTAAATCTGAAGATAATTACCCTTTAAAAATACCATGTGAAAAAAGTGCTGTACTAAGAACATTCAAGAATAAATTTAAAAAGGTTGACTGATGTAAAAACATTATATTTTCACAAAAAAAATAAATAAATAAAAAATAAATAAATAAATAAATAAATAAATAAATAAAAATAAAATAAAATAAAAACGATTACTTTAATAAAAATCTATTATTAAAGTCTCCGTAATTGTATGATTTCTCTAATGCGAACTAATAATTAACCACAATCCTTATTCTTCCTTCTGAAATATTACAGAGTTCATAAATTAAGTTTTTTAACAAGTTTTATTATTATTATTATTATTATTATTATTATTATTATTATGAAATACTTTTGACTTTTTCACAGTAAGATCCGCCTGTGCGCGTTATTGTCCCAAGTTACAATATTCTAGAATAATATTTTCTGTATTCACGTTTATATTACAAATAGATATATAGTATAATTATTTTATTTCTAATCAAAGTTTTTGTATCGATAACATATTTGATTGTAAAAATGTGAATATTGGGTATATTTTAAAGAAAGAAATAATACTCAAATTGTGAAAGAAACGCCCACTGGTGGTGTTACACATTTTCAAATAACGTGAATCTACGTCAGCGGTCACAAAAGTGTTAAAACACAAAGATATTAAAATAATAATAATAATAATAATAATAATAACAAAGATATTAACAAAGATAATTACAAAAAAAAAAAAACAGGTAAAGACTTAAAAAAAAAAAAAAAAAAGGAGTAATCTGCTATTTTTGGGGCATGTCTGTTTGAAACAGTGGCTTAATGCATTTCCACAATGCTTTATCAGGGTTAGCATATCTACTCCGGAGGATTGTTACTAATTACCCTTAACGGCCCTCTTCCCGTCGTCGGAAGCCCGAGTCAATGTTATTCTATGGAGAAAATTTCTTTACAAATAACTTATTAACTAATACATATTTTTAAATTCTGTTTTCATATTCAGAAAATTCTCAACTGTTAAATTGACGGGCCTTTTTCAAAAATGTATTTTTTTTTAATTCTTAATATTTTATTTTGAAATGAATAATTTCCATATTGAAAATTCGTATTTTGCAGCTTCAAAATAAAATCTAAAAAAATTAAAAAAATATTTTTTTTTTTTGAAAAAGGTCAGTCAATTTAACAGTTGGAAATTTTCAGAATGTGAAAACAGAATTTAAAAATAAGTATTAGTTAATAAGTCATTTGTAAAGAAAAATTTCCAATAGAATAACATTAGCTTCGGCTTCCAGTGACGGTGAGTGAAGCGGGTCCTTAACACGTTGAGTGTCACGCAAATTCTTAAAATCAATTAAAATTCCATAATGATTCCTCCTGTAATAAATATACATTAATAAAATTTTTAATAAATTTTCAATTATGAAATACAATATTTTTAGTTTTGTATCTTATTTTATATCCGATTCAGAGAAAGAATATTTATAAAAATATTTGTTACTGTCGTTATGGGTTTATTGAACTAATATCGTTTAATATACTTTTTAAGATTATTGTTTTTATATATGCAATTTAAGCAGCATTGTGCATTTCGGTATTTTAGCATATGCGCATAGATTCTACGATAATATTCCAGCCCTGCAGAATGTGCTGGAAGCTATTTTTTCCAGATTATTCTGTATTTGAATAGAGTAGTTTACAGCGAAAAAAATCTGTAAAGAGAAACTCCCTTACAGATGTTTCTGTTGAAAATTATTTATCTTTAATAGTAGAACGTGCTTTCACCCCTTATTACCAGCATATTTTACTGTAAAATCGACCATTATTACTTTCTTCTATATCCAACAGAAAAAAGTAGGGAAGCAAGGGGCTTGTTGTTGCAGGGGTAAGAAGTAAAACGCAATTTACGAAATGGTTTGTAACATCTGTGATTAAATACTTTTATAAACATAATTATTATGACGGTATTTATAATGTAAGAACAATCGAATCGGTACTCCACAAAAATGGTTAATGAGAGGTTCTGTACACGTGTTTCATTTTTGCTAGTTTGTGGGGGGGGGGGGGGGGGGATATTTCGTGAATTTTATTAAAGGTATGTCAATTTATACTTCAAAGAAATTTTTATAGCTATTTATTTAGCCTGTGTGTTGAGTTATAATAAACATGTTTAATTTTTTGTATAAATCGTTTTATATATTTTTAAATAAACAAAATGTCCAAAATCATACGATGAGGATAGTTGAAACAAAATTTTGGGGCAAGTTGTAACATATTAGAGGAGAGGATTGTGGAGATACCTACAGCTTGCGCTCGAAGCCTCCGCCCATTTTCAGCAAACTTTAAAAAATGAAAAAAATTTGGCTTCTTTACCATTACTAAATTTATACAGAAATATTTTCTGTGTTTTTATACTATAGTGCCGTGATTCTTTAACCACGAATTATAATCACGATGTAATCACGAATTAGAGAATACTGCATAAAAATAGTGGTTAAAAAAAAAAAAAAAAAAAAAAAAAAACAGAAATTTCTTATCAATGAGAGTGTCCTGAAAAAAGGGCGGAGAATTCGAGCTCTGCTAAACCCTCTCTGAGGCAGAAGAATGGGTATAATATTTAATTTACAAAATTTGGTCTCACGTTAAACTTATGAGAGGGAACAAAATATCATTTGCTTCAATTAATTTCAACTGCGACTAAGATTTATTACAATGTTAATTTTATCTTTATTTATACCAAAAAGGTTATAATTTAATATTAGTTACTAATTGTCTTTTTTATTAAATTAATAAATGATTGATTACAAAAAAAATTTTGAAATATTGTCGTTTTTATTGTTAGGGTTCCCCTTGTATCTGTTACAATTTGCCCCACGTGTGTTACAACTAGCCCCAAATCCGGCGCAAATTCTAACAGACAAATAATTAAAAAAAAAAGATATTTTTTGTGGTAAAACTAGCAATATTAACTAAAGTTTATATATACACACACATATGTATATATATATATATATATGATAGATGATTATGTATGCTGTTGAAAACAGCAATTAGAAATAGGAAAACGTAATTACATTTCACAATATATTTAATTTTTTAAAAATTGTTACAACCTGCCCCACGCTCCCCTTTTGGATTCGTAAATTTTTTCCACCTCGGGTTTTTGATTGATTGTCCAACAGCTTAATTTGTCATCCCTCTTTTTCTAAATTTTTAACATTTTTAAAATTTTCTATAAATGTTCATAGAGTTGTTTTTTAATAATCATTATGAAATTTAAAAGAATTATTACATGTTTTCAGAGCTGTAGAAGATGATTTGACCATTTTTAGAAAATGTCTGTCTGTCTGTCTATCTGTGGGTGACAAAAAATCAGCATGAACCTCATAACGTAACAAGAAATGCTTAAAAACTGTAGAATAAAATAACAGATGACTACGTTGACATAAAAGAGTTTCAGTCGCTGGAAGTCAACTGCATCAGATCTCTGGCCCACCAATAATATAATATACAGGCTTACCCTATTCATTGAAGCATAGCCTCCTTAACTAGATGCCTGTCACGTAGCTAAGAAACTAGGCAACAATTGAAGCGGTAGACAGCGCCACCTAGTACAGGTTATAGGACTTTTTTATTCAGCTTTTACCAATAATTTAAAGAACTAATACATGAGATATATAATCGACGTTTCTTAAATTCTATTCGCCTTTTATATATGTCATATCCCACTTTTTAAAATTTTTGGTGGCTTTTGAATAAAAAATTCCCCGCAATCTACACCAGGTTGCGCTGTCTACCGCTTCAACTGTTGCCTAGTTTCTGAGCTACGCGATAGGCATGTAGTTAAGGAGGCTATGATTGAAGAACACCTAACAAAGTTATTTTTGTCCTTCTCAAAGTGCACAAGGGACTGTTATATATAAAAATTCTGTATAGATGTTTAGCGAGACAACCATGTCCGAACTCCAAACGGAACGCCGCAACTCTGGTGACTCTATGACAAACTTACCAACATCCTAATTAATATTCCGTAGTGTTGTTAGTCCCGCCCTTTTTTTCACACCAGTAAATTTTTAGAGAAATATTCTCTAAAGGCATTTATGATTAAATAAGAAGAAAAATACTCTAAAAATATACTGGTGGGGAAAATAAATGCGGGGCTAACAGTACTACGGAATATTAATTATTATGTTGGCAAGTATGCTCTATGATCAGATATACATACTTGCCAACCACTTCATTAATAACCGTACATTTGTTAACGCCCCTTTTCTCACATCACTATATTTTTTGAGTAACTCTCTCCAAATGTTCTTACGATTGAATAAGACTAAAATTACTCTAAAAAGTTATTGGTGTGAAAAAAAAAGGCGGGTACTAAAAATTGTACGGTTCATAATGAGATGGTTGGCAAGTATGGGTATATACAAATCTAATATCTCCACATCTTATTTCTGATTTGTTCCAATAATTTAACGCTATAAATGTTTTTCCATAACATGTTTTATAATTATTTTTATTGATGAAAATGGTGCTTCAGTTTTATTTCATTTCAATATTTTAATTTCCTTGTTAACTAATTTATCAGCCCATTCGTTTCCAGTTATTAGATTCCAGTTATTGGTCTACTGTAAAACCATAGCCTCCTTAACTAGATGCCTGTCGCGTAGCTCGGAATCTAAGCAACAGTTGAAGCGGTAGACAGCGCTACCTGGTACGGATTGCGCTACTATTTTATTCAACAGCTACCAAAAATATTTAAAAGTGGGATATGATATACATAAAAGACGAATAGAATCGAAGAAACGTCGATTGTACATATTATGTATCACTTCTTTAAATTATTGGTGACATTTGAATAAACAAGTCCCATAATCTGTACTAAGTGGCGCTGTTATATCGCTTCAACTGTTGCCTAGTTTCCGAGCCACGCGACAGGCATCTAGTTGTAGAGGCTATGGTACGACAACAGTCATCCCTTTTTTCGGCGATATAATGTTCAGAGATCGATTGTATGACTAAAAGAGAGCCTGAAAATGTCAAAGTTTTTTAGTTCAACCTTTCTAACACTAATTTGTTCTGTTGCAACTCTAATTGCCTCTTATTCTCAATCAAAATTGGTCCGAAATAGACCAAGAGAGAAATAGATTGCAAAAAGTTCTGAATAAACACCAGCCCCAAAACTATCGGGCATTTTGAACAAAGTTCATACTGGTATATTTTACAATCTTCAGTGTTCTTTTTAACACCACCAGGATACATCTATATATGCAGATGAGTATACATGGTTGCGTGTAAAAAATGAGTTGTTATTTGTATAACTTAAATGATTTATTTACAAAATTGTTTTAAAAAACAATATTTTTATTGCTAAATACTTTAAATAGTCATTTCTTGCTTAGTGAAATTTGAAAAGTTCAAATTTTTGAAATTATATTCTCACGAGGAATAATTAAGCTGATATTAATAAAAAAAAATTAATGAATAAAAATTTACAACCATACGACTAACTTAAATTTAATAAAAACACGAAAAAAATAGTAATAATAATAATAAAGTAAAAATAAATAAATGTTATGAAACATATTTATTCCACAAAACGTTTTTTTTTTTCCCTAAGAAATAAAAATTAGTAATTGATGAGAAGGAAATATTTTGAAAACGTATTTATACGTTGAACCATTTGCTAAAAGAAAATGATAAAATTCTGTATTATTTTTTAAAGTATGGTACAAGAAAAAACAGTCTTGAGATAGAATCCAGAACGGATATTGATGACAGGTTGCCATTTAATGCTAAAATGCTATTACATATCTTTCTTTAGTCGTTTGATATATTATGATGGGAATGAAGCTGTCTTGATGTTTTCATAATTTATCTTTAAAAGTATCTTAGTTCAACTTTAGCGTCTTATTTATACTGTCTAGACCTAAAAATCACGTGATTTCTCTGATAGATGCCCAAAACTTTAGTTTAAAATATAAAAAGAAATAATGCAATAAACAGGAAAGAGAAAAATTAAGTATTTAAAATAGAGGTACTGAACCTTTAAGTTTTCATCGAAGCGTTTCAACCAAAATTTTTTAACATTCGAAGTCTGTAAATATTTCGGTGTAACTAATACAATTATTAATTGTAGCAGGGTTCTTTATATCTTTATATCTTTATAAACATTTTATTATATTATCACCAGTGTTTCATTAAAGTAATTGTTATATAATATTATAGCATTCTTTTTAGAAGTACCGGTGTCTGTAACATGCTTGCCAACATCTTAAGAGGGGACAATACCTAATCTCGCCGGCAGCCTTCGCCCATGTTATTCTATGGGAGAATTTGTTACGACAATTACACAGTACCTAATGAATATTTTTAAATTCTGTTTTCGCAGTCAGAAAATTCATAGCCGTTAAATGAGTACTCATTTTTGAAAAATTCATTTTTTTTTTTAATTTTTACATTTTAATTTTGAGTTCAAAAATGCGATTTTTCACAAAATGCATTTTTCTCATTTTCTAATCGCAAAATGAAATACTAAAATTAAAAAAAATCAATTTTTGGTAAACAAGTACTAATTGAACGCTTATGAATTTTCTAATTGTGAAAACAGAATTGAAAAATATTCATTAGGTAATGAGTAATTATGTAAACAAATTTTCCCATAGAATAACATGGGCGAAGGCTGCCGGTGAGATTAGGTATTGTCCGCTCTTAATCAACGCTTTCGCGACCGCGCGTTTTTGTCCTTTTGATGGTAAGTCCACCTGTGGGCCTTATTCTACATACTTACGAACATACAAATTAATATTCGGTAGTATTGTAAGCCCTGCCTTCTTTTTCACAGCAGTATCTTTCAAAACTATTTTTCTTTTTATTTAATCGTAATTATATTTGAAAAATATTACTCTAAAGATTTACTGGTGTGAAAAAAATGGCGTGACTAACAACACTGTGGAATATTAATTAGTATGTTAACAAGTATGATTCTCTCAAGTTACAATATTTCAATACAAAACTTTCTGGATTCACTTTTATAATACAAATGGATAAATTTTATAATTATATTCTTTCTAATCAAAGTATTTGTATCCATAGTATTTTTGACTGTACAAATATGTATAAAGGGTATAATCTTAAGAAATAAATAACATAAATATTGCGAATGAAACGCCCATTGGCGAAGTTTGAGATTTTCAAATGACCTGAATCTACGTCAACGGTCGCGAAAGTGTTAATATTTTGTATCGTTGGTTATCCCGCCCTTATCACACTAGTAAATTTTTAGAGAAATATTCTCAAATGCAATTACGATTACATAAAACAACAACAAAATAAAAGCTCTAAAAAATACTGGTGTGAAAAAAAGGCGGGGCTAACAATTCTATGGATTATTAATTAGGATGTTGGCAGGTGTGGTGTTAATACAGTGAAACGCATGTAAAAAGAATAGGAACGCTGTGAACTTTGATTGTAGGAATGATTTGTTGTAAAGTATGAACTGAAAGTTTATTTAACAAAGCTATAATAGTTCAAAAAAAAGGGGGGGGGGCGATTTTATTTTATGGCTGTTATTATAATACCACAGACTTCCCAATATTTCTAATTTAATCCTAAGCATCATTAGAACACTTGTTTATTTCGCACCACTTTTTATGTGGTCATTTCCTTCAGCATATAATAATTATTAAATAGGAAAAAATTGTTTAATATTTAAAAGATTAATCTATTTCCAAATGAAAAATTTATTTATTTATTTATTTATTTTTTTTTTTTTTCAATATATCAATATTTTAATACAATTTTTTGTATAAAGTCATAGCTGCCAATATTTTAATTTATTCCGGAGTACTTTTAGCCCCACCTTTATTTCGGACCACTTTATTTTTAGAAAAATCTTCTTCAATACATAACTTCGATAAAATAAGAAACAATACTTAAAAAAAAATAAGTAGTACGAAACATAGGCGGGGCTAAAATTACGCCGGAATAAATTAAAATATTGGCAGCTTTATAAAGGTAATGGTGGCGAAAACTGCATATAGTTTGTAAAATAAACTTTGTCCTATTTAATCGCGCACACACGCACAAACAATAATGATAATAATTTAAAAGTAAATAAATAACTTATGTATACGGTAAAGGTTTCTGTATAGAAAAAGTGACAGTGAAAAAAAAAGGAAATTTCTCTTACCTGTTTGTTTTGTGTTTTATGCAATATATCATATACTAAAAACATTGTAAAAAATAACGAAGAAAAAAATCAGTATTTTAGCCTGATTTCATTCTAATAATGTGCGGTTTCAGTGAATTGGATGAAATTTCATTAATCAAAACATTTCAAATTTCTTTTTCTGGAAATATAATACAAAATTAATTATCTCCGACAGTTAATTATAGTATTTTAAAAGTATTATTCTCTTATCGTTACTTTACTCTTATCGTTAATCATTCATACAGAGTAAAATATATATATATATATATTTCAGAAATATTATTAAAGACAGAGAAATGAAAACTGTAGATTTGTGAAACAGGGAAAAAAAAAGTACAATATTAAGCAAATGATTCTTTACGAGTACAACTTCCTGAAAATATTTCAACTGAAAGTAAATGAGTATATGAATGAAAAGAGTGCAATTTTCTGCAACATTAATTTGAAGTTGCCATAAAAAAGAGTTTTGAAATACAAAAGATAATCGATTTTTTTTTTTTTTTTTCATATTTAATAACCGCTTTTTGAAGAGGGCTTTTAATTTTTATGTTTAATATTCCTCGGGAAACAATGAAGAAACTGCATTTTAGCCTTTTTCATGAAAGTGAATGCATATCTTATTTTCAGGGCTAGAATATGAATAAAAAAAAATCTTTATACTAACGATTAGAATAAGCCATCTTAGCGAAAAATTTGTAAATAAAATGTAAGAATGATATTAATAATTTTTGCCTTAAACGTTGCAAAAAATATCGATATATTTTACTTATGTCTAAAAGTATGAAAAATATTTTGATACTTATAAAAATATTTATTTGAAATAGAATTTTTCAACTTGTTCAGCAAATAAAGAATAAGGATACATTAAATGCTGATGAACATAATTGCCAACATTTTAATTTATTCCAGTGTAGTTTTAGCCCCGCCTTTATTTCCCCACCAGTTTATCTATAGAAACATTTTGTCCAATATATAAGTTCAATAAAATAAGAAAAAGTTACTCTTAACCCACTAACGCGCGCTGTCCTCGCTGCGAGGACGCAAAATTTAAGATCATGCTGCAAAAATTCATCCCGGAATTTTTTTAGCAAAAATTTACGTTTATAACATAATAGGAAAGGTCGTTTTTTTTATTAAACATAAAATTTAAAATTTCTTTCAGTTTAATTTAGTTCATGAATTCCGGCGGCAGTATAATTTAAGTGATACGAATTGTCTTGCGCCGCAAAGGGTTAAAAAACAAGTAGTATGAAATACGGAGTTGACGATACTCCGGAATAAATTAAAATGTTGGTAGCTATGCTGTTAAAGGATGAAAAAAAAAGTAATATTTTCATATACTGAAAATAGTCTTATAAAGAGTTCAATAATTATCTTTACTGATTCAGACATGACAATATTTTAAATTATTTCAGTGAATAATTAGTATTCGTCTTTTTATCTCCACACCACATTTCTTGTAAGGTATTTTTATTCTTATTTAATCATAATTTTGTTTTGGAGAAACGGCTGCACTTAATAGCGGTTTTGGAAAAATTAAAATGTTGATATGTCTGCTGTTTTACATAGAACAATATTATATTTATTTCATGCAGGAATAAAACACAGGCGCAAAAATTGTACAGGAATTTGTTTAAGAAATTTCTCTTCAATATCATTGATTTAAGAAGTACAAAATTTTGTTACATTGATAGTGGTATGAGTTCTGCGGCCGTGTTCTATGTTTCGGTGTCCATGATCATCATGCTTTTTAATTTTGGAAACCACTAACTTTGAATAGCATTTCGTATTATAAAATAAAATTATAAATTAAAAAAATAAAATATAATCTGATAACTTATTGTGAAAGAGTATTAATTATACACGCATCTTCTATCTAAATACATTGTACTACACCATTGATATAATTCTAAATGTATGTCAGTATTATTATATCAGCATAGATGCCTATTTTATTTTTTGTTAGGTCAAAATTTGTTTTGTCTTGATTTTCTTCATAGCAAATTAATCGTCCCCCACTCCCTTTTTATAAAACTATCCTCGCGTTCCATACTTGCCCACAATTAAAATAATATTCCATAAAAATGTGTGCATCTGCCCCTCCCCCCCCCACCATTTTATTTTTAGAGTAATTTTTTCCAAATATAAATTACTATTAAAAAAGAAATAAAATACTCTAAAAACAGACTGTTAACAAACAAACAAACAAAAAAAAAAAAAGAGGATGGGCACTAACAATTTTACTGAATATTAACTAGAATGTTGGCAGGTATGCGCCTCATTTAGTAGCTACTAGGGAGAGCGCTTCCAGCAGATTGTGAATTACTAGATTAGATAATAGTGGTGGAAAAATCCTGGAGTAATAATGTGGGTGCTTACCAATCTTGTTATTCTATGTACTGCAATTATTTGAAAGAAACTTTAAAACTAAAATTTTCTAAACACACAACAATATTATTATTAGTTAAATATTCACAAATTGTATGGTATACAACAAATAAATGGGCAACCATATCGTATCCCAGAGAGAAAGTTATTCAACACAAACAGTCAGTATTTAAGAAAAAATAACCTAAAGATGAATGTAAGTAGAAAACGATACGGTGATACAGGGCTGCCCATAGGCGGTTAGTTTTAAATTCTTTTTTGTACTACTATTTTCAAAAAACAAAATTCTAATGTAATTTAACAGGTAAATTTGCTATTTGCCTGCATAAATTTATTATAAATTTTATTTTATAGAAATAGTGGTACGAAGATAATAATAATACAAAAAAGGGGAAAAAATGGTCTCAGTTACATAAAATTAAAATTTTATTTATTTATTTATTTATATCTTTTAATTATTTATTTTTATTTTTATTTTTATTTGTTTATTAAATTATATTAAAAACACTTTAAACACACGTAAAATTAAATTTTATTTAAACGATGTTAAAAAAAATTTTCCGAAGCTTTTCGCTTTAATAGTTAAGCATCATCAGGGATTTTTATTATTCGTTTCCAATGAGCAATTTTTAAATATTTTTTCTTTTCACAGTCAACAGTTAAGTCTTTTAATGATGTGAATATCAGCAAAGTCAATTTGAAGTCCGGTAAAGGTTGGATCAAGGAGCTAAGAAAAATAAGAGAAGCTGGAACTATTGATATATCACACGAGGCTATTGTAGGAGAAAAACCATCATGAATTAGCAGAAATAAACTATTATCTATTTTATAATATTGTTCCAAATTATTGGCAAAATTGCAGCATCTTTATTTTATTTATTTATTTATTTATTATTTTTTTACTTCTCTGTTACTTTATTTGCCGAGATTCGATATATTCGACCTCAATGGATTCGACCTCAATAGAATAATACAATTTTGGGGCAACATATTACTAATTTAAAATAGAAAAAATCTTATGTACTATTTTCCAGAATTTATTTATTTATTTTCAGTAATAAGAATTTTACGTTAAAATGTCATTTCTGCTAATAAATCTCATATTTCCAATGCTGAAAGAACAGTTTAATATAAGCAAGATTATTTAAAAAAAAAAAAAAAAAGAGAGAAGAAATAGTAATCATTTTGCGAAATGTCACACAAATAATTCAAATAATAATAATATTAACATTAATAATAATAATAATAATAATACAAGGTATCGACAGTCGAAATTATTTTCATGATTCTTCCACTAGCATATTCATATAATTTTTTTTTTTTTTTTTACTCACTTAATTGTGCAAACTTACAACTAAAAATTTCGAAAGAGAAATACTGGTGAAAATTTTTAAAACAATTTTATATTATTAAATATTATTAAATAATATGATTATTATAAAATTAAGTTTCAATTTTTTAGTACGACAGGACTATTTATTTCAGTCTGCCATTTTTCGCTGTTACCAATTTATAGTGTTCCAATGCCTGCCAGTATCCAATTTTACCATTTAATTTCTTACTCTATCTTAAAATATTTTGTGAAATCCGTAAAAACTTATATATATATTCACTTTCCATCGGTCGGACTCGCAACCTTCGGGTTCGTAGTTGTGTACTCTGACCACAGAGCCAACGGGTCTTGGCTGAATATTTTCTGATTATTGAGACTAGTGTTTTCAGATATTTTTGACTAAAACTATGAAATTTATTTAAAATGTGTGTTATTTTTCCAATTTATAAGTTGAGTATATTGATATTAATTATGTTTTTGAGAAATTAATGGATTAATATTAATTAATCTGTGATGAAATTTGAGTATAATTTAAATACCGAATAAGAATTGTTTTTAATATTATGTTTTGTTCAGTAGAAATTGAAACTGTTAATTATTAATAATAAATAATAAATTGTTATTAAGATTATTTTACTAATTAAAATATTTAGTAAATGAGTATTAAACCTTTGCGGCGCAAGACAATTCGGATCATTTAAATTATACTGCCACCGGAATTCATGAACTAAATTAAACTAAAATAAATTTTAAATTTTAAAGTTAAAAAAACTGGCCTTTTCTAATATCTTATAAACGTAAATTTTTGCTAAAAAGTTTCCGGGATGAATTTTTGCAGCTGGATCTTAAATTTTGCGTCCTCGCAGCGAGGACGCCGCGCGTTAAGGGGTTAAGCAATTAGGGGAAGATACTGTACAAATAATGTATTCAAGTTTTATTAATTTATTTGGAATTAAAAATTAATACATTATTTGAATATCCGTTTAAAAATTTTACTGAGCGCCCTCTATTATTATTATTGTAAGGGTATCAAAATACAAATATAAGTAGTCCTGTCGTACTAAATTAAATTCTGTCATAGACCGAATTCAGTTTTATCATTATCATTACAGACTCTATCTACAATCTAAATATTCAGTAAATGAAGTGCATTCATCGACTAGGACCTGCTTCTGTCTTAAAAAATTAATTTCTGCACTCTGAAATGTTGACAACTTTCTTAACAATAACATTACAGGCTCTATCTACGAGCTGAATATTTATTAAGTAAAGTGCATCCGTTGGCTAGAACCTGCTCATGCC
Organism: Salticus scenicus; assembly: GCA_963930645.1. Classification (NCBI taxonomy): domain Eukaryota; kingdom Metazoa; phylum Arthropoda; class Arachnida; order Araneae; family Salticidae; genus Salticus; species Salticus scenicus. Next base: position 40,878,281 of record OZ005660.1, read on the forward strand.
TATAATATTTACTTTCTTTGCGTATAAAGTCGACAACTTTCATTATATATATATATATATATATATATTAACTCTTGTGACATTTCCAGGAATTGCTAAAAAAATAAAAAATAAAGAATTTATATGTAATGAAATAAAAAATTTCTGTTCCGCTTCATTTTGTTACTTGAAAATTCAATATTATAATGTGCTAATATATTATTTTTAAACTTTCAAAAATTTTAAAAGAGTTGTTATTTCGTAATTAAACATTTGTCGATCTTATTTAATTTTCCTTCTCTGGTCAGCATTTTACTATCTATTCAATATGTACTATTAAATTTTAATTGTAACTGTTGCCTAATCACTTCGAAGGTTAACCTTCCATTATGTAAAGGAGTGTTCATTTCGTAATTAAACCTTTGTCGATCTTATTTAATTTTACTCCTCTCGTCAGCATTTACTTTGTATTCAATGTAATACCACTAAATTTTAATTGTAACGGTTGGATAATCACTTCGAAGGTTAACCGCCCATTATATAAAAGAGTATTTATTTCATAATTAAATCTTTGTCAATCTTATTTAATTTCACTACTCTGGTCAACATTTACTTTCTATTCAGTATCTACCACTAAATTCTAACTGTAACGGTTGCCTAATCACTTCAAAGGTTAACAGTCCATTATATATATCAAATACCGCTCCTCAAAATTATTGGTTGTTAATAACAGAGTACTTAAATTTGGCAACAATGTTTAGAGCGCTTTAGAGCATTACGGCAGGCAGAGAGTTAAAACATTTTTTTTTTCTAAAAATCAGTTCAGTAAAGTGAAAGCATTAACTCTACAATTATCTAAACAATTTCGTTTTTAATTTTGAAAGACTTTCAATCGAATTTGTTCACATTTGTTTAAGATTATAAACTGAATATAACCATTTTAATTTAGAAAATTAAAAAGTATTCCAATTTGCTAAGCTGTAACTTTGCACTTAAAAGTTAAGGTTATACAACCATTTAATTCCGTATTAGATGCATTTTATGACTTATTTTTCTTTAACCCACAATTTGTGAAAATACAACAGGGAGAAGGAAACACATTAGAAAAGACAGTTTACATTTAGCTTTAACTTAATCAGGAAATTTAATTTTACAAAAGCCATGTATGATATCTGCTTGATTGTTTGAATAATTTAGATAAGAAGAGCATGTATTTCACGTATAAACATAGCTTTCAGTTTACTTTAACTTCATACTCTTTGAATTTGTAAATGAAGGAATTTTAACTCTCTTTGCGCTATGAAGTCTTTTTTGGCGGGATAAAACAATTTTTCCTAAAACAGGGTTCGAACGGTTGCACCTTTTTCAAGGACTCTTCCACCAGAATAATCTTAAGATAAATTTATTCTTAACCCGTAACAGGGGAGGTGAAAAAGTAGGACATAACAGGGGACGTGCGGTCTCAGAGACCGCGCTACATTATAATTTATAAAAAATTAACTAATTGAAATATGATCTTGATATTTGATTCGGATATTCTTTGAACATTAATTTCTCAAAATAAAGTATTTTTTTACGTTTTAAAGTGAAATAAAGTTTTCCCTAGAAACTTTTCTAACGGCCTTACATTTTTGGATAAAAATCACATGCTGCAATACATTTTATAAAATTCATAAAAAAGATCGCATATATTATGGATTAACTATTTTATTTATATTATTTAATATGCAAAGCAAGTTATAACAGAAGAAAATGGAAAGTATTACAATACAGAAAAATTTTGACAGTACCTGAAATATCATTATCTCACTGACTCGTGTGAAGCAAAAAATTAGTTCTCGTCTCCTTTAGCACATTCATTACATAACTTTTGTGAACATTCCAAGCAAATAGGATCTTGACAAGATAAACAGAAATAAGCTGTCTTTCTTTTTTTGCTTGGGGGGCACAGACGACAAGTTTTCTTTGACTTTCCTTTTGTTTCTTTTGAGCACTGCCCCTTATCCAGGGACTCCGCTTCTTTTCCCAAAATCCGCTTTATCGTCAGACGCTATTCTCGAGTTATTCTTGGATTTTGAAATCTTGTGTGCAATACAGGTAGAACTAATCGTTTCGCTAATTCTTTCAAAAACTCCATCCTTGTCATAACAAAATTTTGGGAATAACTTTGATGCAAAATATAAGCATTTACCGTACTTATATCTAATAAGCGGTAGAAAAGGGCCATGGGCCAGCGCGTTGTTCTTCTACTACAGGAATAGACAGAACATTTTTCATCCAAGGTATCAACTTCTCCTTTGGTTCTGTTATAAAAGGAAATAATTTCAGGCTTTTGTATTTCTGAATCTGTTTCTATTGAATGGTGCATTGATGACATCAGAACCACAGCTCTCCTTTTCTTTGGAATAAAAGAAATCAAGGTAATGTCCTTAGTAAATCCATACAATGTCGAACTCACTTCTCTGGACTTACATGGAAGAAATTCTCTCGGAATTTCTTTCTTATTTTTTTTAACAGTGCCAACGTATGCTAGTCCATTTTTCAACAATTCTGTAGTAAGTTCTATGGAAGAAAACCAATTATCGGCTGTTACATTCCTGTTCGTGTTAAAAATTGGCTTGCTCAAACGTAGAACAGCTTGACTGGGTTTGCTAAATTTCTTCCACCTCTCTTCAATGCTAATTCCATCAGTGTCTTTTCCACAATAAAGATATGCATTGTAGGCATAGTTATTTCGTGCATCAGTCAAACATAAAACTTTTAATCCATATTTCACAGGCTTTTGAGGCATATACATTTTAAAGCGGCACTTACCTCTAAATCCAACAAGCATTTCATCAATGCAGACGCAGGTGCCTAAAGTATACGCTTTCTGTGAGTTTTGGATGAACAAATTCATCACTTCCGAAATAAGCGCAGCCGGATCAGCTTTCTTCCGTTCTTCTCTGTCATCAGGATTATCAAATCGCAAATTGGATAATAAAAATTTAAATCGCTTCATTGTCATTACTGCACGAAAAATATCACGGCCAGTTCCATCCGTTGCAAATAAACATTCCATATCTTCGTGATTAGATTTGAAGACTGATGTGTAAATGAGCAAACCCAAAACTGCTTTCAGTTCATCGATGCTGGTGTTGTCAACTTCACCTTTAATTGGACCACAGATATTTTTTCTTCTTCTTTCAATTTTTAAATTTGTCCACTTCATAACGATGTTTAAAAGTTCATCAGTAAAAAGTAGTTGCCATAGATTTTTTGGATTTGAATTCTCAATTTTTCCGTAAGGTTTTAATCCAGGAAGTCTCACGATATTATGGGCTGGAGTTCTAACTTTTATATTAGGAGCAACGGATGACCATTTGAAGCGATTTTTCCCATAGTAGTATTTTTTTTCAGAACCATTTTTTTCTGGATCAGAAAATTCATCACTGTCTGAAGAAATTTCAGAGTCTGTTGAGTGAGAACTTTCACAGAAATCTTCTTCACAAGTATCTTCATCACTAAAATCACTTCCAACTTCATTAAGAATTTTTTGCACTTCTTCAGAATAATCCCGATCAGAAGGATAAATTATTCTCCCCGTACCTAACTTCAAAGCCATTGTAACACTTCAGCCAAAAATTCTAACGCAGAGGGGGAGGTGCGGTCTCGGAGACCGCTTTCGAAGAATTGAACCAGATTCACTAGCCCAAGCGTTATGAAATGCCGGGATCAGGTTGAAGGTCACGAAAGGGGAAGCTACAGGAAGATTCCATTCAAACGGGCAAAGCATACAATAGGGGTGATAGGTAGAACCTAGTGTGCGGTCTGTGAGACCGCACCTCCCCTGTTACGGGTTAAATGTACAGTGTACGTTTAATAAGAAATTTATTTTTAGATAATGCTGGTGGAAGAATCCTTGAAAAAAAAATCAGGCCGTGGGAGCCCTGTAAAATTCTAAAGCCACCTCTAGTGTAACTAATGTCACCGCCAGAAAATAAATAAATAAAGGGAGGTGGGGTAGGGTGAAACATTAGTACATAATACTGAGTGTTAAAAATAATCTGTAATACGAAAATTTTCCACAAATTTGCAAAATTTCGGGTGTCTTGCGTATGTATGTATTAACCCTTTCAGGGTTAATACCCTGACGCCACTACAGCATCACCTAATTTTAATTTTCAATTGCAAAAACTCATCCCGAAAATGTTTTTAGCAAAATTTTACTTTTATAACACAGAAGCAGAAAAGGTCGCCAATTTCTTTTCTTTTAATTTTGTTCGTGAATTCAATTGGCAGTGTAATTTAAATGTTCACAATTAACTTGCGCCGCAAAGGGTTAAATGCTTCATACATTTACATAACTTCATACATTTAATAAAACAAACTAGTGACAAAAGGAAAAAAAAAAATGCAAACTTCGCTATTAAGATATTCGGATTTAAAACTGAGTTTAAAATCTGTTTACTTTTGTTTATATAAAATTCTAATTAAATATCTGGAAATGTAAAATACGTATTCCAATTTGTTAAACTGTAACTTTACACTTAAATCGTATACCCCCATTCATTTTCGTATTAAATGCAATTTAGAATTTACTCTGCTTTAATCCGCAACTTGTGAAAACTTAAGAAGGAGAAGGAAACACATTAGAAAGGACAGTTTGCATTTAGCTTTAACTTAATCAGGAAATTTAATTTTATAAAAGGTAAGCATGACATTCGTTGGCTGTTTGAGTAATTTAGGTAAGAAGTGCACATATTTCATAAAAGTAGTTTTCAGTTTATTTTATATTCATACTCTCTGGATTTGTAAATGACTATGTTTTGAATGATATAAATTACTTAACTTATTTCTTCCGTAATTCAAAAAATAAAATAAAAAATAAATAAAATAAAAAATAAAATAAAATAGTTATATGTAACTGACAAAAAATATTTATTAATTACTTAAAATTGAAAAGTCAAATTATAAAGTATTTTTCTTAATTTTTTAATTTAAATTTTAGATTTTTTATCGTTTTGTTGTAATTATTAATCTAGTTCTTTTAAGAAATTATTCGAAAGCAGCTTTTAATCTACAGGGTTAGACCTGCTAACTATGCTAGTTTATTCATAATAATATTTATCCCTGCTTTGTTTTCACACAAGAATAGTAGTAGAGTAATAGTCTTGTTATTTAAAATGAGAACATATTGCTGAATATTATTTTACAACTACTCTGGTGTGAAAAAGGCGGGGCCTAATACCATTACGGATAAACTAGCATAGTTAGCAGATCTACAGGGTGGCCATAATTAAACTGGCAGTGTTTACAGTGTTCTCTGATATAATGGCGCGAATCGTGCCAAATTTTGTAGGATGATTTTACAAGACGGGGGACGATGTATATTACACTAAAAAATATATTTTAGTTCCAAAAGTCACCGATAAGTGAATATGTGGCGCTGTGTAAAAGAAATGAGAGTTCTGAAAAACGCAGAATCAATATTGAAATAAAATTACCTTTCATTTAGTACATTTTACAATTTAATTCAAGTTCAATGTGGTAACAATTTTTAAAAAAGCAAAAAATATTACATAAACAGTAATAAAGTTTCTTTACCTGCTATTCCACTTACTGAGGACCTGTTCAGTCGTCGCATCAAATGGATCGGTAACTTCGAGCGTTGAGAATTTGATCTGTTGACCGGTTAAGTGATTTACTGAACAGAATCTGTCAATGGATCAGTCTAAAACGCTTTTCATTGGAAGGTTGAAGCAGTGCCATCTATAGTGCTCCGAATGCAATATGTGGTCTACAAAAACGGTGGGCACATTGAACATGATTTGAATGTGCTAAATAAAAGGTAATTTTATTTCAGTAATTGATTCTGCATTTTTTAGAACTCTCATTTCTTTTATACAGCGCTACATATTCCCGTAGCAGTGACTTTTGGAACTGGTATCTTTTTTTTTTTTTTTTTAGTGCAATCCTTCGTCTCCCGTCTTATTAAATCATCCTACAAAATTTGGCGCATTTCGCTCAATTAAATCAATCTACAGAACACTGTAAACACTATCAGTTTAATTGTGGCCACCCTGTATTTTCTAATTTATCTATGTTCTAATTATTATTTCATGAAATTTTTAAAACTCGTCCATTTTTACACACCACTTTATTTTTACAGAAATTTTCATGAGATGCAGTTACCGTTAAACAACCGGAAAAATACTCTATAAAAAGTTTGATGTGAAAAAAGGGGTGGGTACTAATAATTTTATGAAAAATTAATTTCCAAGATGTCAGGTATGCTATGTACTTTCTTGCTTAAAGTTTCATAATAAAAACTTTTAGTTCCATGTTTCAGCGATAACATTGCACTTTTTCATAACTACCATTAAAATGTTAATAATTTCACATGATTAATACAAACAATAGTAAAATATACATAAATAATAAATAAAAGAGAAATTTATATAAATAATGAAGTAACACCTATATATTAAAAATAGAAAATTAAATTTTTATTAGAATTTTTCAAGAAAATTTTCTTAATCTTTTGTAGAAGTTTTCATGATTAAATAAGGTGAAATTTTCTATCAAAAAAACCGGCATCAAAAATTCGCAAAACTTGGCTGCTACGTATTTATTAATCTAGTTCTTTTAAGACATTATATGTATAGATCGGTGTTGCCAGATTGTGTGACTTGTTTTATTCAACAGTCACCAATAATTTTGAGAAGTGATATTTAATGTAAATTCGCACAATCTGGCAGATATATATATATATATATACACAGACGAAGTAAGCCAGAAGTCATCGTCGCATTTCAAATTTTAATGAAAATTCAAGTGGCTGGCGTACGAGAACGCAGTTTTCATAGAAATGCTTTTTTTTTTTTTTTTTTACGGTGAAAAGTTTAGTTTAATCAAGCTAAAAAAAAACAAAAAGTTTTCTATCTGATGATGTTATTGCATTCTATATTTTTATTAAAACGCTTTGCTTTTAGTTTTGCTATCGTCTTATGTGCTACGAACGTACGAAGTGAGAAAGTATTGAAAATGTGAACAACGCATATAAATTATTCTCGTTCAAAAATGCCGATATTTTAGATTATTCCAGAGCACTAGTAGTACCCGCCCTTTTTTCGCACCGTTTTATTTGTAGTAAATTTCTTTCCAATATGTAATTACGATTAATCTTTTGCTGGTCCTATTTAATTTCACTCTTCTATTTAGTGTTCATTTCAATGAGGAAAAGTTTAGAGTGTTTTTTATTAAATATTCACTACTAATGTAAAGGCAATATTCTTACTATCCCTAAATTTTCTCCTAGTTGTGTAATGCTGTACGTAACCTTCCTACTCATTTTTATTATTGTGTTTCCTCTTTCCATAAGCTCTAAAATTATTTTGTTGTTGTTTTTTGTGCTTTTTATGTCCCCCCCCCCTTTTTCTCCATTGCAGTGAAATTGTTGTTTGGGACTCACACTCCGTTAGTTTCCACTTTTAGGTAAAGGAGGATGCGTGACCAGGGCCTGATTAAGAGGGAAGCTCGCTCATACCGGAATATTTTTACAATTATTTTTTACTTCATGTCATAGAAATTCCACGCTTTGACAAGGAAATATTTTTTATAAAAAATGAACGGTGTAAAACAACCCAATTTACTCACCGTTATTAGACACCAGAATTCTTTTAAAATAATTTTCAATGAAAATTTTCTATTTATTATAGGAGGAAAGTATTTGTTAAAAAATAACGGTGTAAGTATAAATAATGTGTTAAGAGCGAGCTTCCCCCTTAATCAGGCCCTGTGCGTGACGCTGTCACAGGTGCCTCCCAACCATTCCATCCTAACATCCTAACATCCATTAACTGTAAAGGTTACCTTATCACTTCGTAGATTATTTATTCATTATTTCCATCAGTATCACTGCCTTACTTACCAAAAACCTAATTAATATACCGTAATATTGTTAGTCCCGTTCTTTTTAACACACCAGTAAATTTTTTAAGGTAATATTCTCCAAATGCAATTACGATTAATTAACAAGAATATTACTCTAAAAATACACTCGTGTGAAAAAGAAGGCGGGGCTAAAAATACTACGGAATATTAATTAGTATGCTGGCAAATATGATAACTACTCAAAGTTATTCATAGTAGCTGATTAAAAGAATCCCAAAATTTAGCAACAATGTTTAGAGCTGTTTAGAGAGTCATGGCTGGCAAAGGGTTAAAAAAAGCAAAAAAAATGACTTTTAAGAAAACTGGAGGGGGAAATAAGGTGGGTACTAAGAATGCTCAGTAATAAGTTAAAATGTTGACTTATCTGCTCCTTCACAATCAATTTTAGCGAACACCTGAGTTGAATTGGATAACCATTTAGTTAAGATTCGAGCTATTTAAAGACGCGCATATTGAAATATTGCAGTAAACTTCACAAAATAAATTCATTTCACTAACTTACAGAACGATTTATTTATTTATTTATTTACTTTCGGATCATACATATATAGGGAAAGCATTAAATTACCGATTTGCGAAATGTATTTTGTACCTCGAATAGCTCAAAAACTAATAGCTGTAGGATGTTGAAAATTTACATTTGTGACTGTCATGATGTCTAGTTGTACATCTCCAACTTTGGTCTTGACACGAGCCCCCCCTCTTCGAGATTTCTACGATTTTAAATTAATTTTCATGATATATGTATGAGTGAACAAAATAGCGTCTAAACGCTTTGATAGAATAAGCTGAATGTTGGTTCGTATGTTACAGACAGTGATGCCAGATCTGGCAGATCTTTTTATACAATAACAACAATAATTTTAAATTGTAACGTTTGTCCAATTACTTCCAAGATTGGTAGTCTATTATATGTATCAAATATTACTTCTCAAAGTTATTGGTGATTATTGAATTAAAAATCCGCCAGATCTGGCAACACTGGTTATATGCATAATTGCAGACATCCTAATTAATATTCAGTAGTGTTGTTAGTCCCGCCCATTTTTTCACACCAGGGAATTTTTAGACTAATATTATTCAAATGCAATTGCGATTAAATAAGAAGGAAAATACTCTAACTGATACTGGTGTGAAAAAGAAGGCGGGGCTAACAATACAACGGAATATTAGTTAGTATGTTGGCAAGTATGGTTATAGGTCACCGAAGCAAAAATTGTATAGATTTTTTGTGATTCTATTATTTATAGTTTATTATTATAATTATTATTATTTTTACCGAGAAAAAAAAATCTTTAATATTACGGCCTATGGGCTCAAAATATTTAAAGTACGATAGCGTCTAAATGACAAAATCGATAGTGTTGAAAATTTATATACATGTTACTGATCACGAAATGTATAGATTTTGTTGAATCTAGTACTAATTTTTTTTTTTTTTTTTTTCAGACAAAATGAAAATTAATTATTATTATGGCTTGTGAACTAAAATTAAGTGAAGTGTGATGGCGTCTAAATACCTTATTCGATTTAGCTCAAAAGTTGTATTCATGCTATAAGTCACCGTCACATAAACTGTTAAAATTTTGATGAATTACAGATTTTTATGTACAGTGACACGCTGTGTTCGTTTCAAAAGGCAGGGATGGAACACGGGCGCAGAATTCATACCACTATCAATGTAAGAAAATTTTCTACCTCTTAAATCAACGATATTATAGGCAGATAAATTTCTTCAACAGATTCCGGTATGAATACTGCGCCCGTGTTCCATCCCTGCAAAGGACGAAATGGACTTTTATTTTTATTGAACCAAATGGCGTTAAAATAGACCCATTGTTCTTAATTTGTATAGCTTAACTTATCCATACTTTCATTTTCTATTTTGGAACTAAGTTATGTAACGAATTAATTTTCTTTTAGAAAGTATTCGATAAAAAAAAAAAAAAAAAAATGAAATCAGAGATGTTGTTTTTGTGTCAAAATGGACCCAAAAACAAGAATTGTAGTACAAAGCGTACTCTCATATATCAATTATTTCACCGTTCAAAAAAAAAAAAAAAAAAAAAAAAAATGTTGTTTACTTACTTAATTCTGCTTCAGTGTTCCCTTTGAATAGACAAAATGGACCTTCTTTCTTACTGGACGAAATATAGTCCAAATAGCAGAGTTACAAACATTTTAATTTATTCCAGAGTATTTTTAGCTCCGCCTCTATCTCATGCTTTTTTATTTTGTTTTATTTTTAATTATCATTATAACTTTATTTTCTTATTTTATCGTCGTTATATATTGGAGAAAAATCTTCCATAAATAAAGAGGTGTGAAATAAAGGCGGATCTAAAAATGCTCCTGAATAAATTAAAATGTTGGCAACTATGCAAATAGACCCAATTTTCTTAATTTCTATAACTAATCACACTTCCAATTTCTATTTTTTAACTTAGTTATTGTAAAAATTCTTTTTGCTTTATTAAAAGGAAGCACTTGTTAAAAAAAAAAAAAAAAAAAAAAAAAAACAGGGATGTTATTTTGGATTATAATCAGGGGTCGTACACTCCGCCCTTTTTTCAGGACAATGTCAAAGATAAGAACTTTTTTGCCTTTTTAACCACCACCAATTTTATAAAGAGTCTAGATATATTTAAAGTCTTTTTTATAGTCTAGATATATTTAAAGTAACTAGCAAGCTACACCCGCTTCGCTGGTCACTATTTTTAAATGAATCACTATAGTTAATGAATTCTCAAAATTGCATCAATTTTTATCATGCGAAAAAAATAAAATAAAATAAATAAATAAATAAATAAAGAGAAAAAAAATGTGATTGGAAAAAATGTCGCAACGGGTCCCCACTGCCCTTCGCAGAGCAGGCAATTGTGCGCTGCACGCGTGCATTTGTGTTCAACACTCTTAATGAATCACTATATTGTCGTAAGGGAAAAACATAAATAAAAAAAAAAAAAAAAAAAGTTCTCCCATCAGTGGAATAATCGGTTCGGGCCACCACTGCCTGCGGCACCGCATGCAGGCGCGCAAGGCTCGCATGCTCCTTCACCTACCGTTCCCGCCCCTCCTAATTATTTTAGATTTTAAAAAAATACTCGCAGTCATTCCCTCGGGCTTTTAAACTTAATAATACTAATTTCCAACATTTTATCTGAATTTCTTTATTTTTACCCCTGCGCCCGATCTCTTCCCGCCCTTCATAATAATTCTGTACTTTCGAAAATATTCACAATCAATTTATCGAGTCTCAAAACCTAAAAACACTGATTTTCAGCGCTCTAACTCTTATTTATATATTTTTGCCTTTTCACCTCCCCTTCCCGTCTATCCTAATAATTTTACAAATTCAAAAATATACTCAATCGATTTGTAGGTATCAAAAACCTCTATGTACCAATTTAATAACTTTACAAATTCGAAAATATCCGCAATCAATTGGTAAGTATCAAAAACCTCTATTTTTTGAACGACCTAACTCTATTTTTATTTTTTGGCCCTCCGTCCCCACCTCCGCCACTCCTAATAACTTTACAAATTCGAAAATATCCGCAATAGATTTGTAGGTATCAAAAACCTTTATGTACCAATTTTAAACGGTCTAACTCTATTTTTTTTTTGCCTCTCCGCCCCCCCATCCCCCCCACACACCTTTCTGACCCTCCTAATAACTTTACACTTTCAAAAATATCCACATTTGACTTGCAGATCTCTAAAACCTATCTGTACCAATTTTGAACGGTCTCACTATATTTCTATTTTTTACCCCTTAAACCCCCTTTCCCGCCCCACCTGGTATGAATTTCTAAAATTAAAGAAATTAGTTTTTATGTATTTATAGGAGCTATATTTTAGAACAAAAATATCTTACACATATATTTCTTTCTGTTTGCAATATAAAGGATTATTTCAAATCACGTTTTGCCCCCTCTCCTCCCCTCTTGGGGTCTGAATTTCGAAAATTCCAGAAATTAGTTTTTAGGTATTTGTATTAGCTATATATTAGAGCAAAAATTTCACATATATTTGTTTGAGATATATAGGAGTATGTGAAACCACGTTTTGCGCATGTGAAATTCCGTTTTGCCCCCTTTTCCCCCTTGGGGACCGAACTTCTAAAATTCCAGAAATTAGTTTTTAGATAATTAAATTAGCTATATTTTAAAGCAAAAATTTTACGGATATCTGTTTTTTTCTTTGAGATATGAAGGTTTTTGTGAAATCACATTTTGCTCCCTACACCCCCTTGGGTGGCGAATTTCGCAAAATTGCTCTTTAGTACACTATACTTTATAGTTGTACACTTTACTATATAGTTGCTTACACTATATGTTCTATAATCTGACCCAGTTTCGAGTCAGTGGCTCTAGTAGATTTTGCTGTGCGTTGATGAGTCAGTGAGTGAGTGGAAGTACTCTTTTATATGTATAGATTACCATGATTATAAAGGGTACAGATTATTGAATAAAGACAATGGTAGCAATAAATTAAAAAAAAAAAAAAAAAAAAAATCACTCTTAAGAGTGTCCTGAAAAAGAGCCTGAGTGCACGACACCTGATCATAATGGATCTGAATCCAGAAGCATGATTAATCAAAACTATACATTGTAAGAAGCTTTTTAGCACATATCTTCATATATGAATTATTTTTTTCTACACTAAATTCGAAAATGCATCTGGGGATTTGGGGCTACCTTTAATTTTCCGAATTCTACTAAGAGCGTTTTTCCGATATATTGCGACAATTGCTTAATGTTTGATGATAAAATTTTATAATTTCAGGATTGTGCGATAAAATTGCAACTGTTTATGACTTTTGATATGTTTCATTTACTGTTAATAAATAAACATCATTAATATAAACAGTATGAAATGGTATAATTAAACAAAATAATAAATATATATATATATATCAATATTTTTTTATTTCTTATTACAATGAAAATAAATAAATAAATAAATAAATAAATAAAGGAGAAAAAATATTCAAAAATGAGTAAATTAGTATCAAATTTGAGAATGTCACATACTCAAAATACTAGCTCCGAATCAAATTTAAAAATACCAAGTGTTTATTATTGAGTACATTATTATGCTCAGTAGTTCATATCGACCATCATGAATCCAAATATAGATTCTCATTTACCCATTCATATACAAACCAGTATGAAACCGATATGAAATATATTTCTGGATATTTGTGGGAATAAATATTGTGTATGAGTTCTTTCTGTTTAAATTTCGGAAATTCTATTAAAGAACTTCTTTCAGTGAAGCATATTTGTAATAAATTATGAAATGTACAGATATTAGTTTGAGAAAAACATTCAATATTTCATAAATGAGATAACAGAGTTGTCAACTTTTCTAATTCATTCCGGAGCATTGTGAGACCCGCCTTTTTTTTAAACCTGTAATATTGAAGAATTGTTTTCTTCTTATTTAACACTTTCGCCGATCGCATGTTTTTGTCTTTTTGAAAGTGAGGTCTTCCTGTACGCGTTTTTCTCCCAAGTAACAATATTTCAGAACCGAATATTTTGTATGCACATTTTTATTATAAATGGATACACATTATAATTATATTCTTTCTAATCAAAGCATTTGTATAGTACAGTCACCCCAAAAAAAAAACGCCACCCCCCACCTAATTTTGCCGTAAATTATCGTAGAAAAATGTGACTGGTACCAATCAGTTTGTAATAACGTCTAGTTTATAATGCTATAGTTAGATTTTACTTAGGGGGTCGTCTACATATTAAAACTGACATCAACTTCATTTTTTTCAATGGTAACCCCCATTTTTTATAATTTATTTGAATTCTTTGGATCAAATCATCACGGAAAATGGTATAGTTTATATATTTCGCTCAATTTTTCATAGAGTTATAAGCTGTCAAAGTTTGGGGGTGCTAATGTTAAATGAATGTGACAAACATTAAATCATATCTTCCGAAATAATTATGATATTTAAATTCTGTTTTTTTTATTCGTTAGAATGAAGTAACCCAAACATATTCCATGCAAATTTTTGCTAAAAAAACATTTTTTGAATTATGAAAATTATTAATAAATTCATATTTGAAAAAATTATGAATTATGACCTATGTTAATTTTTGCACGAATAGAACGGGCATCATCAAAAACATGGGTTTTCAAATTTACAGCTCGTTCCTAACATTATTTTTTGAGTTACAGTGATATTTAACTTTTTATTCCTGTTAGGGGGCCGTCACTTGTTATAATCTGTAACCTCTATAAGTAAATGCTTGTATATAATTTGACGGAAAACTATTTTAATTTACCTTTATGTTATTTTTATTGTTTCCTAAGCAATATTTCGATGTTTATTATACAAATTGGCATATTTTTGTAAAGTTATCACAATGTAGGCGAGGGATTGTGAAAGAATTTCAAAAGAAAAGAAGCCCCGCCTCTGATTCGCTGAAACACTATTTAAAAAAAAAGACAAATTTGCATATTACTGTTTGACTCTATATGTGACGCTGGTATGCATAAATCACAATGGTATTTACTACATCGATTATTGAAGACAAAACTTAAATGATTTAATTACAAATATGCAAAATTATTTTGCTTTATATTATAAAGTTTTAGAAAATTTGTGAAAAGGCGTGGCTATTTACATTAAGCCTTGATATGGAAGCTATGTTGCTGTTTTTCGATGCTGCGAAATTTACAAAATATATTTGTGTTAATATACTATACAGATAGAAGAATAATTATATAATATCAACAAATCTTCTTTAATCAATATGTTTATATACATTACTGTATGGAAATGTTTATATATGAATATTGTATTTATTTTTAATGAGAGATATAAACACAAAATACTAAAAAAAAAAGAAGAAAATGTGTTATAAATTTTTATAAATCAAGCAAAATATATACGCATACTTGCCAACCTAACACGTAACATTGTTAGTTCCCGCCCCTGTGTGTACACAATTTAATTTTTAGAGTAATTAACTTCAAATACATTTACGATTAACTCATTGAGCGCCACGCGAATTCTTATGGAAATCCCATTCAGGCCACACGTGCTGCTTAGAAGCGTGTTATGTTTATCGAGTTTCAATAAACTCCATTAGGCCTTAACGATATAATCCTATAAAAATCCTATTAAAAAAAAAAAAAAAAAAAAAAAACCATGAAGTAAATTTTAAATAAATTGTCAGTAATTACTTAAAACTATGTAAGTTCTGTAGTTTTATATCATATTTTACACTGCCGGCTGACTTAGCCTAAATGGAAAGATAAGTGTCAGCCACCGATGGCTGACACAGCTCTAAAAAGACTGATGTGAAGAAAATGTACGGAAAGGGGCGGGACCAGTAATCTTCCGGGATAGGTTGACAAGAATGTATATACATAGAGCAATGCCAGAAAATGTTCTTTATTTTTCATGAACCAGATGAATGGTATTTTTTTTCTGAATAGTCTATGTATTAAATATAATGCTGCTTTAAATACCCTTTAAATAACCTTTAAATGAAAAGTTTTATTACATAAAGAAATTTTCTGGCACTCTACAGCTCCCAAATGACACACAATACAAAACACCGCCTTTTCCCAGTGTTTAAAGGGTATTAACGTTTAATATGCTTTATATTCGTTTTGATCTTTCCTTCTCCTCCTTATCTTCTTCTTTTTTCCTTAAAAAAAAAAAAAAAAAAAAAAAAAGAGTTATGTAACCTTTTCAAGTGAAGATTTAGATTAAGGGTAGTCAGCCTTTCTACACCCACCGTCCACTTCGGTATCTCTGTTAAAGTGTAGAATTTTAGAACATCCCATTAAGTAGTAGGATTTATTATTTTACATATTAATTTGTTACACATTATAAAATATAAAAGCAAAAGAATATCGTGGAGATTTATGTAAAAGTTTTTAATAATGTCATGAAAAAAAAAATAATAATAATAATAATTAATTAAAAAAATAAATAAATAAAAATAAAAATATCTGTTTTAATATTTTAAAAAAGTCAATTAAAGAAAATGAAAGTACTGCAGTATCAGAACAAACTCCCATTGTCACTGTGAAACGGTCGTGGGAACCAGGTTGAGTGCCGCCGTTTCAGACAATTATACGGCAGCTTGAGTTAAAATAATTTTGAATTTTCAAACAAATTTAAAACCATTCATTTTTTTTTTTTCTTTTGATAGATATTTTAATATCTATTCAAGCTATTTAATTTTCTTCGTATGAAGTGAACTATCTGATGTTTAATCAATAGAAACCAATAAAAATCTTTTAATTCATAAACTAACTCAGAAAGTTCTGTGAATTAGTCATTTTTTTTATTTTATAATTAACATTTCTGAAATTTTTTTCCGGTGTAAAACTTAATAAATAATGTATACTGGGTGGTAGATCGTGATTTATATTTTCTAAATGTATAGACGGACCCCTAATACATTTTCACGTGTAACTCTATTTAAAATTGATTTAAGGTATATAAATAGGTATGTTTTTCGAACCGCCTTGATCTCAGAAATCTGAATATGAAGTCAAAAATAGGGGTTGCCGTTGAAGAAAATGAAGTTAATGCCAGTTTTAATATGTAGACGACCCCTTAGGCAAAATTTAACTATACCGTTATAAACTAGACGTTATTACAAATCGATCGGTACCAGTCAAATGTTTCTACGATAATTTACGGCGAAATTAGGTGGGGGGTGGCGTTTTTTTTTGGGTGACTGTACATTACACTGTAAAAATGTGAATATTGAGTATATACTTAGAAAATAAATAACATACAAATAGCGAAAGAAACGTCCATAGGAGGAGATACACATTTTCAAATGACCTGGATCTAAGTCAGCGGTCACGAAAGTGTTAATCGTTGTTACATGTTGGAAAAAAATATTCGACAAAACTTCCGGATTAGAAAGAAGGCGGGGCTAAAAATGCTCCGAAATAAATTATATAAGTTATCAACTCTGAGATAAGCATGTTTTCCTCTTTGAAACAAAATTATTCATTTCATCAAATTACTGATGACAGTTGAATAAAAAATGCACAATCTGCACCTGGTGGCGCTGTCTATTGCGACTACTAATGGGTTAATATATCGCAAAATTCTTACTAACTGCTTCTATTTCCGACTATAAAATTTTTTGAATAATTTTTTCCAAAGGTTATAAAATAAGGAAAAAAATAATCTAAAAAAAATACTGGTGTAAAAAAAAAAAAAAAAATGTCAGGTGCTAACATTTATACGGAAAATTAATTAAAATGTTGGCAGGTGTGATTGTGCACAGAAATAGGTAGTTGGTATATCCAAAAAGCATTCTAAAAATAATATATACTGGTAGCGAAGAGTTAAATTTTCCTCAGTTTGGCTACAGATCCACCTTTTTTCCTGATTCTTCCACCAATATATTTATGTGACATTTTTTTACGTAATCGTGCAAACTTACTATTGAAAATTCCGAAAGAAAAAATACTGATGAAAAAAAATCAGGGAAAAAACAAGTCCTATCCCTACACATAGCTGCTAATATTTTAATTTATTCCCCACCTCTATTTCGTATCACTTATTTTTTAAAAGTAATTTTTTTCTTATTTTATCTGAGTAATTTATGTATTGAAGAAAATTTTTCTGTAAATAAAGTGGCGGGAAATAAAGGCGGGGCTAAAAGTACTCCGGAATAAATTTAAATATTGGCAGCTATGTTACTACCCTGTTCAGTTTGAAGACGGAAACCTTACATCAGTACTTTTTTTCACAATTATTTCCTTCTTATTCACATAAATATGATAGAAATTCTTAATAAAACATGTTGGTGTAAAAGTTCCGTTTTGAGGCGAAAACATGTACCTTAACTGGTAGCTTTTCACCATGGCTTATTATTTTCTGTGTTTTTTTTTATCTCAAATATGAGGTATTTCTTACGGTTTGTTTTAACTTGGTAGGGCGAAACACTACGACTTTCCTTAGAAAAAAAAAAAAAAAAAAAAAATGAAAAAGAAAAAGAAAGAAAAAGTATGTCTTAAATTATATATAAGATGCTTTTAGATTATTTTATCTTTTTATTTTCTTCATTTGTAAATAAATTAAATTCAGCTCAAATATAAACCTTATTTACTTGTTTCTGAAATATATTTCTATATATGAGAAAATATATATTTTTAATTACATAAAACTATATATTACAAATAATCATTATTCTATATTTTTAATGTTTTACTTTAATTATTTTTGAAATTTCTTAAATAAATTATTTACTACTAATATTTATTTGTTTCTAACTCATATATATTATTTTTGTTTATATCACTTGCTTCCTTTTGACGATAAAATTATGTAATCCAGAATTGAGGAATAATATTATACTAGCAAATGGTTAATGCCAAATCAGTGATATGGAAAGTTCCGTGCTTGAATTTTAATTGGGGCATTTATGTTCGATTCGGAATTGTATGCAGTTTGAGATAGATATCTAATCAGTTTGTAATCACCACTGATTCTGATATTGATTTCTGACGAGTATTCTACAGTGTAAGAAGCATACACTAGAAGAAGGATGAGTGCGAATAAAACATTGAAAATGTTGCTTTCCTACCCCAATAAAACATGTATTTAACCCTTTGTATACCAAATTATTTTATTTTTGGGAAAACAGTTTGAAACTTTTCTATTATATTTCTTTATGCATGAGAATAATCCCATATTAATACTTTTGCGACCGCATGATTTTGAATTTTTGATAGTAAGGCCTGCCTGTGGGCGTTATTTTCCCATGTTACAATATTTCAGAACACTATTTTCTGCATTCACATTTATATTAGAAATGGATATACATTATAATTATATGCTTTCTAATCAGAGTATTTGTATCCATAGTATATTTCATTGTAAATATGTGAATATTGGTTAGATATTTAAGAAATAAATAGCATACAAATTGCGAAAGAAACGCCCACTGGTGGAGTTACAGATTTTCAAATGACGCGAATCTACGTCCGTGGTCGCGAAAGTGTTAAATTATTTAGCTTAAATTATAGCTTAACTATAGGTAAAGCTTAAACTATAGTCCCAATGAAATTCTGCAGTAAATTTAGGCTATATTGAGGAATTTTTTGATGGGACCTTTATAGACTCGGTGGGATACAAATGGTTAACCAACATTTTAATTTATTCCAGAGTGTTCTTAGCTACGCCTTTTTCCCATACCACTTTTTTTTTTAAGGATAAAAAATTGTAATTTTATCGAAGTTATATATTGCAGAAAATTTTTCTATAAATAAAGTGGTTCGAAATAAATGCGAGCTAAAAATACTCCGGAATAAATTAAAATATTGGCATCTATTTAAGTGCAAGCATTATTTATTTTAAACTATTCACGTTTCAACTCTACGGTATTACTTTCACTGCCACGAATAATTTCTAACAGCAATGACTATTTTATTTAATCACAAAAACTGTAGTAGATGTACTGTTAAGGTTTTTGTGTGGTTTTGTGTGGTGTAAGGTTTTGTCCCCTTATTACTTCCGGTGTAATTTTTTTTTTTTTTTTTTTTTTAACACACTTGACATTGTGAGTTTTTTTGCTTCTCTTCCCATGCTATTCCTATGGGGTTTTTAGCCTTTTCCCCCCTCTTTTTCTACATTCTAAAGTGGCGGTGGTTCCCGCCCGCCCACCCCCACCACCGCCAAGAGTTATACTAGGCGAGTCGTATTAATCCTGGACGATAGGACAATTTTTTTTTTTTTTTTTTTTTTTTTTTTTTTATAATTTTGAATTAGGAAATAAAAAGTGCGCGTGAAATAATATGAAATTAAAACAAGTAAAAAAATGAATTTAATGATTTAATGTTTTTTTTTTTTTTTTTTTTTTTTTTTCCTATAAAATTATCTATTTAGAGAAAAATAGATCATTTATGTGACTACTATTTCGGCTTAATTTCTTTAAATAGATATTTCTAAATTAAACATCTTGGCGAAAAACATTCAGTTTATTATTATTTTTTTTTTTTTAGGTTGATTTCTTTAGAAATCGACTTATTGCAATCACTTCGTTTATTTTCTTTTTAATGTAGAATTAAAATATGATGTAAACTCATTTTTTAGTTAAAAATATAATCAAATCCACATTTCATGATCCAACTTAAGTAGTGGAGTTAAAGTTGAAAAATGAGTTGTTTCTTTTCTCTTGTTCCAAATGACTTCCATAATGGTTTGCAATTCCTCAATCACTTTATCACTTTCTGGAAACGAAGTGGAAGACATTAATTGCTACTTATGTTCTGTTTGCTAAGCGGACTATTAATCGTCAACATAAACTAAAAACTATGATAAAATGCAGAGATATATCCTGTTTCGAATAAAGAAGAAAAAACTATTAATTATCCAAATGTTAAAGAATGAAAAAAAGTCATAATATTTTAAATGAAATCGAAAAAAGTAATTATTATCTTAGTGTCGCTGTTTACATCACTTACGTATTTTACACTACTTCAAAAATGATTTATAATTGATAAATATATTAACTTTAAATTTCAATACACAGTTAAATTCGCTAACATTTTGTGGAAGATATTGAATTCATTTATATTAGCGATTACAAGGTCTATACGACACGCTGTTTTGTAAAGATTCTTTTACCATAATGTTTATACAATAACACTTTACTTAACATTTTAAGCTTATTTTATGAAAAAAAATGCTATAAAGTTTTACTGGTACCGAAAAATAATGTATGTACAAACATTGGATTAAATATGAAGTATCCTTCTTAAAATTATTAAATTTAACTTCAAAAAAAAAAAAAAAAAAAAAAAAGGGAAGAGCTTAATTGCTATTTAATTAATAAACTTTTAGCTAAAAACAGGGTCAAATTCACATATTATTATCCAATTTAAGTTGTAAATTTGAAAAAATTAGTTGTTTCGTTTGTCTTTCATACTTGCCAACATCCTAATTAATATTCCGTAGTGTTGTTAGTCCCGCCCTTTTCTCCACACCAGTAAATTTTTAAAGTAATATTCTCCAAATACAATTACGATTAATTAAGAAGGAAAATACTCTGAAAGTATACTGGTGTGAAAAAGAAGGCGGAGCTAACAATACTACGGAATATTAATTATTATGTTGGCAAGTATGGTCTTGCAACAGATGATTTATATAATGGTCAATAATTCCTCAGACGCTTTATCACGCTCTGAAAACGAAGTGGAAGGCATTAATTACCCCTATTAAGCTGTTTACTAAATAGACATTTAATTGTAAACAAAAAATTTATGCTAAAATGCAGAGATACAATCTGTTTCAGGTAAGGGTTGGCTGAATGGGTTTTAAGTCACTCTAGTGCTTACACTATCAGCCATTGCTGTTTCAGATAAAAAAGACTTCATAACCTTTCATATGTTAAAAAAAGAAATTCAGAATATATACAGGGGTCGAATTCTCCGCCTCTCAGAAATAAGAAATTTGCAAATATATTGCTACCACTATATTTATACTATAATCTCTAGCTTGTATAATCGTGGCACATTACTATTAATATATCTAGAGTAATTCAACATGAAATTAGTGGCGGTTAAAAAGGTGAAAATTTCTTACCCGCGGGAGAGTTCTGAAAAACAGGCGGAGAATACGACCCCTGTATATGCTTAATGGAATCGTAATGGAAATGCATGTCTTAGTAAATAACTATTTAATTTGTTTATATATTTTCCATGTTTAAAAATATATATTTATAATTAATAAGCATTGCAATGCGTAGTTAGAAGTAAATTTGCTGCCATCTGTCATGAAAGGAAAAAAAATTAATAACAGTGATTAATATTGAATTCTCATTATGTTTTGTTAAAACTAAATAAATTTAATTATTAATAAAAAAGTATAGTTGCTCTCTGATTAGTTTGAAATGTGTTCAAAATCTTATTTCATGATTGGACATAAGTGGTTGTAAGTAGTCGTGTTAAGATTGAAAAATGAGTTGTTTCTTTTCTTCTGTACCAAATGACTCCCAAAATACTATCAGTAATTCTTTAGTCACTTTTTATATCTATCTTGAAACGAAGTGGAGGGTATCAATTACCACTTTTGTGCTTTTTCCCTAGCCGAACGATTAAACGTCAACAAAAAGAAAAGGCTATAATGCAGTGATATATCCTGTTTCAAATAAGAAAACTAAGTCTTTCTTTCTTTATTTTTTTCCCCCAAACTTGTAAAAAAAATTCAGAATATATCTTTAAATAAACCAAAATAAAAATCAATATAATGGTAAATCCCTCTTTATTTATCTATTTACTCCTCCTACTTAAGGATACACCTATTAACTTTACATTACAATGCATAGTTAGGATTTTATTAGTTAACATTTCGAATAAAATTCATATTATTTTAATATTAGCTCTTACACAGGAAGTTTGTATATAAGAAATGATTTTTATTTATTTTAAGTTTAAGTATGGTATATTTACAATTTAGTTAAAAATGGAATCAAATCCACATTTAATGATCCGACTTTAAACTTGAAAAATGAGTTGTTTTTCTCTTGTTACAAATGACTTCCGAATAGTTAGTAATTCCTCAGTAACTTTATTACTTTCTGGAAATGAAATGGAAGACATTAATTACTACTAATGTTTAGTTTGCTAAGTGAACGATTAATCGTCAACAAAAATAAAAAACTATAATAAAATGCAAAGATACATCCTCTTTTGAAAAAAGAAGAAAATCCATTTATTATCCAAATGTTAAGAATAAAAAAAAAGTCATATCTTAAATTAATCGAAAAATTAATCCACAACTCAGTACATCGTTCTTTACATCACTTGCGTATTCCACACTACTGAACCCTTAACGCGCGTTGTCCTCGCTGCGAGGACGCAAAATTTAAGATCCAGCTGCAAATATTCATCCCGGAAATTTTTTAGCAAAAATTTATGTTTATAACATATCAGAAAAGGCCAGTTTTTTTAACCTTAAAATTCAAAATTAATTATAGTTTAATTTAGTTCATGATTTCCGGTGGTAGTATAATTTAAATGATCCGTATTGTCTTACGCCGCAAAGGGAAAAAAAAAATGATACTTATAATTAATAAATGTATTAACTATGCATTGCGGTGCACAGATCACTTAGGGTTCGGACGACCACGCCTATTTTGTACGAGTCTTACACCAGTATTTTTAAAATTTATTTCTAAATTAATAAGCTTCTATTATGACAAAATTTACAATATAAAATTATTGGTTGAAAATGTCAACTAAACTGCAGGAGCGTACGAACCCTGTTAGAGTTAAATTCGTTAACATCTAGTAGAAGATTTAAAATTTATTTATATTAACGATAATAAGGTTCATACGGACCCTCCCTTTTGTAAGGAGTCTTTCACTACAATCTTTATACAATAAAATGTTAGTTAAAATTATAAGCTTATTTTATGAAAAATATTGCTGTGAATTTTTACGTGTAACGAAAATTAAACTCTGTACGAACACTAGATTAAATATGAAGTGTCTTTCCTAAAATTCTAAAATTTACATCACATTTTTAAAATAAAAGAAGGAGCCTAAGTGTGATTTGATTACTCTCCGATTAGCTGAAGATGGGGTCAAATTAACATACCTGCCAACCATCTCAATGATAACGTAGAATCGTTTACGCCCTTGAAAAAACGCCCACTTTTCTACACCGCTTTACTTTTTAGAGTAATTCTCTCCAAATGTCGTTACGATTAAATTAGAATGAAATTGCTCTAAAGAATGACTGATATGAAAAGTAAAAGCGGGAACTAAAAATTTTACGCTTCATAGTGAGGTGGTAGGCAGGTATGAATTCCCATTTTATTATACCCATTTTATTAGGTAAATTTGAAAAAATGAGTCGTGTCTTTCGTCTCGCAGCAGATAGATGATTTATATAATGGTCAATAATTACTCACAAGGAAACATTCAAAATATATATATATATATATATATATATATATATATATATATATATATATATGTGATTCTACTCTTCATAAAATACCAGAAAGTGAAAAAAATATCGGCTGAAGTGAATTACAACGACCACAAAAAAATATCAAAATAAAGCATATTTGGCGATTTCACACTGTTAGGCGCTTGATTTCGAGTACTTGGTGGAGAAGCAAAACACTGTTCTGTTCGTAACACGACGATCTCGGTGCTAGCAAACTTATCGCCTAATAGTGCTAAGTCGCTAAAAGTGCTTAATTTTGATATGTTTTTATGGTCGCTGTAATTCATTTCAGCCTATAATTTCTTCACTTTCTGGTGTTTTATGAAGAGTGGAATCATATATATATTTTTTCAATACTTTTTGAGGACGACACCTCTTGAATGTTTCCTTGTCAGTCCCTTCGTCATGTTCTGAAAACGATGTGGATGACATAAATTATTCTATTACAGGGTTTATTAAATCGATAGTTTTTCGTTATAACAAAAACTAAAAGCTAAATGCAAAAGTACAACATGTTTCAGATAGGTTGAGGTTGAGTGGGTTTTCCGTTGCGCTAGTGCTACACTATTGGTACTTGCTGTTTAAGATAGCAAAAACTTCACAATCTTTGATATGGCAGAAAAAAGGAAAGTCATAATACACGCCTAAAAAAAATAGTAATATAAATGAACCTCTTAGAAAATAACTTTTTATTTAGTTTATATATTTTTTTCCATTTTTAAATATATATATATGTATAATTACTAAATATAGCAATTTGTAATTCCGATGCATAATTAGAATTAAATTGCTAACATCTGTTTTAAAAGACAAAAAATGTTAAGTGTAATGATTAAAATTAAATTTTTGAATTTTCTTTATGTTTTGTTATAAAATAAAAGGAGGGCATAATTATTCTCAATAAGCATAAAAGCCAAGTTTTCGCTATTTTCAACACAAATATCGCACCGGAGAGTTTTATAAATGTTTTCAGTTTATTTAATCTTATTTATACGTCAAAAATATTTACGACAAATTCCTTTATAAAAATACTGGTGAAAAACAGACGACTTCTTTTATATTCTTTTCGTACCCATATTTATAAAAATTAAAATTTATATTATGTTTTCGCAGGTAAGTTACCATTTTGAAATGCGAAAAAAAAAAAAAAAAAAAAAAAAAAAAAATCCGCTTATGGCAGCTTTGTAAATCTGATTTAAAATGAGAAATTTTGGCAGCTATGGTTTAGCTAGAAATGTGTTCAAATTACTATTTCATCATTCGACATAAATTGTTGTGTTAAAGTTAAAAAAGAAGTTGTTTCTTTCCTCCCGTACCAAATAACTTCTCAGATCGTACGTAATTATTCAGTCACTTTAGATCTTTCTGGAAATAAAGTAGGGGATAAATTGCCAATCTGTTGTCTTTTCCAAAACAGACCATTAAACGTCAACAAAAAGTAAAGACTAAAATGCAGAGATATATCCTAGTTTAAACAGGAAAACTAAATCCGTTAATTTTTCAAATCCATAAAAAAAAAAAAAAAAAAAAAAAAACAGAATATATGTTTAATTAAATTACACTAACAATCCAGGTAATGCTAAATTTCTCTTTATTTCATTTATATATTCTACATATTTAAGGATGTCTATATAATAACATACTTGCCAACCATCTCATTATGAAGCGTAAAAATTTTAGTACCCGCCTTCTTTTTAACACCAGTCGTTTTTTAGAGTAATTTTATTATTTAATCGTAACAGCATTTGGAGAGAATTACTCTAAAAATAAAGTGGCGTGGAAAAGGGGGCGTTTTTTTTTAAGGGGCATTAACAATTTTACGCTTATTAATGAGATGATTCGCTGTGTATGTAATACAGAGCTGCCAATCGAATCCAGCAAATTGTTAGTACCGCCCATTTTTCTACACCACTTAATTTTTAGAGTACTTCTCTTCAAATATATTTACGATGAATTAAGAAAACAAAAACTGTAAAAATTAAGTGGTGTAGAATAATGGGCGGTACTAACAATTTGCCGGATTAGGTTGGCAGCTCTGTTAATAATTAACCCTTTGCGCTCGGCATATTTTCATAAGACTCGCCTTTTGGCTTTCCTTTAAAACGTCACATGTATAGTTTCCAACTTTCTTCCTTTAGGCTACCGAAAAATTGTAATAATTTGTTTTATTTTACTTCATCATTATATAAAATAAATCTTTCTGTTAAAAATTTCTGGTAGCCGAAAGGTAGCTTATAGTTACACGTTTTAGAAAAATAACATTTCATTTACAGAGGAACAACTTAAGGCGTTACTCGATTTTTTAATGTCCCCACAGAAGGGATATACGAGCGATAAGGTTAAATAAACGTATTAACTTTGCATTACAATGCATAGTTATGATTAAGTTTATAATAATCTCGAATAAAACGTAAATTGTTTTAATAAATTATACGCGAAGTTTTTTTTTTTTTTTTTTTTTTTTTTTTTTTTACGATATGACTTTTGCTTTATTTGTTTTTATGTTATAAGTTTAAATATGGCACAATCACTGTTTAGTTAGAATGAAACCAAATCCACATTTTATTTTCTCAGATAAGTGGGGATATTAAATATGAAAAATGAATTTTAACTGCTCTCCTGTACCAAAAATAAAGATCCATGTATTGGTAAATTACTCTTTACTTCATTTATATATTCTACATTCATAAAGATGTTTATGATTAATAAACGTATTAACATTGCATTACAATGTATAGTTAAAATTAATTTTGCTAACATATCGGTTACAATACAAACTATTTCAATATTTTCTATTAACCCCCTGAGCGTGTGGGCAGAGCCTGATTAAGGGGGAAGCACACATTATCTACATTTACACCGTTATTTTTTAACAAATACTTTCCTCCTATAATAAACGGAAAATTCTCATAAAAAATTATTTTAAAAGAATTCTGGTGTGTAATAACGGTGAGTAAATTGGATTGTTTTACACCGTTCATTTTTTATAAAAAATATTTCCTCCTCAAAGCGTGGAATTTCTATGACATGAAGTAAAAAATAATTCTAAAAATATTCCGGTGAGAGCGGCGATAATGTGTGCTTCCCCCTTAATCCGGCTCTGCGTGTGGGGGAGTGCGTCGAGGTAAAAAATGGTATTGCTGTTGTCACTGTAAATTCTTAATAATATACTAAAACAATGGATTTTTCACTATGCATGTAAAGTTGAACCTCATGACTATTATATGATCTTTCATACTTAAAGAAACAAGTTAAAAATCTATAAGTATGCACATTTTAAGTATATGTTTTTTAGGGGACAAACAATTACAAAAATACGTTCACGATTAAACGTAAAGTATATTTATGCGACATAACATTTACTTTATATTTTCTATAACTTTAAATATGGTATAATTACTATTTAGTTAAAAATAGAATCAAATCCACTTTTTCATGATCGGACTTAAGTGGGGGAAATTAAATATGAAAAATGAGTTGTTACTTTTCTCCCGCACCAAATGACTTTTATAATGGCCAGTAATTCCTCAGTCACTTTATCACTTTCTGTAAACAAAATGGAAAACATTAATTGCCCCTTTTACGCTGTTTGGTAAACGGACGATTAAATGTCAACACAAAGGAAAGATTGAAATTCAGAATTACATCATTTTTTTAGATAAGGAAATGTCCATTAATCTTTTAATTTGAGAATGAAAAGTAAAAGTTCAGTATTTATATTAAATGAAAACTAAATGTTAATCCCTATCATAAGAAGATCTTTTTGTCATTAGTAATATTTTCTATATACTTCGAAAACTAATTTAAATTATTATCAATTACCATGCATTATATTTATATCTATGAATTAGATAAATTTTAACCCTAAAAAACTAAATTTTAATCAGTGTTACTGTGTAAGTAATCATTCGATTCATAGCATAGCCTCCTTAACTAGATGCCTGTCGCGTAGCCCGGAAACTAGGCAACAGTTGAAGCGGTAGACAGCATCACCTGGTACAGATTGCGCTACTTTTTTATTCAAAAGCCATCAAAAATATTTAGAAGTGTGATATGATATACATAAAAGGCAAATAGAATCGAAGGAACGTCGATTATATATATAAAATTTTCCGGGATGAGTTTTTGCAGTTGAAAATTAAAATTAGTCGATGCTGTGGTGGCATCACCGTCCCTGAAAGGGATAATATGAAAAAAAAAGTATTATAATATCTCAATTAAAGAAAAGTGATAAAAATTACCGTTTACCTTCTTGACTCTCCACAAATAGCCTTGAGGTGATTTCGTGGATGAATGAAACACCAGCCACACACAAAAGAATAAAATTCCCTCTTCTTTTGCCAGCACTATTACCATACAGGAATATTAATGGTATATTTTCTGTAAAAATCGTGATTAAATAGGATAGTGATTCTTGTTAGAAATTATTGGTGAAAGCAGAATTATCTTTGTGTGTGACTGACGTTAAAATTTTCATGCAATTACCCCTTTTTGTAGAGGTTGCATACGTATTTTGTCATTCTGCGTTTTTTAGATGGACAGAAAGTACAAAATCTTCGTTTGTTCGCCGCACTTTTAGTCTTGTCTTCTGTGGGCTTTTCAATATTCTTAATATCTTCAATATTTATTTTGATGATCACTATACACTCGACTGTTAGACGACGATTACGGCAAATCTCGAAAATTAACAAGCGTATAGCTGTGCTTATCACCCTCGGATAACTCATTTACTAGTTGCGAAGGTACTGTAAGTAAGGTGGTGTGAGCGCGACAGAAACATCTCGAATTTACAAAACTGGAAGAGATTGGTCCTGGTAGCCTATTGGACGAATGTTTATTTATCTACGGTTAAATTACATTAGTTCTTTCAAGCAAATGCGAAATCTATTAATAATAGCACTACACGCTGACTGCAGTTTTGGAATTATTAAACAAAAACGAAAAAATAACAAATCTGTCACAGTCGGTGTGTTAATGTTAGTTTTGAGGGATAATGTCATTTGTCTACACGAGGGACATAGGCACTATCTGCCATAATCAGAATATTACATAATATATGAATAAATTTAAGTAATATTTTAATTAAAATATAATTTAATTATAAGCAAACTAAATAAAACATTTAGCGATGCATTAAAAAAATAGTCTTCAGCTAAATTGAAAAAAAAAAAATAATAAATAAATAAATAAATAAAATAAAATAAAAAAGAATGTTGGGAATCCCTTAAAAGTCAAAAGCGAATTTGATACAAATTACAGATTTTCTTTGGCGATTCAATGAGCAAACGATGAAAAAAAAAAAAAAAAAAAAAGTTGGGATTTTAGTTTTATTTAAAAAAAGAAAAAAAAGTAACAAAAAAGTAAGTAATACACTTTCTACCAATAAGTATTTGGCTAGCTGGCTGGTTGGTTGCGTTTTACGTTGCACTAGTGCTGCGCAGTGGGCAATTGGTAACGGTCTGGGACTCAATCCTAGAGGTGATCCGTAGACATGCCATCACATTTTTGATCCTCCATGGAAGGGATGGCCCTCCCGTTTCGGTGATACCCAGAGGTATAATTTTGATGGGGACATGGAGGATATTGCGGCCACGACATGCATTAGCCACCATTAGTCTACACGACGGTCTTTGGCCAGCTCGAGTACCGAATCCGCAATCTTCCAATTACGAGCCCGGTGCTTTATCAACTGGGCTACCGTGACCCTAATAATTATTTGGGCACTTTCGAATTTAGTCATTTTGTCAAACATCCAGAAAATTCATTTAGGTACTCTTGATACTTTGGTAGTGTAAAGAACTTATTATACCTCATATTTTTCAGCAAAGGGTGTGTCCTGAAAAGGAAAAGGGGATCAATAAAAAATTAAACAATAATAAAAATGTTTTGGATCACACTAAAAAAGGTAATGATTTAAATGCGTTTTCTGTGTTGCTAATGAATATGTAAATTTTTATCATTATCTGTATAAAATTTTATGAGGATATAACATATATTTATGGAGATATAAAGGTTTAAAAAAAAAATTGCAGAAACGATTCCCTTCTTTTTTAAATTATAACATGAAGGGTATTACATCAAGCTCAAAGCTGTTTTCAGGAAATATGGCATACTACATTAGACACCGCATACAGCATACAGCAAAGAGAATGCAGAAATGTTAAATGATATTACGAAACACGAGCACTTTTACAAAATATTTTTAACTATGCATGCACTAGCTTTATAAAAATTTCATTTACATGATTCAATAGCCAAAGGTATTGAGCAACTTATATGAAAACCCCAAACAAATATCAATTAAATTCAAAACGTTATGGGAGACAGAATAAACAGAATTTAAGTTCTTCAGTTCTTCTTCTAAAAAAAAAAAAAAAAAAAAGAAAAAGAAAAGAAAAGAAAATAAATAGAAAGAAAAAAAAAACGAAAGATATTAGGGGTTTTTACCAATCTTTATTTACAATCAGCGAAAACACTCTAATAGCATTGGTCATTGATTGAACCAAAATTAAAATGTGAGTAAAATAAAAAAGTGCAATATTTTCGACAATTATCTATGCTAATATTTTCTTTCTTTTTTTTTTTTTTTTTTTTTTTCATAAATAGTTTTATCTCAAGTGAGTAATATAATTTCGTTTTTCTGTCAGTAAATTCATTTTATAATACGCATTTATCATAAATTAAATTTCGTCAATGTGAAACATATTAGCTGGCTTTGCCCGCTTCTCTGGTCACTAAATTTAAACGATTTCTTTTTACTACAATAAGTCTTTTTTTTTTTTTTTTTTTTTAATTCCTATATTTATAAATAATCCAAAAAATATGAATAGTTATTGTTTGTTACAAATGAATTATTTTTGAAATAATAACATACGACATAACCTACGAATGACAACATTCTTAAAAAAAAAAAAAAAAAGAAGAAAGAAAAAGGAAGAAAGAAAGAAAAGAAATTGTGTAATGGGATTAGGTTTTGTGATATCTGTATTCACAAAAGAAAATACCACTGATTTACCCATTCATCTATCAAAGTCAAAACCAGATAGCTGAATCTAAACACATATCGTTTGGACAGTAGGTTCTTTTCATGACATAGAAGCTCACTAAACAGAATTAACGGAATTTAACCCTTAAGGGGTGAAGGCGAAAGTGGAGGTTTTTTAAGTTTTTTCCCGTATGTCTGCAGTTGTTTCCAATAGAAGTTTGATGCTTGGCAATATATCTTCTCTTAGGCCATATTAAGGCAAAATATGTGAATATTCCAAAATTTAGTATTTATGGGGGTGAAAGAAAGCGTATAACCGCTCTACCGATCTTCACTTGTGAAAAATTGTTTCGGTGTCTAATAGGAGCTTTAAATTTTGTAAAATATCTCTTCTTAATCTGTAATTAAGGTAAAACATGAGAATCTTCCAAAATTTCGTATTTAAGTTTATAAAAGAGGGTTTCTGGCATTTTCACCCGTTCTTCACACGGAGAAAATTGCAGTGGTTTCCTGCAGAAAATTATAATTTAGGAAAATGTCTACCATTACGCCGTAATTGCGATTAATATGAGAATTTTCCTAAATTTAACATTTATGAGATAAGTGAGGATGTCTAGCATTGCTAGTCGTTCTTCAAGCGAGGAAAATGGCATTGCTTTCCAATAGAATTTTTTTTTTTACAGATTTGAACAAAACTTAACCTTTATCAGAACCCAGAATAAACAATCTCGTTTGCCAAGAAGTCTAATTAATTGCCTTTGCCTTCATTTTTTTTTTCCGTGCAATGAATTGGTAGGGCTGCTAATTTTATTATAATAAGGAGTTAAGATTAGTATTTTTACCTACTTATTCTATAGATAGTAACAAATAGTCTCACAAAGTCACAGTAAAACGAAACAATTTTCCTATCGAATGACTTCTAAGAAATGACGTCATTTTCAAAGATAACAGTACATAATTTCTGAGATTTTTGCAAAGTGCCGTCATTCTAACATGTTATAAAAATTATTTTGATTTTAATTATATTAAGGCACTACATTATTTTGACGTATTTAAAGTAAAATGCTTAAACCGCATGCATGAAATTTCGAAGGAAGCGTAATTTTAATGATTTTGTTTTTCTTTTTTCCTTTCAAGGGTTTTAAATTTGTAATTTTTATAAACCTTTACTTAAGGAAAATACATACATTAGAAGGAATCTACATATTTTTTTAAGTTTCTAACTAGAGCATTGTTGTAGTAATCCTTTAAAAATATGGTTTTCAAGGTGTTTTATTCTCACCCCCTGTGAAGGATTTTCACTCATATTAGCTTTAATTGCTACTTTTAATAAATTTAATAATTAAGAATTACATTTTTCAATAAACGAAAATTTCTATTAAAAAGTATAACGTAATTCTAATATATATATATATAATATATACATATATATATATATATATATATATATATATATATATATATATATATATATATATATATACATGTATCAATTGCGCAAATTTATTTTATTATAACTAAGTTTTGCAATACACATCATTTAAACATTATTAAATTATAATTTATTTTCTAAATTACATTAAGGCGCAATTTTTTCAAACTAAGCGGCGTTTTTCACGGACGATAAATTTGGCGAAATTGTTTGGCGTAAATGATTGGTTTAACTTTTGTCAAGTCAACGAGGTGTTTCGCAGTATCTGCATTTGGTCGCAACTAATGCTTACCTTCAAGGAAAATGAGAAAAATATAAAAATATTTTTCGCAAAATACATAAAAAAGCCAAAAAAAAAAAGCCAAAAAAAAAAAAAAAAAAGAGAGAGAGAGAGAGAGAGGGAGGATTTCCTTGAAAAAATATAAGTACAACAGTGGATCTCTTGCTTGCGCTCACAAGAGTCGAAAAGGAATTATGAGCTTGAGCAGGCACCTCAAAAGACACAGGAAACTGCTCGCTATCCCATAATTAAACATAATAATAAAAATTTAAAAATAGCCATATATTTTATTTTATTTAATTTCTGAGAAAATTGTTACAAAAATAATACACTGAATATCAGAGAGAATGCAGATGGCAGCCAGAATCTAGATCTGAGAAGGCACCGTGGACTAATCAGAAGCCAGTGTAGTATTCTCAACCCTCACCAACAGTGCTCGAACTAAAATCGACAAATTATGTTCTAGTCCAAGAGGGCCAATCAGAGACCTGAATAAGGACCAGTCAGGAGCTAGAATAGGCATCCTAAGTCTAAAACACAAAATATCAAATTGGTAACTACGATATCTTTCAAAATTCAAATTTTGATATTTTATTCAATAGACAAGGAGAATTATTGCATACTAATTTTTGCGTTTTTCTGACCGTTGGCGTAATTCAGCACAATCATCACTCGGTAGTTCTAGCTCATCAGGGATCGCTCCTAACTTAGCTTTTAAGTAAACCTATATCTTCTGCTCTCTCTCTCGCCAACAACTAAGCAACTTTCCGAATGTCATTAAATCATATCTAGAATAGTTCAAATTTATTAGTACTTGAATAGTTTTAATAGTAGATGTATTTGCTCACAGTTCAATGATGATATTTTTAGGTGAATCTTTTTGTTAATGTCTTCATGGTCATTAGTCTAGTGTGTGATGGTGCTTTTTACTGAAAAAGTGGTGTTAAAATCCGTACAAATTCGCATCTATGACATAGTTTAAAGATTTTCCACGTATTTTAATGCTGCAGTGGTGACTAGTTGCTCTAATGTAAGTCAAAAGTAATTTGAAATTATCATTAAAATGGTTGCATACAGAGGCTGTTCGCACATTTTTTAGACTATTTTAATGGAGTGTACTGAAGCAATTTCACGCATATTTCGTGTTTTATTTGTTCGTTTCATAGCCCTTGTTCTTAACTAACATTCTACATCATAATTTCTATGATAATAATGCTTTTTATAATATCGGAAGAGGTATATTTTTCTACTCCTCTTGAACGGCTTTCCAGAGTCCACAAAGCGTTGTAGGTCGGTGTTTGGATAATGTTGATTTTAAGAGTCGAAAAACACAAAAATCCAACAGTGATACATGAAAAGATTTAGCAGGAATATCAGTGAAGGGTATGGTTTTAATTCCCGTTTTTTGTTCCATTTTTTTCTAGAAAAGCAATTGCGGATTGCGATGTGTGGCTGCTTGTTTTGTCTTGATACAGCTCAACGGATTGATAGCATTGTGGATAAAGATCTGGATTTTCATTTTTAAAAATTGGAATTAAAATATGTTCTTGAGAGTATTTAGAGTTGATTTTGACATTTTTGTCACATTTTTTTGCTTTTATATTGCGCTTGTATGAAAAAACCAGTGGCAATCATAAATCCTTTAGAAAATCTCTCTTTTGATGCTTTGAGCCATGTAGCAAATTTTTTTTCTCCAGTTATGTGATAATAAATTGACCTTTTTTCATTGCAACCACTTAAATAGACCCAAGATTCATCTGTTGTTGCAACATTTTTCCATTTTCTCCTGATAAATGCTCTTCATAAAGATTTCACTAAAAACTATCTTTGGAAAGAGTGGAAAACTATCCTTCCATCCACTGCCAATTTAAAAGCTTATTTTTGCATCTAAACAAAAATTCTAAGTATCGGAAGATAAATAAAACTTCCAAAAATATAACTGTTGTGAAAATAAAATTCTCCATGCAAACGATTTTTTCTTACTGCGAAATAAAATCGCCTAAAAAATGTGCGAACAGCCTCTGTATTTACCTTGTCCCTGATCATCATTTTATTTTTGGTATTCAATATTCGTTTATTTTACAGATATGCGAATATTCATAAGAATATTTTCAGAAAGAATATTTTTCTGCCATAATTTATAAAGAAATATTCCATTTTAGTGATAAAACGGAAATACAAGTTTCCTAAAATGGCAATAAAGAAATCTCAAAACAAAAATAAGTATATATTATAGGAAAGCGTAAAAATAGATTTTTTTTTTTTTTTTTTTTTTTCAGTTTCATTTTGAATATTTTATTAAGTAAAAATTTTCATTTTTGCTTCTTATTTTACACTACGTTTTCATCGTAAATATTTAACTTAAGAGCCTTTAAACTTTAAATTAAATTTCTAACTAATTTTAAACCAAATTACTTCTAATATCCTCGAAATAAATCCTTGAATAAAATGTCGATAGTTTTATACAAAATATACTAAACAGTTTATGTGATAAATTCATTTACTTTGACCTAATGCTTACTTAGCGGTGAAGCAAATAGAATTTATAGAGAATATAGTGATATATATATATATATATGTATTTTTTTTTTTCTGAATTAGAGGCTATTCCAATACTTTTACGGGTCACCGAATTTTTAGAGTATTATTAAAGAAGTAATAGTTTTCTACCGGAATTGAATAGTAATTTCCAGTTTAGTTGGTGGTAGATTTGTTTCATCGACTCACAGACTAAGGAATTACTTAGACCTGGCAAGATGACTATCTGGTATGAGGAAAAGTGAAGTAACTGAGGTGCTTGTACTAATATGGCTGCTCAGTTACAGTTGAGACTTCCCTTTTAGAACCGTCTTGCCGGGTCTAGTTTAGGCTGACCAGATCATAATACAGAATCGTTAAAAAATGCTACAATTATCCAATTACTGATACATTTTTTCATTCTTAATAAATAAGGACTAAAAATAAATTATTAATGATTAATAATTTACTTTCTACGATTTTTTTAAACTTAGGTAGGTAGGTAGGTTGGGTTTAATGTCGCACTAGTACTGCGTTATTGGTAATTGACGATGGTCTGGGACGCACCGCTAGGAATGGTCCAGAGACATGCCATCACAATTTTAATCCTCCACGGAGGGGATGGCTCCCCCACTTCGGTGACTCCCAGAGGTATAATTTTGATGGGAACATGGAGGACATTGTGGCCACGACGGATTTTACGTGCAACAGTCACCATTAGTGTACACGGCGGTCTTTTGCTGACTCGAGTATCGAACCCGCAATCTTCCAATTACGAGCTCGGCAGTTCAAAATAGTTTCAGAAGCAGTTTTATTTGACATATATTTTTGTGTGAGAGGGGCCAGCCCCCCTTTTGAAGCAGATAGTTCTTAATCTAAGAACATGATTCGACGAGGATTTATTTAACAAAATAGTATTAAGTGTACTTTTTTCATAGAGGAATTATTGCTAGCGTTCGAATAATTTTGCTATCTACTGTACTTCTTTTTCTCCCCATACCAGATAGTCGTCTTGCGGGTCTAGTTTATTCCTGTTTTTGCTCTTCCTAATATGGCTGCTCGGTTACAGTTGAGGCTTCACTTTTAGAACCGTCTTGCCTAGTCTAGTGATTTCAGCTCAGTGGTCTGCGGTTTTGCTTGTACCAATATGGCGGCTCGGTTACAGTTGAGACTTCACTTTTAGAACCGCCTCGCCGGGTCTAAGTGTTTCCTTAGTCTGTGCATCGACTCGTTCATTTATTTATTGATAGAAATGTAAGAAAATAAATATTTCTTTTTTGTTTAAGAAACCATAGTTATCCAGTTTCTCCCTTTTACTTATTTATTCTTTTTTTTTTTTTCTTAATATACAAAGAATTTACGATAATAACAAATTAACTTCGTATGTTATATTTGAAGAAATTACTTAAATATAACATAAGGAATTTAGTTCATTAATTGAAATGATAAATATATGGTTTTATATTTCGTATTAAAAAAAAAAAAAAAATCATGTCTTTAATTAATTAATCATTTTAATTATTGTTTTTAATTATGTCATATGCAAATAGGTAAATGTTGATGATTTTTTTTTTTTTTTTTTTGTACAAAATTTTAAGGAAAATTTTGTATAATTTACCCAATTATGAAAGAAAAAAAATGATTTTTTTAGAAATACCTTTTTTTTAATTTTAACGCGAATATTTAGTTTTCTTCTGTTTATTATTTTAAGGTTTTACATTTCGAGTCAATATACATTCAAATTTAAATATGAGTAAGAAAAGTTTCTCTTAATACATAGCCCCACTTTCCGGACGATCTATACACAAAGTTTAAAATGCTGCTGCTGCTGATTATTATTATTATTATTATTATTTTATCTAAAAATTAAATTACTGAAGGTTAATTTTTTTTTATTTATTTATTATAACAGAGTGAGAGAAATATTTTGCCAAAGCTGTAATCTTCAATAGAGGCTAAGACACAGCCTAAATGGTAAAATATACAGAACAGTAATGCTAACTTCCGAACGATATTCACCTAAATACTTTCTAGAATCGGAGATATAACCTTCGTATGAGCGGGAAAACTTAAGAATATCAGCAGAGCATGACAATGCTGTCTACTATACAGAGCAGGCAAAAAAAAAAAAAAAAAAACAATCTTTAGACTTGGGCGGCAAGAAAAAACTTTACATGTTCAATTACCGTTCCCACCATAAAAATGTGTCGAACCCCAGTGATGAGAGTGTTGATAAGACAGGAAGAAGTCGTCTGTGATCGACAATTCCACGTGTCTTCACTGAGGTTCGACACATTTTTATTGCGGGAACGGCAATTGTAAAGTTTTTGTAAGTAATGTAAAGTTTTTTTGCCGCTCAAGTGTAAAGACTTTTTTTTTTTTCGCCGGAATACATACTTTTGAAAGTGTAAATTATTAGGCAAGGTAGCAGATAATTGCACTACAGGAGCCACCGGATGTTTTTTCTTTTTCTTTTTTTTTACCATCATCAGAATTTTCAAAGCGTTTTAACGGTGAACGAATCGGCTATTGCAAGGGGAGTGGCACAAAAGGGAATCGAGCGGCAGTTTGCTACTGTTTAGAAATTCATTTGCCCGATGAGCGAACAGGTACATGAAACGGGAAGAGAGCTCTACAGTCGTTACCCAAAGGGAATGAGCTACAGTTAGAATTTTTAATAGAAGCTATTTGAACTATAAGCGAATAAGCTGTTGTAGGTCCCGAAACGGGAAGAAGGTGCCGCAGGCTCCACCGAGCGGGAGATTAATATGGTCAGAATTTTCAAGGATCGCGAACCAACTGGTTGTCTAAAGCGGTTAGTTATAAATAAGAGGAAAATTATTTGTTTTAAAAAGTGTTGTTTCAGAAAGAAATGTGCTAACAATGTTGAAATAAATGACATTAGCAGCTGTGATTTATCTTATTTATTTCTTGCATAATTATACTGATGACATTTTTTTTTTTTTTTTTTTTTTTTTTTTTTTTACCACCCCAAATTGCAAGAATCTTTTTGGCACTTTTTATAATAGTTGTCAAATTTCGCACTCTTTAGCTACCGGATAATTTTTATAGAAATTTTTGTTTTATTTAATCTGTGAAAATTGTTACAGAAATATATAAAGTTTTTCTGTTAAAATTTTCGTACAGTTAAATAGTGCAAATTATACTTTTTATGCATTTATTTGTTCATTCTGTACGTAATTACATACAGTAATAATATATGTGGTCGCTATGATCCAAATTAATAAAATATTCAATTCTTAGTACTACTCTTAAAATAAATGAATTAATTCACCACTTCAAGTAGAAGTTATTTATTATTATTATTATTATTATTATTATTATTATTATTATTAAATCGACTTGAGTTCAAAATGCAAATCTTTGAGCTAATTATAGCCTTTTATTTAAGCGAACTTGAATTATCGATATTTATCGATACTTGAGTTATTCCTGCTCATTCAACCACTTGTAAGGAAAACTTCACTCTCTCTGCAACGTATGTCTTCAGTAGCATGTAAGTGCAACGGGCAACGCCATTGCT
The DNA here is from genome assembly GCA_963930645.1 of Salticus scenicus. Taxonomy (NCBI): domain Eukaryota; kingdom Metazoa; phylum Arthropoda; class Arachnida; order Araneae; family Salticidae; genus Salticus; species Salticus scenicus. Next base: position 40,916,923 of record OZ005660.1, read on the forward strand.
AAAGGATTCAGATTATTAAAATCATTAATAAAATAAAATTAACAGGTATTTAACAGGGAGGAGGTGCCGCTCACCACTCCATGAGTGGTGTCGAGCGCTTCTAGCTATGCTAGGCCCCTCCTCCGAAACGTTCATTTGAAAAAAAAAAAAAAAAAAAAAAAGAAGAAGAAAGAAAGAAAATTACAAGGTTCTCCAGAATGAAGTTAACACACGACAAGGGGCGACATATAACCCCTCCGAAACAACATTCTCTCACGACATATGGCGAAGAAAAGCATAGTAATTTGAATGTTTACAGTCACTCTAATTTCAGTACAGAGAGAGAGGGGAGTATATTAACAGAGGGTTACTCAAATAGAATAAATAACTCAAGATTGAGTGCATTATGTTAACACATTCAATTTACTGAATTTAACTCAAGATGAGAGGGCGAGTTTCTTTTAGGCAAATGAGTGAAAATTTCCTCAAGTTGAGCTCTTTTTTATCTTTCATTTCAGGAGAGTACATGTTCATAAAAATCATTATCAATTTCCCTTTTCCATTTAATATTTATATGAGGTTATCCATAATAATATTTTTATAGCCAATGTTATTTGCAATAATTTTGTAATTTGATATTCTATATACACACACATCTATACGTGTGTGTGTAAAGCTTAAAAATAAACTTTCTTCTAATGCTATTCGAAACGAATCTTTAAATAAGTGTTTGTTTTTCTGGTTTGTTTTTTTTCCTCAGTTCTCCTCGTAAATATTTAACTTAAGAGAACTTAATTACTAAATAGAACTTAATTATAAAACGAATTACCTCTATCTTCCGTGAAACAAATACCTAAATAACATGTCGATAGTTTTATACTATGTATTGAACAATTTGTATGACAAACTCATTTACTTTGACCCGAATCGGTGAATCATATATTATTTATAGGGTATATAATGGCATTTTTTCTGAACCAGAGGCTATTCCAATATTTTTATGGATGAATTCCAATATTTTCAGAGTATTAGGAAAGAAAAGTCATATACTTTTCTAACGCAGTAGAATAGAAATTTCCTACTTTGGCTTATATGACATATTCTGTTTCATCGTCCTGTCTATTCAATTATTAAATGAATTTCTTGAAAATGACTTTTTTTTATGTTATGAGAGAAAAGTATAATTTATATATCTATATTATTATATTTTATTTCCAAAAACATTCATAATGCTAACATAGACCTACAAAATTAATGGTAGTGAAATTTGATTCGATACTTTTTGCTGTTTTGTGCTGAAAAAGGAAGTGAAATGCGTTTTTCTCGGTCACATTTAGGTTTTTGTCCATACAGGGTGTCTATCATTACAATTTCTTCCGTTTTCTTCTTTTATAACCCTATTAGCACATCTCATCCATAAGACATCCTCCGGATATCCTATGGATGAAAGTACGTCTAAGGGGCATCCTCAAGATATCCTATGGATGAAAGTACGTCTGAAGGACATCCTCAGTATGTACTATGGATAAGTGTGCTGTTAGGAAATATGTTTCCAAAATTAATTTTAATTAACATGAAACATACTATAAAAGTTACCAAATAATTATACTGGTAGAAGAGTCACGAAAGAAATTGTGTCGGTAGACAGCCTGTATTGACAAAAATCTGTACGTTATGATAGAGAAAGCTGGCTACATTTTCGGTAGACACCCTGTATTGGCAAAAATATAAACGTGATGATATAAAAAACTGACTACATTTTCTGTATTATCACACACACACACACACAAAAAGAGAAAAAAAAAAAAAAAAAAAAACATAAAGATCAGCCAAAATTATAAATTCAAGATTTTATATGTAGACCTGTGTTATCATAAACTAATATTTTTATGATATATTTATCCATATTCGAATTCCCCACTAAAAATAATCCGAAGATATTCTTCAGACAATAGCATTTTCTGAAAACATTCTTCAAATATCTCATAATATTTTAAAAATTTATCTTTTTCTATAAAACATCTGCAGAAATTTTGAAGACATTATACAGACGTTTTGTGAACTTACTTGAGAAATAGGCCAAATAACTTAAAATATTCTGCAGATTTAAAGAAAATCTTGAGATTATTTTTAGTGGAGTTATTTTCGCTAATATCATATAGTGATTCGTTGATAAGTTCACTTATTTACTAAAACTTTGATGTCTGCATATTTTCCTATTTTTATATGAAAGATCCGCTCTTTGGTGTTTCTTTAACATATTCGCGACCGCTGACGCACGATTAGCACAAAAAAAAAATAAAAAAAAAAAAAATAAAATAAAATAAAAAAATAATAATAATAACCCCCCCCCCCCCCTATCTAATTTCGCCGAAAATTATCGTTGAAACATGCAGCTGGTACAAATAGATCTGTAATAACGTCTAGTTTATAATGGTATAGTTAGATTTTGCTTAAAGTCTCATCGACATATTAACTGGTATCAACTTCTTCTTTTTTTTTTCAATGGTAACCCCTATTTTTGATCTTAAATTCAAATTTCTGAGATCAAGGCGGTTCAGAAAAAGTCCTATTTATATACTTTAAATGAATTCTTGATAGAGTTAGAAGCGAAAATGCATTAGGGGTCCGTTTATATATTCAGAAAAAATAAATTATGATCTACCACAGACTGAACATTATTCATTAATATTCATACCGGAAAAAAAAATGTACAAAAATTTTAATTATAAAATAAAAACGAAGATAATTTTCAGGACGTATTGTATTTGCTTATAAATAAAAAAAGTTAAATAGTTTATTTTTAATAAACATGGAACAGTTTATTACGTCACTTCATACATTAAAATCTATATAGCTATATTAAGTCATATGATTCCTACAATGTTCAACTACAAAAATCTAGATAGCAAGATAAAAGAATAATAGTAATAATGATAATAATAACAATAGCAATGAAAAAAAAAAAAAAAAGTGTTTAATATTTAAGAAAAAAAAACCCCACTTCTTTTGGGTATATTTTTATTTTATACAGTAAACCCCGCATGAAAGTGTTACTATAAAGTTTTACATTTAATTTGATGCGTACAAACCTACAATATACAAACCTACAAAAATATAGATAACAAGATTTAAACAAAAATCTGAGACAGGGTATTTAATATTCAATAAAAAATAGATATTGTTCAAAAATATTCCTATTTTGAGTAATAGGTCACGCCTTTATACGTTTTTCTAAAACATCAAATTATTTAACAAATTCATGAATGAATAACTTAAATTTTGGCTGAAATAACTGAAAATTTACGGTCTGCAATGCGTTAATATTACAAAAGTAGGTTAATTTGTATCACAAATATCGAAACTATACTGAAAAAATCAAAAAAAAAAAAAAAAAAAAAAAAAAAGAAAAAAAAAAAAAAGAAAAGAAAAGAAAAAAAAGAAAAGAAAAGAAAAATTTTCAGTATTTGACTGAATTTGCATAAATTGGTCTTTTAAATTATGTCCAACATAAAACGATTTCCTATTTCCCAGAACGAATATCCGCGTTATACAGTAGTCTACTATGCTTGAATTCTTAATTTTAAATGTGTAAGATCTATACCTTTAAAAGTAATAAGACATATTACTTTGTTTTAAATTATTTTTCCACAATAAATGGGAATTTTACGCTGTCAATAGAATTAATCTAAAATAAATAATATTACGCTTTGTTTCAACAATATAATTTATAAATTAGATTAAAAACACTTTAAAAACACGTTTGTCTAAAATTAAACTTTATTTTAAACATTTAAAACATTAAAAACATCCGAAGCTTTTCGCTTTGAAATATCAAAGCATCATCAGGTATTTTAATAGAAAAATTCCTGATAAACTGCTAGAAAGACAGTAGTCTTTTCTCTATACGCAAGGGAAGTGATGACGCCACTGATCATCTGTGGATGCAAGAAAAAGATTTCCTGTGTTAATCGCCCATTGGATTTTTTGTAAAAAATTATTAAAAATCGAGGAAAACTATTTCCCGATTTTTATCCCCATATTTGGGTATAGATATGTATTAGTTATCGTGTGCATGTGTTAGATAGAGTTATTTTGCTGTCAAATTGACAAAATTTTAGTTTTAAATTTCAAGACTGCCGTCCTTGGCGTTTTTTGTACTTGGCGATCAAAAACGTAATACGAAAATATGCATGCCAGATGTATATTTTCCTAATATGTATTGTACGAAATATTGTTTAATATTATTCACTACTCTCTTAATATAAGTTGTTAAAATAACCATGAATTTTGAAAGGAATTAAATATGTTCGCCAAATAATTTGGCGGTATCTTTTTTTTTCTGCCAAGGATGACAGATATGAAACCTATTCCGCTGCAACATATTAGTGCCTTATATCAGATACTTTATTTAGACATTTGCAACAAATTTGACTTCAAATTATGATAGAATATATATAATTTTCCTTTTAATTAGTATATTAGTTGGATATTTATTGTGTAAATATCATCCTTTGGAATGAAATTTTTGTTTTCAATCAAATATGGAAGTTTGACATTTTTTTTCTAGAATTTTGAAGTTTAAAATTCAAATTTTGTCAATTTTACAGCAAAATAGCTCAATCTAACACATGCACACGATAACTAATACATATCTATACCTAAATATGGGGATTGAAATCGGGAAATAATTTCCCTCGATTTTTAATAATTTTTTACAAAAAATACAATGGACGATTAACATAGGATATATTTTTCTTGCATCCACGGACGGTCAGTGACGTCACACTTCGCTTGCGTATAATAGAGGGGAGACTAGAAGTCGAAGTAGTAATTTATATCCAAAGATAATTCTTAAAAACAATGGCCATGTTATAGGCATAAAAACTTGCACACGTACAGTGTTGCCAGATTGCGTGACTTTTTTATTCAACAGTCACCAATAATTTTGAGAAGTTATATTTAATGTACATAATCGACGATTAATCGTCTATCATATGTATCAAACATCACTTCTCAAAATTATCGATGACTATTAAATAAAAATGTCGCGCAATCTGTCAACACTGAACGCGTATTATTGTATAACGGCATTTTTCTTTAATTGTTCATTATTAATACACATTGAAGTTCTCTGAACTGAGATTATTGATTTTAACTATGATCAAGAAGATACTACTAATATACTACTAAAAAACTTCAGTATGAAATAGGATCAGATGTGAAGAACTATCGCAAATTCCTGATTAACACGCGTTTATTAGCTTCACCTGTATTTATGTTTGTATGTTTGTAACCGCTCTGGGAGCAAACAAAAAGTCTATATTGTAAAAAAAGCTTTTCCCTACGTGAACGCTGTGGCTGTGAGGTAAAGCTCCGCGGTACGAACCTAAAGGTCTTCGAGCGTTCGAGGCGTTCGAGCCCAGTCAGGGGAGATTTTTAAAAATGGTTTTTGTTAAATTCTAAATTATTTTAATTAAAGATAATTAAAGATTAAATGTATGTAAATATTATGGTGTGTTACTCACACGATTTTCTCTTACCCTGCATTTTAATACTAAGATAGATATTTTGTGCGTTTTAGTTCACATTTCTATAAAAGCGTGTTCTTTAATTTTTTTTAAAACTATAATATTATTAATTGATTAGTTTGTTTCATAAAATAAATGAGTAACAATTCTACGTCATTTACTGATTTTTTGAGCAGAAATTTTCTACGTTATTTTATATCATTTCAGATGTTTAAAATCTATTTAAATTTTTAATATATAATATTGGTTTCTGCTATTTTCAGCGGATAGCCTCTATTTTTAATATAGAACAAATAAGGAATTTAACATGTGCGCTTTATACGTTGTGTGAAATTGGATTGTCGTTTTTCAGTCCTTTTTGCACACTGTAGCTAATTAGAGTGGACTTTAGGCTAGATTTTAGGTATTTTCCAAAAGTTAAAATTTCGTAAGGGATTTTTCACATACCACGTAATTAATTTAAGGTTTCAGTTATTTCAACCACGCTTCAAAAGTACTTTTTTATGAAAAACTCCTTATAAGCTTGTAACTATAACATATTTCTGTTTATTTATTAAGCTTTGTGAGATCATAAGGGCTTTTCACAAAAAAAGATTTTTTGCAAAGCGGTTGAAATAATTGGATTTCAAATTAATTACACGGCATGTGAAAAACTCCTTATGAAATTTCAACTCTTGGAAAATACCTAAAATCTAGCTCGTTCTTTAGCCGACAATTTGGTTTTAATCTATTCAAATAAACTTTTGGCAAAAGTTGCCCAATATATCTAGCTTTCAACCTATATGATAATTTTTTTTCTATCTTTCGCACATGCCCAGTGAAAACGTTTTCTACATAAATACTCATATTTCAAGAGATATTTAAGATATTTGTATTCCCATTACACTAGTGGATCTGCAGATCAGGAGCCTCAACGTCCTATTTACATCAGACATTATTCAATAGGTCATTTTTATTTATTCCTTATTATATAATCGTATATATTGATTCGATCGACTTGTTACCATAATAAGATACATTCCTGAGGGGGAATTATTTATTTTTGTATAAATTCTTTCAAAGAGGCTTAGTAAGTCGATAAAATGCTCATTTTGTGCATTTTTAGTCGTTTTAGCATTAAAATAGCCTAATTTTCCCTTAAAAACACTTAAAAAAGCTCCTATAAGGGAAGAAATGGATTTTGCGCCAAATTTGGCGACTGTTTTCCTCCTTGGCGATTTTTTTGGCGACCTTTGCGAGGAAATCCTTATTAGGGATATACCAAATATGGAAGCTCTAATCTCATTATGAGATACGAGAATTTTTCAGAACAGTCTGTGTTCGATAGAAAAGTATAAAAGGAGCATTTTTTCGCCAAGGCAGTCAGTCTCAGATCTGTGTCAGTTTCGTGAAATTCTTGCTTTGCTTTGAGCCTCTTTAGATGAGACTTTCTTTATGTGTTATTGCTAAATAGTTTGTACCGTTGTTTTGCTGTTAACGGCTGTTGTTTAAGCTGTGTTTACTGGTTGAATTGAAGCTGATACTTGGTTTATAGACCTGTATTTTTCTGGAACTTCCTGTGAATACATCACTGAATTTTTGCAAGTTTTGCCTTTCATTCTCGGACAACTTACGGACCCCCAAGTACGCAACAATATGTATTCTTAATGAACGACGGTCTTGTATTATTTCCCTGAAATTCATAAATACCAAATTTCATAACTACCAAATTTCATACAAAAAAAAAAAAAAAAAAAAAAAAAAAATTACATAGCATATCGGAAATATTTTGCGTAACCTTTAAACTAATTTCCAATTCTATGCCCACAATTATCAACAAGAAAACATGCTTTTAAAATTCTAACATAAATTCATTATATTTGATGGGGTGTAACCATGTTAAAATAAACTTTTAGGAAATATCGACTATAGACCGTAATAGTACGAAATTATTTTATATATCCCGGAAAAGTAGCCGCAGTCATTATAAACGCCAATAATAAGAATAAACTTAATTAATTATAACTCATTAATTTTTCAACTTAATTTGACATCATTCGCATGATTACAGTACATACTCGGAATTATTTTGTGTGGTCCCATAAATTATTTAGTCTATACATAACCTTTTTTAAGAGTAAACATAATTTTAAGCATCTTTATAATGTATGATAATTTTATTAAGTTCAATGCAGCATAAACGCATTGAAGTGCGCTCTTAAATAAAAGTTTGTCCATAGGCTCTAATGCTACGAAATTCTTTTGCGTGTCTCTGTAAACAAACCATAAACATTCTATACACCTGTAAAAATTATTCAGCTTACTTTGAGTTTAAAATTAATAATTGTTCCAAATTTAACATCGTTTGGATGACTACGTGACATTGTCAGAACAATTTTGTAAGGTCCTGTACATTAATTAGAAAGCTTAAGAGCACTTATTTTCTTCAAACAACATAAGTTAAACATCTTACTCCTGTACGCTAGTTTAATTTTCTTGATTGCAAAGTAAAGATGTTAAAATGCGTTTAAACGCAATTCACCTCATACGCCGTAATGTAAAGTATTTTGGCGTGTCCCTGTCTACAATCCATACAATCCATAAAAAGTATAGGCCTAAAAAAGTAAATAGCTATTTCTATACCGAGCCTGAATATATGTGTCAATTTGCAAATCAATCGGAGAATTTTTGCGGCCGCTATTGCGGTACATACAAATTCTTCCCATAGGCCGTAATGATAAAAAAAATTTGGCGTGTCCCTGTACACGAACTGCAAATGGAATGCACACCCAAAACTATACAGCTAATTTCGTGGAGATCATGAACATGTGTACCAAATTTCAAGTCAATAGCGTGATATTTGCGGCCGCTATCGCACGACAGACAGACAGACAGACGGACAGACGGAACACAAAATCCTTTTGAGTCTCAACAGAGGCCCTCCACTGACGTTTCGGTAAAAATTCGAAGTCAATAGCTTGATTTTTGCGGTGGCTATCGCGGTACATACAGATTCTTCCCATAGGCCGTAATAATAGAATGACTTTGGCGTGTCCCTGTACACGAACTACAAATGGAATACACACCTAAAACTATACAGCTAATTCCGTTGGGCTCATGAATATGTGTACCAAATTGCAAGTCAATAGCGTGATTTTTGTGGCCGCTATCGCGATACATACAAATTCCTCCCTTAGGCAGTAATGATAAGAAAAACTTTGGCGTGTCCCTGTATACGAACTACAAATGGGATACATACCAAAAACTATGCAGCTAATTTTGTGGAGATCATGAATATGTGTACCAAATTTCAAGTCAATAGCGTGATATTTGCGGCCGCTATCACACGACAGACAGACAGACAGACGGACAGACGGAACACAAAATCCTGTTGAGTCTCAACTGAGGCCTTCCACTGACGTTTCTGCAAAAATTGCAAGTCAATAGCTTGATTTTTGCGGTGGTTGTCGCGGTACATACAAATTCCTCCCATAGGCCGTAATGATAGAATGACTTTGGCATGTCCCTGTACACGAACTACAAATGGAATACACACCTAAAACTATACAGCTAATTTCGTTGGGCTCATGAATATGTGTACCAAATTGCAAGTCAATAGCGTGATTTTTGTGGCCGCTATCGCAATACATACAAATTCCTCCCTTAGGCCGTAATGATAAGAAAAACTTTGGCGTGTCCCTGTATACGAACTACAAATGGAATACACACCTAAAACTATACAGCTGATTTCGTGGAGCTCATGAACATGTGTACCAAATTTCAAGTCAATAGTGCTATTTTTGCGGCCACTACCGCGATACATACAAATTCCTCCCATAAGCCTTAATAATAAGAAAAACTTTGGCGTGTCCCTGTATACGAACTACAAATGGAATACATACCAAAAACTATACAGCTAATTCCGTGGGGCTCATGAACATGTGTGCCAAATTTCAAGTCAATAACGCTATTTTTGCGGCCGCTATCGCGATACGTACAAATTCCTCCCATAGGCCGTAATGATAAGAAAAACTTTGGCGTGTCCCTGTATACGAACTACAAATGGAATACATACCAAAAACTATACAGCTAATTTCGTGGGGCTCATGAACATGTGTACCAAATTTCAAGTCAATAGCGCTAATTTTGCGGCCGCTATCGCGCGACAGACAGACAGACAGACGGACAGACAGACACAGCCCAAAACCGTTTTGAGTCTCAATGTAGGGCCTCCACTGACGTTTCGGCAATTACATTGTTTCAAAAGTGTTTCTTCAATTTACCTGAAAGTGGGAATAATTTTCGTTTTAAACTCCGTATATTATAATAAAAAAACATGCTGTTTTTTTTTTTTTTTTTTTTTTAGTTTTAGAATAAATTCTTATATCTTCATTTTTTCACATGCTGTCGTGACACAAATTCATCCACAAATTGCACTGGGTCTATATTAACATATCCTAAACTTGTAGATCATTTCGTTTGCTTAAAGATACAAGGTGATCACAAACATTATTGATTTTGCTCAATTTGTTACCGGTCCCCTAAATGTTGTCTTAAACCAATCTTCACTGAAAATCACGAGGAAGACATAGTTCTTTAAATACCCAATGTTTAAAAATTATTCATTGAAGGATATGAATTTAAAGTGAAAAAAACTGATCGTTTGCAAATCTTGGTAAACTTTTGAGCAGAAGTGTATTTGTATGTTAACAGCCCTCTTCACTTACCCTCAGCGGAAGCCCGAGCCAATGTTATTCAATGGGGAAATTTTCTTTACAAATAACTTATTAACTAATACATATTTTAAAATTCTGCTGTCACATTCAGAAAATTCCCAACTGTTAAATTGACGGACCTTTTTTAAAAATGTATTTTTTTAATATTTTATTTTGAAATTGCAAAATGAAAAAAAAAAAAAATACATATTCAAAATTCGTATTTTGCAGCTTCAAAATAAAATACAAAAAATTAAAAAAATATATTTTTTTAAAAGTTCCGTCAATTTAACAGCTGGGAATTTTCAGAATGTGAAAACAGAATTTAAAAATATGTATCAGTTAATAAGTTATTTGTAAAGAAAAATGTCCCATAGGATAACATTAGCTTCGGCTTCCGGCGACGGTGAGTGAAGCGGGCCCTTAACAGGGTGGTCCCAGACCACATTCCCCCTCCCCCTCCGCGCCCTGATTCTTCCAACAATAGTTTTCTTTAGGAACTTTTAACAGTACGTTCGCACCATTAATTAAGTAAGATTATGACATAAATGTTCTGGTGGAAGAATCAGGAAAGAAAGGCGGGTCTGTAACCACCCTGGTTAACTATGTGTAGTTATATTACATAATTATTTAACTTTTTGCTTAATTTTCCCCAATAAAACTTTCAGCGAAATTTTAAAAGTATAAGAATTTATTTCCATACTAAAATATGATAAAATAAAATAGAAATATTCATATGAATATGTTAAATTCAGCTTTTCCTGTTTTATTTGAGAACTTGATCAAGTAAAACTTTCTACTTCCTTTTCCTTCCTCTTAATTTTCGTAAACATTTAAGTTAAGAAGAATGGAAGCAAAATTAGATTACTTTCTAGAAATAAATTCTCGGTTTGATAATCTTGGATCAGATATATTAAATACTTCAAGTGAGAAAGGAACTCAGTTACGTCAAAAGTGTTTTTATTTATCTTAAAAACAAATACGTTATCTAAAAAAGGTGGAATTTATTTTAACCATAAGTATTGCAATATATTTCACGGGAGACTGATTTTCCAAACTTACTCGTAATATTAGTCTTTAGTTGAGTAAACTTTAAGTAGATTTCCGATTTCGCTTCCGGTGTTTCTGCATCTATTGATTGGAATTATTTATTCTGAAAGTTAAAAATGTATATACGTTTTTATGCAAATATTTTTATTGGATTTAATACCATTTATTTTCTTTAGTGTATTTATTTATTTATTTATTTTATTTATTTATTTATTTATTTTATTTTTATTTATTTTTTTTTTTTTTTGATAAAATATTAATTGTTTGTAGCGTTATTAAATCATTTTTATAAAATCCCGCTAAAAATTAGACTGGTTTTGCTTAATTCAGAAATTTAATTTATCAACCTGGAAATCAATTTATGATAGAATGGAGTAGAAGGCTGATTTTTACCAACTATGTGAAAAATACTAGAGCCGGGAATCGAACCCCCGGCCTTCCGCTTTAACGCGCGGATGCTCTAACCACTGAGCCACCCTGGCTGATAACCAGCTCGGCATTTCTCACATAATTTACGTTGGCAAGGTCACCGAGTCTGCATTAAAGCAGCTATATCAAGTGACAAATTTGAATATGGCATAACTCCAAACGGCCAAACGGCTCCAAAACGGCCAAACGGCCAAACGGCGCCAAAAACTCCAAACGGCTTTCGTGGCCGTTTGGAGTTATGCCATAATCAAATTTGTTACTTGATATAGCTGCTTTAATGCAGACTCGCTGACCTTGCCAACGTAAATTATGTGAGAAGTGCCGAGCTGGTTATCAGCCAGGGTAGCTCAGTGGTTAAAGCATCCGCGCGTTAAAGCGGAAGGCCCGGGGTTCGATTCCCGGCTCTGGTATTTTTCACATAGTTGGTAAAAATCAGCCTTCTACTCCATTCTATCATAAATTGGTTTTGCTTAATTTCTTATTTGGAAATAAAAGAACGTTAATATTTCTCTAATGCAAACATTTTTCAAAATTAGGTATTAAATGTTTATTCCCCTTTTAATCTGAGATATTACATATATTGATGCTAACATTTATTGTTATAAACACTGTTATTCTACATGTTATAGCATAATACAAATTATCATTCTTCTATGAATTTTGTTTATTTTTAATAACATATTTAGGTTTTTATCCCTATTATATCAATAAAACATCTATTCTTTTCAATATAAATCTTATAAATAAATGTATTGCATTTAAATGTCATGCCACACAGTAAAGAAAAGTTAATGTAATGTTATTGTAAATTTCTTGTTTAATTTATCTCTGACTCCAACTATAAAAGGATGCGCTCAGATATAGTCTTAACATGTCATCTAAACTGAAGGAATTTTAACAATTACAAAATTCTGATATATATATATATACATACTTGCCAACATACTAATTAATATTCCGTAGTATTGTTAGCCCCGCCTTCTTTTTCACACCAGTATATTTTTAATATAATTTTCTTCTTAATTAGTCGCAATTGCATTTGGAGAATATTACTTTAAAAATTTACTGGTGTGAAAAAAAGGGCGGGACTAATAACACTACGGAATATTAATTAAGGTGTTCGCAAGTATATATATATATATATATATCTATTGAAATGGATAAACACTCTTCTTATTAATAAAAGTTAAACCGAATAAAAGAATGGAAGCGTAATATCAAATATTTTGTTTATTTATTTATTTATTTGGTGAGAGTGTCAAAAGTGTTTAAAATGTTAATTATTATAATGAATTGTTTAATTAAGCTTTAAAATATTTTCGATCAATTTACGTAAATTATTAATTTATCTTTTTGGCAAAAGTAGTATTGTAACGTCTTATTTGTTATATTGTCCCTTGCTCCATTCGATTTTCAGACACGCCAGTAATAACGTTATTTACCCTGTCTATTTAGCGTCTACAAATGTTATTCAAACTTGAGTTGTTACTTTTAACAATTTTCAACAACTCTAAAAATTGTTTATAACTTCGGTTACTCTGTTTGTCTATCAGCGCTCTAACTCTCGTAAATATTATTGGAATCTTTTGATAGATTCTATTCAAGTTCACTATCGGATGTTTCTTATAGGAAATGGAGTGCATGTCCCCGCTGGTTTATGTACAGGGGTCTGAAATTATTCCAAAGTATTGCATTTTCTGAGAGGCGTTTCAATAAACAATATTTCAATATCTTAATTTTGCCCAAATCTTAAGGAGATTGACATTTATTATTCATATGAACAAACAAAAGCAAAAATAAATAAATAGTCTTTTTAATGCACTAATTTATAATCAAATAATGCAACATTTAGATAATAAAAGAAGAATTAATTAACTTATTTTGATGCAACCTCTTCTTTACATCTGAAATTCACGACACAAATTAAGAAAACACCTTACCTTATTTTACGAGATTACCTTATTATAAAAGAAGTTGATTTCTTTTTTCTAAAAAGAAAAAATTGTTAATTTCATTAGACTAATGTCGTCATTCTTTTTTTTTATATCATTGAACTGAGTCCACGAGCTTATATATTGTCCATTTATAAATACTATTTTATATTTTATTTCATTTTGCACGCGCGCTTTTTATTTTCGAATTCAAATTATTAAAAAAAAAAAAAAAAAAAAAAAAGAAAGAAAAAACTCTTTCGACACTGTCCATTGCGAAACTGATTACTGTTAATTTTTTTTTTTTTTCTTTTCTTTTTCTTAAAAAAAAAAAAAAAAAGGAATTCTGGCAAAAGCAGAATTTAGTTTAGGACGAAGAACTACTAGTTTTTTTTTTTTTTCAAATTATAACATCGTTTTCAAATTATTCAGTTATATTTTCTACCAGCACTTTGCCCGCTTTGCTGGTCACTAAATTTAAAGGAAACTCTTTTCTATATAGCTTTATAAAAATAAAATAAAATACTAAAATTGCTCAAAAGCTCGCTTCGGATCCCTGCTGCCTTCGGTAGCAATTTGGTCATCCGCTAAAACACGGGCGCTTGTCCCTATTACCTGAGACAATGGTTTACCAATAGGCTTCCATTAAGTCCTTATTAGATAACAGTTTCGAAATAGATAGTATCGAAAAAAATGAAGTATCCCCTTTATATTTGAATCCCAGTTACATATGAACAACACTTTACGTGGTGCACATAATATTTGCTTTTACGTTATTTCCTATGTTTATTTTGTTTATCCGCGATCAACCATAAAAATGATAATAATTTCACGCTAAATATTAGAATATGCTATGACCGGCTACGTCTGTTGCACGAGACAATTAATTTTTTGTGGTTATATAAAATTCATGGTTTGTAAGCATGATCATAGTACCGCCTTAATATAGTTCTCTTTGGCAACTTATGAATTTTTGTCACCATTTTAGATTTAATCCCTTGTAAAAATAAGACTTAATACCTTGTAACAATATGCTATGAGCGCTTCTTCTGTCATATTTTAGGCAACTAAACTTTTAATGGTTATATATATTTCCCATTAAACATATTTTTATTTTCATTTATTTATTTAAATATTGATGAAATTTGAACTTCAATTTGGTCTAGTGTTGTACAGGCTGTATACTATATGTTTGTGTTTGTGAAAGAAAATTTAAAAAAAATTCAAAACTGCAATTTTTAATCCAAAAAAAAAAAAAAAAAAAAAACATGTGACTTAATTAGTAGCACGTTTAAAACAATTTTCCAAACGGTTTCCATACAATCTCCTTCTGTTGCCACCTAAAATACATACATTAGTTAATTTTAAAAAATCTAATTGTCCGATCGATAAGCTGTTTAATCCGTTGGATTCACAGAATTTGCATCTTTAATTTGGTATCTTATTTGTAACGATACGACTGATATTTCTAATTTTTTTAATTTACTTTCCTCATTTAAAAAAAAAATGTAATTTTTATTGTTCACGGTTTTTTTTTTTTTTTTTTTTTTTTTCTGTCGAAAAAATAATGATAATTTTTTTGGCAACAATTAAATTAAGGAAAAAAAAATAAATATTTTAAATAAATGTAATTTTTATTGTTCACGTTTTTTTTTTCCTGTCCAAAAAATAATGATAATTTTTTTTTGGCAACAATTAAATTAAGGATTAAAATTAAATGGCCAATTTATCAGTAATTAGAAGGTTTTTATTTTAACATTTTAATTAATTAAAAGAAAACTAAAACTAAATTCGAAAATCGGGCTTCGAGGTGCATCAGGAGAGGTCATTACGAACCACCCAACGAGATATATAAATTAGAGTGCTGATTCAATGGATGAAGGATTAGCTTTCCGTGGTTCAAGATGAATCACGTGACATGCTCCAATAGGTTACTGTGTTTGGCCCTTTATCGCTATTTTGACATTTAAAATATCAGTTCGACAAATTATCATTATTATTAGGTAACATGACAGTCCTATGACCGAAATAAATTGTTTTTAAAATAATTTTACACACATTTCACATTTTAATAAATAATAAAATACCTTTTTTTCATCGTTTCCCAACAAAGTTTAAATGTGTTTATAAAAGAAAATTTAAACTTTTAAAGAGCTAAATTTAACAACTAATAATAATTTTTCAACTATTTATAAACATTGTGTCGGTTAAAGTTCAACTACACGAAATAAAAAAGAAGTAAAATCAAAATCAAAATGATTTAGAACAACAGAATATTAAACTACGTAAGTAAACAAAAACATTGGCTGCGAAGAACAATCTCCAAACCGTTGCCATAGGAATTTACTGAAAATAAGCTGTTACCAAGGGAACCACCGAATACGCAGGTGCAAGGAGAGCATGTCACATGACTCATCTTGAACCTTCTCAAGGGTTACCATTTATCACTCTACTTTATATATCTCGTTGGAACCACCATGCAAATTTTTGTAGCTCAGCCATCAGCCGTTTTCTTAAAAAGCTCTGGAAATACATACACAATGACACACGCACACACACAAACAAACATCTTATTTTATTATATGTATAGATAAATTTTCGATTTCGATAAATGTCCAACTATCGTAAAACTGGTATCGTAAAAATACGTAGATTGAGACTAAAAGTCCTCAGACCTTAAAAAAAAAAAAAAAAAAAAAAAGAAACTGTATTATGCAATATAATTAGTATGAAGATTTATAGGATCATACAAAAATAATCAATGACATTAAGGGCCATATTAGAAGAATGTTGGAATCGCATTTTTATTTTCGTTAAACATTTTTAACGCTTTCAAACAATTTTTAAGAGTAATTATTATTTTTTATAGTCTATCTGTCTGCCTTTTCACCCGTCTTTACATATTTGTCGCTTTGACTATCCATCTGTTCGTCTGCCTGCTACAACAAAAAGGCTAAGGGTAACAACTGAAAATTGCTGTAAGTAGTTTATGTTAAGCGTTTTTACACATTCAAACAATGTTTATGAGTGATTGTAAATTCATTTAACCTGTCTGTCTTTCTGTTCTGCTGTCTGTCCTTTGCGTGATAAAGTAGTAAAGTACATTAATGTCTAATCGATGCAATGTAGATTTGGAAAAATTAAAATTAACGTTAACACTTTCGTGACCGCTGACGTAGATTGAAAATCTGTAACTCTTCCAGTGGGAGTTTCTTTTGGAATTCGTATGTTACTAATTTCTTAAGAATATACCCAATATTCAAATTTGAACAATCAAATATAATATGCATAGAAATATTTTGATTAGGAAGAATATAATTATAATGTATATCCATTTGTACTATAAATGTGGAAATAGAAAATTTTGTTCTGAAATATTGTAACTTGGGAGAATTACGCCCACAGGCGGACCTTAGTGTCAAAAAGACAAAAACATGCGATCGCGAAAGTGTAAAAGGCAAGATTTTTCTTTCTCGTTTTAACCGTTCTTAAATACTATTACTTATTGCAGAAGCAAAATACGCATGCACATTTTTTTTATTTTATAAAACTATTTTAAGACGTGAAAAAAAAAAAAAAAAGTTTTTTAATGAAATTTTAATATATTTATATTAAAGGAAATAAAATTGAATTTTATGAGTAATTTTAATATTTTAATTTGTAAAGAAGAAAAGAGCGTAAACGTTGTGGAAAGTGAAGTGAAAATATATACATTTCTTTAACGAAATACATAGCATTTATTATTAATCGAGTACGTCTTGCGCAGCACAATATATATTTTTTTTCTCCTCAGTGCTATAAAAATACTTAGGTCATTTTAAAAGTGCTAGATAATAGAAATAATATCTTAACCCATTCGAGGTCACGGGGTTTCAATTCTTTTACTTCGAAAATGGTTTCACTAGCATGTGTTACCTATCTCTCTAAAAGGTCAGCCGCTTTCAATGTTAAAAGTTTAGCAGTAACTCTATGAAATTTTTCCGCCATTCTGCGGCAGCTTCTTAGCAAACAAAAGCTCATTGAAGTCCATTGTGGGCATTTTCCTCGTGATTGACGTCCCCTAACCTCAAAATCTGCAATACTTTTTCGAGGAACTAATCTTCTGCATTTAAGCGAAGTGAATCCTTTTAAAATAAAAATAGTGAGAAAACACATACTCAGAGTTGATTTTAGAAAAGTTATAACAGAAAATCTGAACTATTATATAAAAAATTGCTGCATGAAATTGAATTGCAATCCATGGTGCTAATTTATATTATTCATTAACTAATTTTTAATTATTCATTCCACGAATAAGGAAATATATCATAGCTGTAAATTCTTCTATCATAGCAGAAATTTTTAACATAATTTCAGGTGCAATTAAATTGCCATATTGATTCATTTTACTATTATTATTAAATCAAAGTTAAAGGAGATAATTATTTTTTAAGATGATTTAGATGATTATAAAAGATTATAAAAGTATAATTATGTATTAAAAAAAAAAAAAAAGAGCAGATTCCAAGACTGTTTTACAGACACCAAAGTATATAACAAAATTATTTACTTATTTATTTATTTTATTATTATTATTATTGTTTTTTTTTTTTTTTTTAATAGTAATTTTCAATTATAAAATCTTATAAATTAAATATTTTTACTTTAAATTAATGTAAATTGATCCAAATATGGATTTATTTGTTTCAATCAATAAACTTTATTAAAAAAAAAAAAAAAAAAAAAAAATCAGTATATTTTCAAGTTGCCTTTGGTAGTAAACTTCCTAATGTTTATTTATTTATTTATTTTGTAAATCCTTAAAAATAATACATTCATAACAATTTTCCGTTAAAAATATAAGATAAAGAATCTAATAAATTAATTAATATTTAAATATTTTGTTAGTTCTAAAACTACCTAAACTAAAATATGTATCAGCTAATATAAATAAATTAAAAGTTTTAAATAATATTTGATATGATATCGGATGTTAATTAAGTTGAAATATAGACATAGTGTTGTTCCTAAGTAGAAATTGGAAAATCGATATTAAAATAAGGACGAATTCAATTTTTTAATTTATTATATCTTATGCAATGGGAAATTTTTCTTTAAAATGTTATACTTTTTATAACAAAAATAATATAGGTTTCGTAATAAAATAATTTTTATTTAATTATATTGTCAAATCTAAATATTTACAGTTTTAAATATATATTATCTAATCTTTTATTCATCTTTTATTTTATTAAAACAAATTTCTTCACGTACCGTAAAATATATGTAAGCACTTCCGATTTCGAAAGGTCATTTCTTTTATTCTTCAAATGCAATAGACATGTGCAAAAATTTTGGAGGCGAAAAGCAAGACAGTTAAAATTCGAAAAATTTTAATTAATATTTTTGCTATGATATCAAATGTCAATTAAATTTGAATATGGATGTAATAAACAGAAGTTTGAAAAATCGATACTAAAATAAAATCGGATTCATTTTTTACTTCCATTACCCTAGTACCGTAGGTAATACGGAAGTATTGTATTCGGTCTGAAAATTCGATATCGGGTTTTCACCTGATTTACACGTTTTAAGGTCCCCTGAGTCCAAAAAAGTGGTTTTTGGCAATTGGTCAGTGTGTATGTATGTGTGTGTGTCTGTATGTATGTGGAGAATCTTCTGGCTATTATAGCTCAGAAACTAATAAAGATAGAGCTACGAAACTTTAGAATTGAAATACGTCTGGTGTACAGATAAAATTTCCAAATTTTAGTGAAAATTGAAAAACCGGAAGTGGGACATCGGAAACCGGAAGTGGGACCGTAAGTCCGTATCTCAAAAACGGCTCTAACGATTTTCTTCAAACTTGCTCTATAAACACTCTATTAGATGTCCTTTTGAATGATATAGTTGGTTAGTTCAGGAAAATTGATAGGAGTCCTGTATAAAGAGCTCAATTTCAGGACTTGCAAGCGCGTTCTTTAAAAACGGCTGCACGGATTTTTTTCAAACACGTCATATTAACTCCTTTTAAATATCCTTTTGTATGTAATTATTGTTTTCCGGTCAATAATTGATTTTTTGTAAAAGTTGGTATCTCAAAAACGGCTCTAACGATTTTCTCTTTAGGTCACTTTTATGTTTTCTGATCACATTATCTCTCAAAAATACATATAATACGTGTAATAGTGGGTAATGGAAGTCGTGTGGTTGTTTCGCACCAGATTTTTTAAATTTAGTATACAGTATACAACAGAAAAAAAATTTCTTTCAAATTTTATAGGTTTTACGTATTTTTGTATTTTTTTTTTTTTTTTTTTTAATTGCCTGCTATTATTATTTTATTTAATTACTTCAATTTCTTTCTTTCTTTTTCTACCTTTCTTTGATACCCCTTCCTCTTTTTGAACAATTCAAATTCTAGCTTCATGAATTTCTTGAGTGACCATAGTTTCATGAATTTCTTAAGTGGCCAGGCCACAGTTTCATGAACTCTTTGAGTGGTCACAATCTATACAAGCCTCTATCAGATTAAAAGAAAAGAAGAAAAAAAAAAAAAAAACTAAAGATATCACAAACTGTAAAGTAAAAAGTAAAAGTTCTTGATACTTCAGAACAAATAATTACTTGTAGTTTCGAGAGCTGCTAAACAGGTGCTCTTTTCGTCAGGTAAAAAAAAAAAAAAAAAAAAAAAAGAAAGAAAGAACTTGAGTTTACCTATATAAATATTCTCTAAAGTAAAACAATGTTAATAAATGCACGTTCTATTGTTTCTTACTGAAGGTGGATAATATTTTAATTGGTGTTCAAATTAAAGTGGTAATTTATAGCGATGTGCTCAGAATGTGTAGAAGCTTTTAAATTATATACTCAAAGCTTAGTTCGAAAAGTTCTCTAAGAAAATTCGGATCATAGGAATAATTCTAGTATAGCATTCTCTCTCTCTCTCTCTTTTCCCCCCCAGTACAATCTATAATATGTATAAGAAAATCTCGTTTGTCTGTTTGAGATGTTGAGGAAAGAATATCGCACGCAGAGCTAAGGCATTTGACATGAAGATATGGTTCAACCTGGAGTGGTGGGCATGGGCTTACATTTTCGATATCTTAATAATTTTTTTGTAATTAATTAAAAAACATAAAATTTTGTTACGAATACATTTGGTTAGATAAACCCATTTACCATCTTGCGTTTTCAAGTGTTATATAATCGTTAACGCCAGAGATCGAAGTTGAAAAGACACTTTTCTCCTCTTTGTGTGGATAAACATTGCGATTTTTCATGAAGTGCCTGAAATTTAACATAGTCAAATGTTGCTAAAATATATCCTTTTTCAATAAGAATGAATGTTTATGCATTACTATGCATGTCCAAATTGCGTCGTAAATTTCATCTAAATCCGACAACTTTTGGAGATTTTACTGATTTTATTTATTTATTTATTTGCATTAGTATCCCCCAGTGGTCGAAATTCGGCAACTTTTTACAAAAACTAAGGAAAGCAAAAATATTGCCTTCTCATAAACGGAATTAAATTGCAGAGCAGCAATACTTATTGGCACGATTCGACTATGAAGTACAGTGTTCAAACTAAAAAAACACACCTTTTCTATAAATGGTCTATTTGAGTAATCTCAAAACGTGTAATTTCATCGAAAACCAGAAATCTAAATTGTTTATTATTCTTATACTTTCTTCTTATACATGCAGAAGACAGAATAATAAATCCATTTTTGAAAAAATAAGTAGTCAATTTCAATTAACTGAAATACAAGGAAATCTCAAGACTTGTAAATACATCAAAAACCGGAAATCGAAATTTTTTTACATCTTCTGCTTTCTTTTTTAATTCCTACTATTAGTTCACACTCTCCCTATATATATCTTGTACAAATCTTGCAATAAATTTTTAACTAACTTCCCGACTAGCTAGAAATTTGAAACTTTCAGGATTGCTCAGAACACGGTGACAATACATTTTTTAAATACTTTTAGCCAACTGTTTCGGGTTCCTGCTGCCTTCGTCAGTGTTACAAGTACAAAATTTGCAATCGATTTTTAACTAATTTCCCGACTAGCTAGGCATTTGAAACTTTCAGGATAGCTCAGAACACGGTGACAATACATTTTTTTTACACTTTTAGTAAACTGTTGCTGGTCCCTACTGCCTTCGGCAGCGTTTATATGATTCAACAGAAAATTTATTTAACTAACTTCCCAACAAGCTAGACATTTGAAGCTTTTAGAATAGTTCAGAATACGGTGAAAATGCATTTAAAAAATACTTTTAACCAACTTTTTCGGGTCCCTGCTGCCTTCGGCAGCGTTGCCAGTACAAAGCTTGCAATCGATTTTTAACTAGCTTCCCGGCTAGCTAGCTAGCCGTTTGAAACTTTTATAATAGCTCAAAACACGATAACAATGAATTTTTTTTAATACTTTTAGCCAATTTTTCCGGATTCCCGCTGTCTTCGGTAGCGTTTATATGATTCAACAGAAAACTTAACATATGGTATATTAAAGTTCTTTTTATCTTGTAATTATTCTTATTATATAACTGAACTGAGTCCACGAGCTTAAATATTGTCCATTTATAAATTTTATTTTACTTTTTAGTTGATTTTGCACGCGCACCTTTTATTTCTATTTATTAACTAAAATGAAATTTTTCTTTGTTGACCTAAGTAGGAATTGACTTTTATTATTATTATTATTATAACTTGTTATATACGTAGCAAGTAATAAATCCACTTTTTAAAAATAAGTAGTCAGTTTCAGTTAATTAAAATGCAAGGAAAAAAAAAAAAAGGAGGTATAAAATTTCAGTATGAGTATCTTTCGAAAGAACTCATCAATACTTTTGAAACGAATGCTTGAACCATAGATCTCTAGTAATTTAAAAAAAAAAAAGTATCTATATTTTCATTTATAACGAAAAAAAAAAAAAAAAAAAAATCTTCTGATGTTGATCCAATATTGACGTTCTTCTGCCTTTTATTGCTATAATAAAAAACACCACAGAACTGGTGTTTTAAAATGATAAGTACAAACTTCGGATAAACGCCATGAAATGCAACAAACTTGCAAAAATTGTTTCGTGTAGAAAGAAAACACAGTCCTTCGTCAGGCGAAAAAAGTAGACACAAGTGCTGCAATCAAAGCAGCTTTTGATCCGAAACAATTGTTGCGATTTTCTTGCATTTTATGGTGTTTGTCCAAAGTTTTGTATTTATTATTTAATGCTATAATTCTGTGAGATAAAAATCGTCTTCATTATTCATGGAAAATAATTTTAATAAATAATTATCTGTATAAATAAAGAGGAGTGTATGTTTGTGTGTGTATCTGCGATCTGGCGCTCCAACTACTGATCGCACAGCTACAAATGTTGACATTTAGGTGAATAAAAGTTGAATGATGAGTCAATTAAAATTTCTTCTTCGGAATCAGAATGCAATTTATAAAAATGACAACATAAACTATTTTAAATAACAAGTAACAATATTTTTCACCGTTATAGGAGGAAGTAAACCTAAATGAAAAATAAAGACTGAAATGAAACCTTATATTGACTGATAAGAAGAATAAACTGGAACGTTTCTTTCTAGAAAGTATACAATAGATAATCTGAAGAAAGCGACTCTCAGAAAAAGTGTATTACAACTGTACAATTTTTTCTCAAAATTTTTGTATATCCGCAGGTTTACAGACTTAGAACTGCGCAAATGGTGTGGGGTGAACAAGCAGTTGAAAAGAGGGAGGGAATGAAATCTTCAAGGAAAATAGTATCTTCATTCATAATAATAACTTATTTCTGTCGCATAATAATACAGTGAAGCTTCACGGAATTATAATGTATTTATTAATATCCTCAACTGATTTAAAATATTGCTACTTGCAAACTTTTAAACCAATTTTTAATTTTGAAATTTATTAAACATTTTGAAAATGTTTTCTTTATAAATTTCAGTGGCGGATCTAAGGGGGGACGAGGGGGCTGAAGCCCCCCCTTGAAAAAAAAAAAAAAAAAACACTGACATTCACAATTGTATGTTACAATTGTAAATTTTTCATTGATCTGGAATGACATCTTGAAACTCTTAGCCCCCCCCCTCCTCCCAAAAAAAAAAAAAAAAAAAAAAAAAAGTTAAGTTTTGGATCTACCACTGCTAAATTTCCCTGTTTATCTTATTCTAATTAAATTCTATTAAACTTCCCTTTTCCACTTCACCTCGTCTAATATTTTATTCCAATTGTTCTCACTTTCATTATCACTTGTTGATTTCTTTAACATTAGCTTCGGAACCATGTCATGACAACGGTAACCGAAAAAAAAAAAAAAGTAACGAATATAATAATGATATAAAAACGTATCTTATGCAAATACCTAAAAGTCTGAGTAAAAATGCTAAATATGTTTGAGATAGTGATTATAATTTGTATTCAAACATAGTTGGCCTAGAGAAAAAATAATTTATATCAGTATAAAAAAAGAAAAAGAAAGAAAGAATAGAAATGAAAAAATTCGTAAAACATTTGAGAATACAAAAATTTACATTTAAATCACCAAATATATGTATATATTTTAATTATTTATATTTTCAAAAAGGAGAAAAGCTCATTATTATTATTATTACTATAATAAATTCAGTGAAAGAAATTTGTAACACACTTTTCTGGTAAATATTAATAAATTTAATACCAATCTCAGTAATATGTATAAAAATAAAATTAATATTTAAATTTTCTGAAATAATCTCCCCCCACCCCCACCCCCTCTAAAAAGTTAAAATAATAATTATATATTTAAAAAAAAAAAAAAAAAAACTAATATGTTGTGGCCATTACAAGACTTTATTCTGTATTTTCCTAGACAAATTCATGCAGCAAAATTATTTTCCTTGATGAATGCAGAAGATTTTCTTCTCAGACAAGTAGCACTAAATGCGGAAGAGAGTCAATTTTTTTGGCATGAGAGAAAATACTTTTTTTCCGTAAAAAAAGAAAAAAGAGAGATATTTAAATCATAACAGATCTATAGTTCAATTATTTGTTTTAAAAGTATTGAGGAGATCTTTAAAAGGATATCTATATCAAAAATTTTGTATCCCCAACGAGAGGATTGGGGGGGGGGGTGATGCTCCTACATGCACACAATTATTTTCTTAGTTTACTACTACTATTATTACTAATTCATAATTTTTTTTCCAATTATTCGTTAAAAATAATTCTCATTTTGTACATTTATACGAAATTTGGTCCATACTAAAAATTTTGAAAAATGGCCACCACCTAGCACCACCTAGTAAGCAATTGATCTTCAAATGTAATCAGCAGCAGTTTAAATCAAGGTACAACTAAATGCTAAGTTTGGTGAAATTCTGTTCATTTGTTCTTGAGATACAGCTTCCATAAAATCTATGATACTCACGCACACATTTTCTGAAGATAACCAAATCGTGTTCAAGGAATCTGAAAACGTGTAAACCCATCAAATACCGGAGATTAAAAGTTATCATGAATCTATTGCTTTCTACTTTTACATAATAAAAGAAAGTAAACAAAAGAAAAGAAACAAAAAGAAAATTTAAAAGAAAATAAATAAATCAGTAAATAACAATAATAACAGAAATAATAAGTACAAAATTTTGAATAAGCACCAAAAAATGCAATAAACTCGTAACAATTGTTTCGAATCGAAAGAACACATGACCCTTCATCAGGCGAACAAAATAGGCACAAGTTCCGCTTTTACTAGACGCATATTGTTTCTTTTTTCTCTGTACCAAATTTAATTGCACCGTTCGGTGAATATGCAACTATGAATATGTTGGGTTATTTAAATATATCGAATGAGTTTTAAAAACTGGCATGGGTGGCAGCTTGTCGTAATAACTTGAAATATATTTTGAATTTTATTAAGAGCTTTACACATTTTATGAACGTTACTACAATGTTCAAACGGATGATTTAGATGAGCGGCAAATCCTTGACCTTAAATATTGATTATAAACAGTTTTCTTTCTTCTGCACCTGCCTCATTGCCCGATATAATCAACAGTATTTTTTGTTTTTTAATTAGTTAATGATAATTATTAAAAGATTCAACGATTCAAAGAATTCTTAAAAATAAGTTATATAAAATAATATTTTTTCTTTACCTGTGCCTCACCTGCAAGTATAAAGATTCCCTCTCTCTCTCTCTCTTTTTTTTCCAATTAGTAAATAACAATTATTCAAATTTAGGTTAAAAACGACATGAAAAGATATATAAAACCAGGATTTCTGTTCATTTGATCCTAATCGTCCAAATTCATCGAGAGTTATATTATTAAATAAGTTAATTATGTTATATTATTAAATAATTTACTATTATATGTATGTATATATACAGAGAGAGAAATAATAAATTAGTTACGCAAAAATAAATATCGCAAAAAAAAGTTAAACGAGTTATTGAGGCTCCCGATCTCTAGATCCATTATATGGAAAATATGAATGGAGATGTAAAGTAATGCCTCTCAATGTTCCAAACACTGTATTGTTTTAAATCTATTTATTTTACAGAATGGCTAAATCGTTTAGGGGAAAAAAAAATACATCTAAACAGTTGTTTTCTTGAAAATGGTATACATGTTTACGGCAATTTAACACATATTTTATTTTATTATTATTATTATTATTATTATTTTAAATATATAGTTTGGAGATGAAAGATATAATACAAATAATTTTTGCGTTCTTTTTGCGTTCTAATTCTGGGTTAAGTAAATTTTAGACACTTTCAAAGTTCACTCTTATTATACAAACAAATGCTAATAAAGCATAATGTATCAGATTTTCTTTGTGTGTCTGTGTAAGCGAACTACATATGTTCTGTTTTATTTAATGAATTTTATATTACAGAAGTAATTGTTCACATAATTTTCGTCTATAGATTTTATTTTACCCGTGTTATTTTGTGCTTCCTTCTGAAAGAGTTATAAATCTTTTATCTTTTAGAAGGTTTTTAAGAGCACACAACTTTCCCCACGCTGTTAAACGAAGATCTATAACATTTATCAATTTCATTCAAAAAGAATCGATTTGATGTCACTAAATTTTAAAGGAGATAATTAAAAACATTCAGGTTAAATAGCTAAATTATTAAAAAATGTAAAAATGCGATTGTGAAAAAAATAGGGCAAAATTAAAAAATCTACAGAAATAGGCAACAAACTTTTTATTATTAAAAATAATCATAAGTTTAAAAATAATTGTTAGGCTACTGTCAGATTTTTTCTTTCTTTCTTTTTTTTTTTGAGGGAGGAGGAGGGGAGGATATTGTCAGGTACGCAGTAAAAATAGCTGTAGAAAATTTATCAACGATAAAAATCGTGATAATCAGCAATCAGTTAACTTGAAATTATTTTTAAATAATGATTTAAAGTGGATTCACGTTAAAAGGTAAAATATTATTCTTATTAAAATATTTTTGTAGTATGTATTTGTAAAGTATGCTATCAATTTCAGTATTCATCACTCTGCTTGAAAATAATGCTTCTTTACTCCCCCACCCTCTCCCCCACCGCTTGTCTTATAACAAATGTGTGCATCAAAGTCATCGGACATGTCAAAATTGACAAATCTCCCTTAGTAAAGATTACCTTTAATCGTAGAACAATCGGAAAGAGTGAAATAGAATTTTTTGTACTCCCAAATACGCACTTCGGAAATCAAGAAGAATTTATCCTTTATATAAGTTAATATATATAATTTTAAATCCCTTTTTATAAATGAGTATTTACTAAATACAATTTAAAATGCTTTAACATAATAAAATTAAAATAATAATAATGAATAATAGCATTTCTAACTAAAACAATACCATTTAAATTATTTTTCTAAGAAAAATAGTATGACGCAACTAACTACTAATAATTTAAAAAAATATATAATGCTAATTAAACTCTTTAGTTGCTCTTACAAGTAAATTATTACAAAGTTCGCTATTTATAATCGAAAGATATTAGCTATTTGTAAATATAAATTATTTTTCAGTACGCAATTAACAATTTTTGTCGCATTTGTGTTTATTTATTTAAGTCTTTATCAAAATGGCTACTAAAATGAATATTCTTTATATATTTTGATGATTTATAGTAAAAAGAAATACACCATTTGATTCTTTCTATCTGAATAAAAATATTTAAAAAAATAATTTGCACACACACAAGAAAATAATATTAAAGATGGTAATAATAATAATAAATCGTTATGCAATAATTCGGTGAATAAGAAAGCCGATAATATAAAATTTTACTACGAACAATGATATTTTATATGTGTTAATGTCTAATTACGCCATTTAGTTGAACAACAACAGCAACCAAAAGAAAAAAAAAAAAAAAAAAAAAATCACATTTTATAATTTGAGAAACAGCATTTGAAATTCCATGTTCCATTAGTTCAGACTTGATTAAAAAATATATATATATATGCGCTGCGTATTGATTAACAACATTTTCCAACTGTACGTACTTGTTGTATCGTATAACTTTTAATGTTCTTTGCCTACGTCATCATACAACGGGCCGACTGGAGGACTGAAAAAAATTTGCAGTAGGAAATTATTTAAATGTTATTCATATAAATATCTTTCCTAAAAACCCAATGCATTAGCATTTTTTTTTTGTTTGTTTGTTTGTTTGGGGTGGGGTGGGGGATTCCATGTACGTAAACCAGTTGTACCCGCACTATTAATGTCATTTGAAATAAGAAACATTCCACAATGTACTTCAACATTATATATCAATTAAAAAAAATATAAAAATATTTACGGTCGCAGGGGTAAGTAGACAAATTGACAAACAGATGGACAGTCCGACAGACATATGCACATACTGAAATCATATTCACGCTTAAAAATTGTTAGAAAATTTTAAAACGCTTAATGTAAACGAAAAGGCAACTCCAGCAAATTTATCACAAAAGATATACGGAAAAAAAAAGTGTGTAATTTGATATTTTTATATGTACAGTATTTTATGTTACATTGTAATTCAATTATTCTGAACAAAAAAAAAAAAAAAAAAAAAAAAATATTTTTTAATATTTATTTAAAAAATAATGGTTCACAAAATTGTCTTTAAAGAAATATATATGGCCCTAAAAAATATTAGATCTTGAGGGCGTCTGCTAGATTGAATTTTAACTATTTTCTATTCTGTATTTTTCTTACAAATCATCTTTATAGGAAGTCTCGGTTCTGTCTATCATAACATTCTAAACTTCACTTGCGAGGTTGCGAGTAATATTTAGTTATTTAGTATACTAATAATTAAGCGAAGGGGGCGGGTGGGGATGTTGTTAGTGTAAAAAAAAAAAAAAAAAAAAAAAAAAAAGAATTCTTTGAAACAAAATATTAAGTAAACTATAAATTTGCAACGGATTCAATTATTATTATGAATTAGATTATTATGCACAAGAATATAAAATGAAATAAATAAGCAATGAAGTCTGTGTAGTTGCTAACGATCGAACCTAGTATCTGTTTTGAAATACAATGTTTTTCTTAACCATCTAAAGAAATTCTCAAAAGCATTTTTTAACCAAATCCTTGTCATTCCGCTGGAATACAAATAATATGATGAATGGACATCCTGTTGTACGACTATTGTGTCGGTGAAAGAAGGAGTGGCTGAAAAACGCCTACTTCAACTCCCAGTGTGGAGCGAAGGGGAAAAGCACAAACGTGAATACGCGCCCGTGACCATTTTCAAGTACAAACTCTCGACCGTGCTATAACGTTCATAACCATTTAGAAGTAACAAATGCTGACCGTCTATAAACGGTCGTGACCATTTAGAAGTAGAAATCTCCGACCGCGTATACACGTTCGTGACCATGAAAGGGTTAAATAGAAATAAATGGGTAATTTCTAGCGGGAAAAGGGGCATAAAACGCTATTTTACTGGTGGTAACATCGTCATTAACTGCGGTAAAGAATGTATTAATTTTATTTATTCAGTACGTAATGCCAGTTTTAGTAACAAAAGTTTTATTCCTATTGTTTATATAAAAGTACAGATGTTATGTTAGAATTTATTTCAAGAATGGTTCTAAATCTTGTTTTACATAAACGTGCATTTCCTTTGTAAAAAAAAAAAAAAAAAAAAAAAAAAAATTAGATAATGCTGTTGACAATACTTACTTTACCTTATCTATAATTATTTATAAAACTACATTCTTTCAATATACTATTTATCAGAATATGATTAATAGTTATCTCTCAATAATTTCCTAAATTTCTAAAAACAAGTAAGGAAAAATACATAAGGTATAAAGTGATTGAAAATGTTATTATTACTGCAACAATTATTTAATAATAATACAGTTAATAATTATTATCATAACGCAATGACAAAAGATTAGAAATATCTATATCTGTATCTATATCTATATCTATATCTATATCTATCTCTATATATATATAATGTAAAGCTATGTAAAAGTTTGTGTACAATTCATCAGAAAGTCATAAAAAATCCAAACATTACTTTTTTTGCTAAACTATGGTGCATAATTTTGAATTGGTCCTTCTTATATGCATTTCTATTACTATTTTGCTGTTCTGTTGTAATTTAAAACAACAGGTGCAATAAAACCAAGAGATCTATTTTGCGCAATCTCTTCTTTTAAGGTAGGAGTGATTGAGCACATGAGTGGGAGAGATTGCACTTAATTATAACTAGAATTAAATTGTAAATAATAATTGCACTTAAATGACGTTGTTGTAAAGGATTTGTCAACAAATATTTTTGTATTGGGAGTGGATATTTCAATTCAATAAATAAAAAATCAGAAGAATAAAAGAAATGCAAAAATTTATTTAAAGAAAAAATATTAAAGAAAGAAAAAAAAAAAAAAATCAGAATAAAATTGCAAAATAGCATTAAGTTACTAAATAACATTTTTAACATAAAATTATTAATTTTCCTTTTCAGTTTGAATGGTTTCTTGTTTGATGACCGAATCTTCCGTTGTCCACAATCGTTGCCCTTATGCATGGTGCAGTTATCATGCAACCACATGCCACTAGTGAACTTATTCGAGGTGACGGCATTTTTGATTAAAAAAAAAAAAAAAGTAGCACACCATATAAGTAAAATGATATATGGCTAGTCCCGCCCACTTTTTAGCCCAGAATCCGCCCACAGTTTACTATTTATTAAAGTTTTCTTTTTTTTTTCCCTTTCAAAATCTTTTGCACTATGATGTTCAAAACACAAAACCTAAATTTCACTTACAAGGAAACATTCAAAAGGTGTCATCTTCAAAGAGTATTGAAAACTAGTATGTTGTGGCCACCACAAGACTTTCTTCTATATTTACCTATACATATTCAATCAGTAACAATATTAAAAAAAAAAAAAAAAAAAAAAAAAAGTACGATTTTTTTTTTCTTTTTGTTTTTGTTTTTGTTTTTGTTAAAAGTAAAAAAAATCGATAACTTTGTTTTAAATTATCACAGATTTATAGTTCAACCATTCGTTTTAAAGGTCCCTGGGGGATCCTCCTGGTCCCTGGGGGATCCTGAAATATCCCCCATCCCCCCTAGGGGGGGAAGCGATGCCCCCCCATGCAGAAATTTTTTTTCCTAGTTACATACTACTATTATCAATAATTCATATTAATTTTACAATCACAAGTTTAAAACAACACTTATTATGCACATTTATACGAATTTTTGTCCTATTCTGCCATGTTAAAAATTTAGATAAAATCCTATCACAGCGCCACCTGTTGAGCTATCGATCCCCAAACATAATCAGCACCAGTTAATGTCGGGGACAAACTAAATACCAAGTTTGGTTAAATTTCGTTAAAAAAAAAAAAAAAAAAAAAAAAAAAAAAAAAAAAATTGCGATTTTTTTTTTCTAAGTTTTGTTTTGTTAAAACTAAAAAAAATCGATAACTTTGGTTTAAATTATCACAGATTTATCGTTCAACCATTCGTTTTAAAGGTATTGAAGAGATCTTTCGAACGATACCCATCTTGAAACTTTGCCCCCCCCCCCGGGAGGGAACTTCCTCCCCCCCGGTGGGGGGGGAACCGATGCCTCCACATGCACAATAATTTTTTCCCAGTTAACTATTACTATTATCAACGAGACCTTTCGAAAGATACCCATCTTGAAAATTTACTTCCCCGGGGGGGGGGGTACTTCCCCCCCGGGGGTGGGGAAACGATGCCCCCACATGCACAAAATTTTTTTCCTAGTTAACTACTACTATTATCAACCTGATCTTTCGAAAGATACCCATTGTGATAATTTACCCCCCCCTGGGGGATATTTTTCCCCTAGGGGGGGGGAAGCGATGCTCCCCAATGCAGAAAATTTTTTTCCTAGTTACATACTACTATTATCAAGAATTCATATTAATTTTACAATCACAAGTTTAAAACAACTCTAATTATGCACATTTATACGAATTTTGTCCTATTCTGCCATGTTAAAAATTTAGATAAAATGCTATCACAGCGCCACCTGTTGAGCTATTGATCCCCAAACATAATCAGCACCAGTTTATGTCGGGGACCAACTAAATACCAAGTTTGGTTAAATTTCGTTAAAAAAAAAAAAAAAAAAAAAAAAAAAAAAAAAATGCGATTTTTTTTTCTAAGTTTTGTTTTGTTAAAACTAAAAAAAATCGATAACTTTGGTTTAAATTATCACAGATTTATCGTTCAACCATTCGTTTTAAAGGTATTGACGAGATCTTTCGAAAGATATCCATCTTGAAACTTTGCCTCCCCGGGTGGGTACCTCCCCCCCCACGGTGGGGGGGGAACCGATGCCCCCACATGCACAAAATGTTTTCCCAGTTAACTATTACTATTATCAACGAGACCTTTCGAAAGATACCCATCTTGAAAATTTACTTCCCCGGGGGGGGGGGGAACCGATACCCCCACATGCACAAAATTTTTTTCCTAGCTAACTACTACTATTATCAATAATTCATATTAATTTTACAATCACAAGTGTAAAATAACTCTCTTTATGCCCATTTATACGGAATTTTGTCCTATGCTGCCATGTTAATAATTTGCATAAAATGCGATCACAACGCCACCTATTGAGTGATTGATCCCAAAATCTAATCAGCACCAGTTTATGTCAGGGTGCAACTAAATACCAAGTTTGGTTAAATTTCATTCATTGGTTCGTGAGATACAGCGTCCACAAATAAATGATACAGACAGACAGACAGACAGACAGACAGACGGACAGACAGACAGACTGACAGACAGACACCCATTTTCTAAAAACTATTAATTCGTGTTCTCCACATCCCAAAACATGTAAATCCATCAAAAAGTGGACTTCGAAAATTTTCGCGAATCCAATACTTTCTCTATACTAGTAGATCTGCAGATCAGGAGCCTCAACGTCCTATTTGCATCAGACATTATTCAATATTTCATTTTTATTTATTCCTTATTATATAATAGTACATATTGATTCGATCGACTTATTACCATAATAAGATACATTCCTGAGGGGGGCTGCCGCCCCCCTCAACCCCCCGCTTTATCTGTATTTGTATATCTTATAAAGTGTTACGGAATTGTAAATAATTGTATTTTTTTTTGTATAAATTCTTTCAAAGAGGCTTAGTAAGTCGATAAAATGCTCATTTTGTGCATTTTTAGTGTTTTAGCATTAAAATAGCCTAATTTTCCCTTAAAAACACTTAAAAAAGCTCCTAAAAGGGAAGAAATGGATTTTGCGCCAAATTTGGCGACTGTTTTCCTCCTTGGCGATTTTTTTTGGCGACCTTGGTGAGAAAATCCTTATTAGGGATATACCAAATATGGAAGCTGTAATATCATTGGCTGATGAGATACGAGAATTTTCCAGAACAGTCTGTGTTCGATAGAATAGTATAAAAGGAGCATTTTTTTTAGCCAAGGCGGCCAATCTCAGATCTGTGTCAGTTTCGTCAAATGCTTGCTTTGCTTTGAGCCTCTTTGAATGAGACTTGCTTTATGTGTTATTGATAAACAGTTTGTACTCTTGTTTTGCTGTTAACGGCTGTTCTTTAAGCTATGTTTACTGATTGAATTGAAGCTGATACTTGGTTTATAAACATGTATTTTTTTGGAACTTTCTGTGAATAAATTACTGAATTTTTGCAAGTTTCGCCTTTCATTCTCGGACAACTTACGAACCACCAATTACGCAACAATATGTATTCTTAATAAACGACGGTCTTGTATTATTTCCCTGAAATTCATAAATGCCAAATTTCATAACTATCAAATTTCATACAAAAAAAAAAAAAAAAAAAAAAAAAATTACATAGCATATCGCAAATAAATATCAATATCAATTCCATTATGTATCATTATCAATTATCATATATCATATGTATATATCATATGTAATATCATATGCAAATATCATATGTAATATCATTATCAATTACATAAATATCAATTCTATGCCCACAATTTTCAACAGGAAAACATGCTTTTAAAATTTTAATAAAATTTCATTAGATTTAAAGGGGTGTAACCATGTTAAAATACACTTTTAAGAAATACCGACTATAGACCGTAATAGTTCGAAATTCCTTTATGTATCCCGGAAAAGTAGACACAGTCATTATAAACCCCAATAATAAGAATAAACCCAATTAATTATAACTCATTAATTTTTCAAACTAATTTGACATGATTTGGATGATTACAGTACATACTCGGAATTATTTTGTGTGGTCCCATAATTTTTTTAGTCTATACATAACCTTTTTTTAAGCGTAAACATGATCTTAAGCATCTTTATAATGTATGTTAATTTATTAAGTTCAATTCAGCATAAACGCATTAAAGTGCGCACTTAAATTAAAAATTTGTCCATAGGATCTAATGTTATGAAATTATTTCGTGTGTCTTTGTAAACGATCCATAAACATTGTATACACCAGTAAAAACTATTCAGCTTATTTTGTGTTTAAAATTAATAATTGTTCCAAATATAACATCGTTTGGATGACTACGTGACATTGTCAGAACACTCTTGGAAGGTCCTGTACATTAATTAAAAAGCTTAAGAACATATGTTTTCTTCAAACAACATAAGTTTAAGCATCTTACTCACGTACGCTAGTTTCATTTTCTTCATTGCAAAGTAATGATATTAAAATACGTTGAAACGAAATTCACCCCATACACCGTAATGTTAAGAATTTTGGCGTGTCCCTGTGCACAGTTTATAAAAAATATAGCAATAAAAATTATACAGCTACTTATATGCAAAGCTGGAACGTGTGCGCCAATTTGCAAGTCAATCGAAGGATTTTTGAAGGCCGCTGTTACGGTACATAAAATTTTTTCCCATAGGCCGTAATGATAAAAAAAACTTTGGCGTGTCCCTGTACACGAACAACAAATGGAATGCACACCCAAAACTATACAGCTAATTTCGTGGGGATCATGAACATGTGTACAAAATTTCAAGTCAATAGCGTGATTTTTGCGGCCGCTATCGCACGACAGACAGACAGACAGACGGACGGACAGATGGACGGACAGACGGAACCCAAAATCCTTTTGAGTCTCAACAGAAGGCCTCTACTAAAGTTTCGGAAAAACTGGAAGTCAATAGCTTGATTTTTGCGGTGGCTATGGCGGTACATTCTGATTCTTCCCATATGCCGTAATGATAGAAAATTTTTGGCGTGTCCCTGTACACGAACTACAAATGGAATACACACCTAAAACTATACAGCTGATTCCGTTGGGCTCATGAACATGTGTACGAAATTGCAAGTCAATAGCGTGATTTTTGTGGCCGCTATCGCAATACATAAAAATTTCTCCCATAGGCCGTAATGATAAGAAAAAATTTTGCGTGTCCCTGTACACGAACTACAAATGGAATACATACCAAAAACTATACAGTTGATTTCGTAGGGCTCTTGAACATGTACCAAATTTCAAGTCAATAGCTCTATTTTTGCGGCCGCTATCGCGCGACAGACAGACACAGCCCAAAACCATTTTGAGTCTCAACAGAGGGCCTCCATTGACGTTTCGGCAATTACATATAGAAGAAAGTAAAAATATATGTGCTTCTACTCTTCATAAAACACCAGAAAATGAAAGAAATATCGGCTGAAATTAATTACAGCGACCACAAAAAATTATCAAAATTAAGCATATTTGGCGATTTAGCGCTGTTAGGCGATACGTTTGCTAGCATCGAGATTGCCGTGTTACGAACAGAACCATGTTTTACTTTTCTGCTAAGTACTCAAATTCAGTCGCCTAGGAGTGTGAAATCGCCAAATATGCTTAATTTTCATAATTCTTTGTGGTCGCTGTAATTAATTTCAGCCGATATTTTTTTCATTTTCTGGTGTTTTATGAAGAGTAGAATCAAATATATTTTTTTCATTTTCTGGTGTTTTATGAAGAGTAGAATCAAATATATTTTTTTCAATACTTTTTGAAGATAACACCTTTTGAATGTTTCCTTGTTAGTTTGAAAACTTCTCGATTAAAATCCTTTACGTTTATTTAATTTATTTTATTTTTTTGACATTAAGACGATTATAGTCCTTATAAAGAAGTTTGAGTAAGGTGATATTTTTCGCTTCCATTTGGTTTTATCGCTTTTATTTAAGAAGCTGATAACTGTACAAAACTTGAGCATTATACTGGAAAATATTGCCAAACTAAACAGATATACAAATATATTTTAATACTTTTAAATAAATTTCTCTTAGGCTAAGATTCGAGAGATAAATCCCACCAGGAGTGTGGCTTTTATGGATTGTGCCACTCCCGAATGATGTTCAATTTTCGAATTCTGGAAACAGATCGCCGTCTCGGATGGATTGAACTAGTCGAGTCATTTGTTGAAATTATTTCCTGGTACAGTTCCAAATATTCAACAAACTCATCCTCATTGTCTTGTCACTGGCAATAAGGTGCAGAATCTCTATTAGTATAGAATTTTATAAAAATCAATGAGTTGTCTCTCTTAACCCTTTCAATGGCAGAGTAATTTTATTCATTTAAAATCAACAGCCGCTATAATTTACGATCAATGTTATAAGAGAAGAAATAAATGAATTTCTCCCTTTAAAATCCCTTAACGCGCTCTGTCCTCGCAGCGAGGACGCAAAATTTAAGATCCAGCTGCAAAATTTCATCCCGGAAATTTTTTATCAAAAATTTGTGATTATAACATATCAGAATAGGCCAGTTTTTTTTTAACTTTAAAATTTAAAATTTCTTTCAGTTTAATTCAGTTCATGAACTCCGGTGGCAGTATAATTTAAATGATCCGAATTGTCTTGCGCCGCAAAGGGTTAAGTTATAAAAGTAAAATCTTGTAAAATATTTCCAGGATGAATTTTTGCAGTTAAAAATTAAAATTAGGTGATGCTGTAGTGGCATCACTGCCCCTGAAAGGGTTAAATAGAAAAGCGCAAAGTCTCCCATTTTGGTCGGAGAGATTGAGCAGTCGTTTATTAAATATTTATTCGCTTTTTGAGAAAATCACGGTGCTCGTACCGTTAGTCCAAATTAATAGCTTATGCGAAATTGTTTAAATTAAAAATATTCTGTACTACTACCATTGTACTGAAATTCCTAGAAAATGTAGCGAAAATATAAGCATTTATTTTTCAAAACGTGTCAGAATAACGACGTTTTACCTTATATTGTTCAAGCAATCAACATGCACACTCCAGTTGTCACTTCACTATTGGTGTTGTACAACCACATGAAATCGCAACTTGCCCACTCTACTCTTTCCCGCCAATCCCTCGTGTGCGCAATATTCTCCTAGCTTTACCTTATGTATATATATATATATGTATGCATATGGATAGATAGATAGATAGACAGATATAAACAGATGTATTTTTTAAATAAAAAATATTTAAACATATTACCGCTATTATTATTTTGCCAATCTTATTCTAAAATTAAAAATTTATTCAATGCTTATATCATACTTTAAAACTATAATGGACTTATTTATTTTCAAGAACAGGGATCAACATTTCGTAGAATAATATTCCAAAATATCTGTGATTAAATTAGAAGAATATTACTCTTTAAAATAATAATAATAATAATAAGTGGTATGAATTGCGAAGCTGATTTGGTGGATAAACCGCTACTGGTCAAGATGCTTTACCTTGATTAAGAAGCGCCAACTGAAGCTATATTTAGCGGTATTGTAACTTATTTGCAAACTGTTATTTGTGGTGATGGCAAACACATAGAATAACAGTTATATTTGTAAACATAGGTATAGAAATAAATATAGTTTTTTTATGGAAATATGTGATTTGCTCAGTATCCACGCCATCTATTTGCGAAAATTTTAAACGTTTTTTCTTAAGAAAACAAAAAAAAAAAAAAATGATATTTTTATGTGTAAATTTTTTGCGAACAATGTTTAAATCTACCATTTTCTTCGAATTTTTAAAATGTCTATAGACACATGTCAGACGTAGTCTAACACCAAGGTTATCTTTCCTAATAATATAAAGACGTTTCCTTACAAGGTTCCCTTTCAAAGATTTGCATTATTTAAGTTGCATTCATCTCAAATATTATAATTTTTAATAAGAAACTGATAAATATTCATCTTTGAAAGCAGCAGTAATTAAAAGAATTCTTTCTTAAAGTCCAAATAGTTCATTTTATTTTAAAAAGGAGTTTTGTGGTTAACAATTTTGAATTGATACTGCATTCTCGTTTTCCTTTACACAGCGAAAGATAAATTTCCAAAAGAGGGATTAAATTTTTAGAAAGTCTATTTATTCAGTGATTTGTGACTGATAACGTAAGAGTTTTAGTGTAAAATAAATAAGAAACTTCCATTATTACGCAACAGTGAAAATTAGAAAGTTTCAAACAAATTTAATTAAGAAAAGGTAAAGATTTATGGATTAAAAATTTTTCCCCGTATCCTGAAATGTAATTTTGGAACTAGATTCAATCAGTTAAATTGTTCAGGCTTATAATGAACTTTAAAGATGAAGTAATAATAGAAAATTAAAAATGATTTTAATCATTTGAGATAACATTTGTCGAAGCGAGGAGTGTGGTATATAAAGGAAAAATAAATCAGTTATTACTAAATACTTACCTGCTAACTTAATCCGGAAGATTGTCAGTTGCCACCTTTTTTTTTTTTTTTTTTTTTTTTTCCTCACACCAGTCTTATTTTACAATATTTTTCTTCTTATTTAATCTTAATTACATCTGAAGAAAATTTTTATAAACATAAAGTGGTATGAAAAAAGGGGGTATATTCTAAAAATCTTCCGTAATATAGACCTGCCAATTATTTTAATTCATCCATAATAGCGTTAGGCTCTGTCGTCTTTTCACACCAGTAAATATGTGACTTACAAGGTGTCTTTTAATTAACCTACAAATTTAAAATGAAATAAAACAAAAATCGTTGCAGATAGCACAGCACATTTTTTTTTAATTTTTTTTAAATTTAAAAAAAACGTCGAAAAGGTAATTAATGCACAACGTTATCAAAATGAGAACCTTCAGAGGCGATACAGTAGCGCAACCTAATCACAAAGTCATCAGTTACTTGTTCACACACAAGTGTTTCTCTTTTACTGCTTGCAAATGAATCAGTAATGGATTTCCTGAGGCTATTGAGATCTCTCGGCTTCTTCTTGTACATCAAGCCTTTAATGTGACCCCAAAGATAGAAATCGCACGGATTCACATCCGGTGAATAAGGTGGCAAACACTGAGAGAAAACATATACCGCCTTACTCTAGAATGAATAAGTGGCCATTTTCTAAATCCCTTAACTAGAAATATAGATTTCCGAGTTATGCGCATACGTCACGTCAATAAACCGAATAGACGAAATTATCGAGAATTTCTAGTGTACACATTTCTATATGGTAAAACAACATTCTGAATACTCTAAATATTCTGAATCAGTTGTATTGCGAGAAATTCTCGCTTGATTTTCTAGAATTTGGTAACAAACCAAGATTATAGTTGCTGAAACCCGCCTCTTTTAGTCTCATTTATTTGCAGAGTTTTTTAAATAACATTGCTCTCGAGAATATAGGCAAAAGCTCTAGAATTCTAATAGGGGCTTCTAGAACTCACCTTCCAAAGGCACTAGAATTTATAAGGATGACATGGAACTATTTTTTCTAGAGCCACAATTTAGATTCTAGATGTCAGTTACAGAATTTTTTCTCAGTGAATGCAATGCACCAGGATGGTCGTTCGGATATTGATAAGCAATAACCTGGATTGCAAACACACTTTCATTGGTCTCAAACACTCTGCCTGATCGATGCGTAGGGGCACCATCCTGCATGAACCAATATCCACCGGTGTTCATACCCAGAGCACGAATCTGGGAAAAAATACGACTTTCTTATAAGATCACTTATCATTATTCTAGAAGGCTTAGGTCGGTTTTTGTACCTTGTAGCCCACTTCCGCAGCAATTGTGTTGCATTTTCATCACATAAATACCAATTTTTAACAATAAATATAAGGTCTTCAGTTGAATATCTTACTTTCGGAGACATTTTCGGAATGGCGTGAAACCAACGTGAAACAGTTTCCTTTTATACTCTCCGCCACTGCATTAATCAGTAGCGCCATCTAGTGAGTCTCTGCGAAGTTATTTCATTTTAAAGTTGTAGGTTTATTAAAAGACACCTTGTATATGCAGTAATATGTACTCACCATTAAACAAGAAGTATGTAACTCTACAAATATACTGGCGTGGAAAAAAAGGCAAGGCTTAACACAACTACGGATAAATTAGCATAACTGGCAGATCTAGAAATAATTATTAGTAAGTTGGTAGATATGCTAAATAGATACATTTTGTGATGTATTTCGAACTTTGATGTTCGCAGAAATTAAATAATTTTCCAATATACTTATAAAAAATATATTAATCATTTTAAAACTATGTCAATCACATATCTGCCAACTTACTAATTAATATTTCATAAAATTGTTAGAAGCCGCACTTTTTTCTCACTCTTTCATTCTTAGAGAAATTTCTTCAAATTTAATTACGATTAAATAAGAAGAAAAATACTGGCGAGGCGAAAGGCGTCAAAACTAAAAATTTTATTCAATATTAATTAGTTAGTAGGCAAATATACATCGAAAACTTCATTTAAAATAGATATTTTCAATTAATCTATTACAGAAACTGTAATCAACCTTCCTCTACTGCCCATTAGTGAGCGTTTCAGCTTTCATGCCGAGTTTGTACATATTTTATGAAATACTGAAATAAAATCCTTTATTATTATTTTTTTTAATTGACTTTACGAGTTACAACACCGCAAGCTGCAGCTTCAGTCGGTGGTTCTTATCTGACGGAAAAAAAAAATCTTCACCAGTAACGCTTTTTTTTTTTCACCAAGTCAGAATCTCAATTAAAACTTCATGTGTGCCCAAGTAGGAGGAAATAAGAAACAAGCTATGTTAATCGCAAAACCATGCAATTTATAGGACTTTGATTTGCATATTTCTCGTTTCGCATCCGTACAGCGCCCTCTTTCAACGAAATTTTTTTTGTTTACCACAAGAAAAATCCCCCTTCATGAGAATAACTTTTTCGCAAACCGCATTTAATTCCACCATTTCCTTTATGCTTTTCTAAAGTCTACAAACTTAAGGGACATACGGACAAAAGTGAGGTTGAATCATATTATGGTATTGATTATAACTTTACACCATATAGTGGTTAAAGTTTGAACTGAAATTTTTAACAATGTAGGGATATCCATGAAAAATCAAATACATTACGTTTATGGACGAAATTTCTTGTTGGTACAGTTTAACACTTTTAAACCGCATTAAACATTATGAAATAATCAAAATTTTTTATATTCCTAAAAGCACGATTATACTGGGGATTAGTATGAAAACCGTTAATTTTTCATTTATACGCCACGAAAAGAAAAATAAAATTACCGTACAAAAGTTTCAGACACTATGGGACTCAAATTCTTGCTCGCTCTGCTCACAAATCAAAATATATCTTATGCCAAAATGTATTCAGAGTCTTTTAAAACATATCTTTCAATAATAATTAAAATGATTAAAAAAGGTAAATATACTTTAAATATAAAAGGAAACGGCGCTCACAAGAACGATAATTTAAAAAAAAAAAAGAATACGTAATCTGATTCATAAACAATGCATTCCATATTATTTTACTATGTATTTTATATTATTTTTTTATAACTATATTATTTTACTTAATAGCCCCCCTCCCCCCCCCCCCAAAAAAAAAAAAAAAAAAAAAAAAAAAAAAATCTTCTTTCACGACAATATTTTTTTCTCAAATCGCGCTTAATTTTACCAATTCTTTCAATTTTTATGAATATTTGAAATGTCTACAGATTTATGGGACATATACATTTTTTTTTATAAAACGCATATAAAATTTTGGCAACTCTTCGACCCTTGTAGATGTCAAAGTTTCACAAATAAACATGATTTCATTTAATACACTCATTGCCATAAAAATTTTTTCACCAAGAAGTAATTGTTGGATCGTAACGAAACTTGGCATGAAAAAGGTACGTGCCAGGCCGCTATGCAAATGATTAGAATTGCAACGTGATTGCACATTGCGTAAGGCTACCAGAGGGCGTTGAACTTCGTTCTTCTTGGAGTGTAAAATAGGCAAACAGAGCTTGTTTAGTGTACATAATCTGTTTCAGAGGTACGCTTTTTAAATAGGGATGCTGCTATGTCGCTATCGAAGGCAACACGAGCTACTGTCTGAGACCGTGAGGGGAAGAATCATCGATATGATGGAATCCGGGTAATCAGCTCGAGGAGTAGAAAGCCACCTAGGCCGTTCTGATTTTACTGTGAGTAGAAGGTGTTGGGACCATTGGACAAGGGAGAGGTCTCTTACACGCACTCTCAATTTTGATGATTCAGACATCCTCGGGCTTAACTTCGTTGTTTTTGACAACCATTTCGTCAAGCGATCACGTGATTTTTGAGGAAACGTGAACTCTCAAATATTTGACGAAGCTGTTTACTCACAATAGCATGTGCTAGCTTTCATTACCGCTATATATATATATATTTTTTTTTTTCCCCTGTGTTATTTGGACTTTACGTTACAACAGGGTTCGTACGGGCATTATTTTTTCCCTGAGTCTTATACCGGTAATTTTGTAGAACGATTTACGTTATAAAATAAGGCTATCGTATTAAGTTGAATTTTATTGTTTCAGAATACTGGTGTGAGACTCAGGGAAAAAAATAAAGCCCGTACGAACCCAGTACAATGACTTTTATTTGCCGCCCTAGTGGTTCGGTTGGTAGGCCGCTGCTTTCTAGATTCCCACGTCCCGGGTTCGAATCGCGGTGCGGGCATGAATATTTGTGATGTCTATGTCTACAAAGTATTGTGGGCGCTTGTTTCTGTGAATTTCTGTAAAAATATGAATCAATTGAGGCAAAAATAAATGTAACTATATGCCTCAAAGCTGTCAAATAAATGTCCAAATGATTTTTATTTGTTTGCTCTGTTTTATTTATATTTTCATTAAATATAATTAAGATTTAATGCCTAAAGCGACGAACTTGCAAGTAATTTTATAATTTTATAATTTGTATTTTATTCTGTATCACGAAACTAGGATGAAAAAATGTATCTTTACTTTTGATGAAATTCGTATGTTCAAACAAGTGACGAAAGTAATTATCTCAATTTGACGAAATAAGAAGGAAAAAATATTTATTTTATTTTTGACGAAATTCGTATTCTCAAATAGGTAACGAAATGTTCGCTTGGAGCATTTCCCTAGAAACACTTTCGTCAAAAATGAAGAATTTTTCGCGAAATTTGAGTATCCATTTCTGAAAGTGCGGCGATCAGCCCCAGGACATGCTCGACAGACCAATGATTGAAAAAACCGTCGCTTCATACGAAACATATGCATAGCGCCAACTGTTTCGTTTTCCGACATCCAGACATATGCAGCACCTATATGATCTTTCCCTGTGTCTGTAAGTATCATCGCAAGGCGCCTGGCTGAAGGACATTTGCTATCGTGGCGCCCATTTCGTGTTTTGCCAATAATACCCACCCCCTCTCCTCCTTTTATAGTGGTGTTGTGCTCGACGGAAATGGATTGTAACTGAAAGGAACCAGGTCATCTTCAGTGATGAATCCAGATTCAATTTGAGCAGTGATGACTAACATGTACGTGTGTAGATGCAAGGGAGGGGGGGGGGGAGATGCCTCAAATCTGCCTTTTCTTTACAGCTGCACACCGCACCCACAGGTGGTGTTATGGTATGGGATGATATTGCAAACGACACACGGTCATCCCTAATATTGCTCCACGGCACCATGACTGCTCAGTGGTGCGTTCCTGACATCCTTTA
This sequence comes from Salticus scenicus, assembly GCA_963930645.1. Lineage (NCBI taxonomy): Eukaryota > Metazoa > Arthropoda > Arachnida > Araneae > Salticidae > Salticus > Salticus scenicus. The sequence continues at coordinate 40,960,967 of OZ005660.1, forward strand.
GCCATAGGGGTTGCCACTCATGGCAGGGCTCCCAGGAGCCGTTTCCAACAGTACAGTGCTCAACCACACACATGAATTGTGTCACAGGACTGCCTCCGTCATAATACCACACTCTCCTGGCCTGCACGATCCCTAGATTTGTTACCAATGAAGCATATTTGGGACTACGTGGAGCAGCAAGTTGGGCAGCCTACGGATTTGGACGAATTAGAAGCGTGCTTACAACAAATGCGGAACGAGATGCCACAGGACTTGTATGCCTCAATGCTCGCCCGTATTGCATCCTGCATTCACGCTAAAGGTAGCAGGGTACAAAAACCTCCGTTCTTTCGTAATTTTTCCTATAATAAATGATCATTTCGCTTTGATATTTTAATCATTTACTTAGATCAATGTTACATTAATGTGTGTAAAATTTCATTTCATTCTGACAATTCTTTCTTGGTGCACAAATTTTTATGACATTGAGTGTATATATAAAACAATAATTCGAATTTCTATCTAACATTGAAAAAAAAAAAAAAAAACAACATTCTTATAAACATTTTACAGTTTTGTTAGGCATTTTGAAAGGAAAAACAGAACTAGCTTCACGCAAAAAAAATAAAAAAAAATAAATAAAATAAATAAATAAATAAATAAATTAAATAAGTAAATAAATAAATTAATTAATTAATTAAAAAATAATTAAATAGCTAAATTTTAATGTTTTCAACACATATTACAGAGCTATTAGCGGTCCTTTTATATATTCATTACTCAATCGAAGAAAACCATTGAAAACGATTATCGATGTTTACTATATAAAGAATATGTCATTCTGTTAATGAACCGATAAAAGTCCTGATATTTTTATATTTACTTATAATGTACATAAATTTCTTTTTGAATGAACATATCATTTTCCCTTATTCTTATATTCATTAACGATTTCATTCAAATCTTATTCATGCATTCCTATAAAGTACGCATATATTAATCCTTTACAAACGTGTGAGTTTACTGTGAAAAAAGAAATATATATATATTAACAAGAATGCGTCAAAACCTTCTGTTAAATATCGTAACGTTTTAAAGAAACTCCAAAATATAATTCTTTCTGTTTTAAATAATGAGAAATTTGCGTATTGCAATGGGTTAAAATTAAGAATATGCGTAACAAATGCTCTATCAATACTTTACAAAATCATGTATAACTAAGAATAGAAATCTAACGATATATTCACCAATAAATCAAACTTTAAAATAATCCAGAAATAATTATATCAACACAATCAATATTAAATCCTTTTTGTTAGCTTAATGAAGCATAAAATGTCAAAGAAAGAATTAAGTAGGAAAAACTTCATCGCAAACAACAAAATTTCTTTAAATAATGATGGAGTATTTTCCTTAATTTATAACAATCCATTTGATTAGATGAAGAAATTTCATCGCACTGAACTATATTTTATAGCCTCTAAGAGTTTTCCTCTGGGTACATAAAGATTGTGTACTTCAGTATTATTCAATAATAAGATTAAGTCTCCACAATTTCTGCGCATACATTTATATATAAGATATATATGTAGGCTAGTATAGGAATTTACTTAATGAAATTTCCACTATCCAAAATTAACAAGATAGAAAAATCCAACAAAGTTTTAATTAAGGATGTGATAAATAAATTTTACGTTATTTATTGTATTATATAAAATTAAAACTATATCATAGATTTCACTGTTTGTACACACAAATTCATTATTATTATTATTATTATTATTATTATTTTTATTTAAAAGATTTATTTTTTAATTTTAATTTTTAATTCCATTACCGGACTACCGTAGGCAATGACAGTACTGCATTCGGTGCAAAAATTCGATGTCGAGATTTCAATTGATTTACATGTTTTAAGGTCTCCTGAGTCCAAAAAAAGTGGTTTTTGGCAATTGGTCAGTGTGTGTGTGTATGTGTGTATGTATGTGTGGAATCTTCTGGCTATCATATCTCTAAAATTAATAAAGATAGAGCTACAAAACTTCAGAATATAAACAGGTCTGGTGTACACATGATTTTTCTAAATTTTGGTGAAAATTGAAAAAACGGAAGTGGGACATCGGTGACCGTAAGTCCGTATCTCAAAAACGGCTCTAACGATTTTCTTCAAATTTGCTATATGAACACAACACTCTATTAGATGTCCTTTCTAATGATATAGTTGGTTAGTTCAGGAAAATTGATATGCGTCCTGTATAAATAGCTCAATTTCAGGTCCTGCAAGTGCGTTCCTTTAAAAACGGCTGTACGGATTTTTTTCACACTCGTCATATTAACTCACTTTTAAATATTCTTTTGTATGTAATTATTGTTTTCCAGTCAATAATTGATTTTTCGCAAAAGTTGGTATATCAAAAACGGCTCTAACAATTTTCTTGAAAATTTTTACATAAATCCATCTTTTTCTCATGTATTACGTGGTTATTAGAGGAAAATTAACAGTCATCCTGTTAGGTAATTCATCTTTAAATCTCGGAAATTGGTGTTTCAAAAAATAACTCTACCATTTTTTTCTCTTATTTTTTACCTCGCTATATGTGAGCTTCATTTTATATGTCTTTATAAGTTTCTCTTACCGGAAAAAAGTTTCGTTTCTACTTCTTTAGGTCACTTTTATGTTTTCTGATCACATTATCTCTCAAAAATACGTGTAATAGTGGGTAAAGGAAGTCGTGTGGTTGTTTAACACCAGATTTACTATTTAATTTTTTTCGTGTATTGAAAGGTATTACTCTCAACTGGAGCTTTTTAACTGCACCTCATTGTAAAATAATAATAATAATAATAATAATAATAATAAAACTATTAGTTTTACTAAATTTAGGGGCTTTTTATATAATAAGCACCAATAATTTTGAGAAGTCATATTTGATATACATAATAGACAATTAATCTTCAAAGTGATTAGTCAACTGTTACAATTAAAATTTAGTGGTAGATATTGAATAAAAAATCCCTAAATTTGGCAACAATGAAAACCGTGCTTTCACTTAATAAATAAAAATCTTTCATGTATGTATATTTATTTGATAAAATGGGAAGATAAATAAACAGATTAAAAATGTGGTAAAGCTTTTATATTGATATTTGTATAAAAGTAACTGATAATTTTATATTGACCATAATATAACTTAAAATACATGTTGCAAGATTTCATTTTATATCTCCCAATCTGTATGAACATTTTGAGGGGTCCTAAAAAACAATCATTGGTTGTAATTATGCTGTATTTAATAGAAAAGAAGCTTTGCTCATATAAAAAATATAAATATCGCCTGCATAAAGGTATTAAAATATGCATTAGAGATATACATCTCATATTCCTTAATATGTCCGCTTTTATTATGTAAGCAATAATATCAAATGAATTAGTGATATTTATATAATTTTCAGTGGTGGAAAAGACCGTGGCTATCATGAATGACATACGTTAATTTTAAAGCGTTCTAAAAATATTTAATGAAGTTAAAATGCAGAAAGATGAACGAACACAGACAATTTAGATAAATCGTTTTTAAATTTGTTTAAAACTTTTAAAATCGCTTGGAAACATAGACTCGTTAAAACATCTACAATTAAACAGCAGAACAGAATATTGTATAAGTACAATCTTATAAAATTATATTTAACAAAAATTACAATGAACAATTTTTGATACCACCTCTTTTCATTGCTAACTTATTACTTTTAATCTAATGAAACACAATTTTTTTTTTGTAATATTACATAGAGAAGTGTAAATGGATTTATTTTAAATGTATTCTTTTAAATATTAATTCAAATTATAATTTTTATTCGCAATTAAACTTCAGCTTACATAAAATCGCATAGAATTTACCGACTATTTACAAATTAACCTTTCGCAATGATGCTCAAAATTCTTACGTATTTCAAAAGCAAACGCAGAAAATAACGAAAAACAATATTTTCCACATCAAAACTCCCATCTTATTCAAATATACAAAACTTTCTATTTATTGATTAAAAGGAAATATTTCTCTTAAAATTCAAAACATCGTGAAGACTTCTCTCTTTCAGTGATTTGAAATCGATAACCTTTAAAATTATGAAATCCTTTGATCTTTGAAGCAATCGGGAGACCCGTCTCATGTGACTCAAGAAATATGAGATTATCGAACGAAAACATGATGCTTTCTCTTTTGATTTCGTTATCGGCACAAAGTCATTCTTATCTGATTTTAAAATTTTAGGCAGTGCTCGGGGGAAGAATGAGAAGATTAATGTATTATTAGATACCGAACTTTGTAACTTAGATTCAAAGGAAAATGTATCTACAATTTATCATTATCCGTCAAAATATGATATATTTTCCGTTTCTGGAAAACTAATTTATCAGAAAATTTTTCGTGAGTAATTGTAGTACCAGAAAATTTTTAAATTGATTTAATTTTAAAGTTAGTAGAATAACTGCATCGAAGCTTTAAAAGTAACATTACTAATTTAGTTAACGTTGTTGAAAAAAAAAAATAATAATATGTTAATATAGATTTAAACACTGTATTAGCAGGGTAGAATGTGTAGATAATAAGTTCTATGTTAGGTTTATATTCATCAGAATGCTATGTCTTTGAAAAAAAATTCAATAGGATGTTCACTTTTATTATATATATTCTTCAACTGAGAGATTAGTAGAACTATATATGATTTTTGCACACTGAAATTGAAAGTACAGGAAAAAAAAAACTTTCATTGTGTCAAGTTTTTTTTTTTTTTTTTTTGCAACGTGCGTATTTTTAGTTCAATTTTGCGTAAAGACGTGGAATCTGGTATATTGTTGTTTATTGTAAAAACCGTATTTAGTAATTATTTATTATATAAAAAAAATATTTATTAATGTATTAAAAATAAAGAGTAGGGCAATGAGGGATGGAACACGGGCGCAGAATTCATACCGGAATCTGTTGAAGAAATTTCTCTACTTATAATATCGTTGATTTAAGAAGTAGAAAATTTAATTACATTGGTAGTGGTATGAATTCTGCGCCCGTGTTCCATCCCTGGGCAATGTTTGTTGTGTGTGTGTGTGTGTGGGGGGGTCGTTGGAAGGGGTTAAAGTAGAAGCTCGTTCAGAGGGAGCCTCAGAAAAAGAGGAAAATGCTTCACAGTCAAAAAGATTAAACACAAAATATTAAACCTATCAGAAAAAAAAAGTTTAGATTCAGCATCTTCACAAAAAGAAAAAAAAAAAAAAAGCAGCACCCGAGAAACAGTTTTTTTTTTTTTTTTTAGTTAAACTTCATGGTTAAAAAAACTAGAAATTCAGTGAAAATTATTGACAGTGGCAATTTTAAAGCTAACAAAAATGCAAATTGGAGGACAATGTGAGGTTTATATTATTGATTACGCAGCTCTGCGATGAATTTTTATTTCTTCAAGATGACGTATTTTTCTGATGTATTTTTGGATGCTCTTCAAATAATAATAAAAAAAAAAAAAAAAAAAAAAAAAATCCAAATTTTCCATTATGTACTCATTTGACAAAAAATATGAACTTTTGTCAGAAACGAATTTAAAGTTCTATTTTTATTACTCTCATCTAAGTTATTTCCCGGAAAATCTACCTGATATGAGTAAAGAACCAGGAGAGGTACTTTATTAAGACATCAAAGAAACAGAGACGAGGTATCAGGCCCAATGAAATATTATAATGGTAACATATTATTGTAAAATGTTTAAAATATAACCCCCCCTCCCCCCTTAAGGCCCTCAAACCATTCACATGAAAATAAGCTCTAAACGGAGTATCGATGTAAAAATATACATAAAAAAAAATGTGTAAATACTGGCCAATTTTAGTCTATTTATAATTTCAAATTCGTTATAGCCTCTATGTATTCGTTATAGCCTTGCTTTTCATCTTTACTTCGTGAAATGTAATTACGTGAGAGGAAGAAATACAAGCATTTCTGAAATCAGTATATCAAATCACATTAGAACCATTCAAAGCAATAAAAAACATGAACAGTTCTATTTCACAGACATTTATTACTTCACTCATTGATAATTAGTTGTTTAACCAATGATCAATATTGATTTTTATATTATAAATATTCTCGTGAAGTTAAAAACAAGTTCTTCCGTATCATTCGGAAGTGTAGGTTGATTTCTTTTTTCTTATCAACGACCGCTGTGACAGGTTATAACGGGACTCCTCCCACTCTTTTCGGGTTATTACATCATACTTGCCAACCATCTCATTAATAACCGTACAATTGTTAACGGCCCCTGAAAACACGCTCCTTTTCTCACACCTCTATATTTTTAGAGATATTCTCTCCAAATGCTGTTACGATTAAATAAGACTAAAATTACTCTGAAAAATTATTGGTGCGAAATAAATGGCGGGTACTAAAAATTGTACTGTTCATAATGACATGGTTGGTAAATATGTTACATTTTTACTTAAACTTAAAAACATATCTGCCAACTATCTCATCAATAATTATAAAATTGTTAACGCCCCTTTAAAAAACGCTCCTGTTTTTCACACCACTTTATTTTTAGAGTAATTCTCTCCAAATGTTGTTACAATTAAATAAGAATAAAATTACTCTAAAAAAGGTTGGTGTGGAAAAAAAAATAAAAAAAAAAAAAAAAAAAAAAAAAACGGGTACTAAAAATTTTAAGCTTCATAATGAGATGGTTGGCAAGTATGTAAATATAGATTTCTGGAGAACGGTCTTACGAGGGCAAACATTTTAACGTCGAAAATTACGTTAGATTATGCACTCTCAAATGGGCATCATTCAATTGATTTTATTATTACACTATTGGGATGGTTTCATGTACAGAATGAGAAACTGGTGAATTTACAAATTATTCAATAGACTTTTAAATGTTATTTTAGTAATATTCAATAATATTATTCAAATAACTATTTTGAGTATTTAGTTTGAATAAAATTGTTGAATAAAATATTTGAATAAATTTTGAATAATATTAGATAGTTCTAATGATTTTTAATATTTAGTAATTTTCTTACATTTTCCTGCATTTATAAACATCAAATAATTTAATTCATCTCTTTGCTCGATTTGTTTAATGTAACAAATCCGTAAAGTTGATAGATTTGTAGAAAATTTTGCATTAAAGTTTATTTAATGTTAGAAGATTTTGATTTCCGTGTTGTGAATTCCATCATTTCATCGACTTTCAAATCTCTTTTACAACGTAAATGTTTCTTTTTTCTTTTCTTTTCCTGATTTAGTATAAACATTTTATTAAAATTCAAGCGTTTCTTGAAATGAGCGCAAGGTTTTCTGTTTCTTGCAGCAAAAATTTGTAAAATAGAAAGAAGAAAATTTAAAATGTAAATCAGTTTTCTCAGTAAAAAAAAAGATTTTCTACGTAAGCATACTTTAAATTAATAAACCTTCCACATAATAAATATATTTTAGGAAGTTTTATGGCTTTTGTAAAAGTATTTATTAAAATCCAATGTAAACATACATTTTAGTCCAGTCAATAAATACATTGTACCTTGCAAAAGGTGGGGTAGAAGATTTTATTTTTTTTAATTTGTACATATTAGTACTAATATGCAAAAAACGTGTTATCCAACATGGTCGGCCCCGGGAGAACTTTTGTCGCCTGAAAAACCTTCAAAATTTACTAGTTTTTTGGCATTTTTCGAAATATCTCAGAAATGGCTGAATTTAGCGATATTTTTCTATTGTAATGTTCAAAGAGGATTAAATTTCCTACAATTTCCTTCATTACACCTTTTTTGTAGTACTCATAACAAGCGCGTAACAGCTTTTTGAAAATAAACAGTTTTCTCAACTTCGTAGAAAGAGCGCATTACTCCTTATAAATAATGTATTGTAAGGGCAGAGTTGCCAACTTTTATAATTTATTCCGGAGCAATTTTAGCGCCGCCTTCTTTTCGCACCAGAATTTTTTTAAATATTTCTCTTTAATATGTGACAACGGTTAAATAAGGGGAAAATCATTCTTTAAAATTTCCGGTGTGAAAAAAGGGCGGAGCTAACAGTGCTCCGGAATAAACTATAAAAGTTGGCAACTCTGTAAGTTAACTGTACTGCCCAAAACTGGATCGAAATCAGATATTTCGTCTGACAGTAACAATTGAAAAATGCTGTAATTACGTTTATGTTAAGCGTTTTTACATATTCAAACAATGTTTACGAGTGATTATAAATTAATTTGCCTGTCTGTCCTTCTGTCCTGCTGTCTGTTCGTTGCGTGAAAACGTTGTAAAGTACATTAATGTTTAATCGATGTAATGTAGAGTTGAAAAGTAGAACGCTTTCGCGACCGCTGACGCAGATTCAAGTCATTTGAAAATCTGTAACTCCTCTAGTGGGCGTTTCTTTTGCGATTTGTATGTTACTAATTTCTTAAGAATATACCCAATATTCAAATTTGAACAATCAAATATAATATGCATAGAAATATTTTGATTTTGAAGAATATAATTTTAATGTATATCCATTTGTACTATAAATGTGGAAATAGAAAATTTTGTTCTGAAATATTGTAACTTGGGAGAATTACGCCCACAGGCGGACCTTACTGTCAAAAAGACAAAAACATGCGATCGCGAAAGTGTAAAAGGCAAGATTTTTCTTTCTCGTTTTAACCGTTCTTAAATACTATTACTTATTGCAGAAGCAAAATACGCATGCACATTTTTTTTATTTTATAAAACTATTTTAAGACGTGAAAAAAAAAAAAAAAAAAGTTTTTTAATGAAATTTTAATATATTTATATTAAAGGAAATAAAATTGAATTTTATGAGTAATTTTAATATTTTAATTTGTAAAGAAGAAAAGAGCGTAAACGTTGTGGAAAGTGAAGTGAAAATATATACATTTCTTTAACGAAATACATAGCATTTATTATTAATCAAGTACGTCTTGAGCAGCACAATATTTTTTTTTTCTCCTCAGTGCTATAAAAATACCTAGGTCATTTTAAAAGTGCTAGATAATAGAAATAATATCTTAAATAGAAATAAATGGGTAATTTCTAGCGGGAAAAGGGGCATAAAACGCTATTTTCCTGGTGGTAACATCATCATTAACTGCGGTAAAGAATGTATTAATTTTATTTATTCAGTACGTAATGCCAGTTTTAGTAACAAAAGTTTTATTCCTATTGTTCATATAAAAGTACAGATGTTATGTTAGAATTTATTGCAAGAATGGTTCTAAATCTTGTTTTACATAAACGTGCATTTCCTAAGTAAAAAAAAAAAAAAAAAAAAAAAAAAAAAAAAAAAAAAACTTTTAGATAATGCTGTTGACAATACTTACTTTACCTATAATTATTCACAAAACTACATTCTTTCAATATATTATTTACCAAAATATGATTAATAGTTATCTCTCAATAATTTCCTAAATTTCTAAAAACAAGTAAGGAAAAATACATAAGGTATAAAGTGATTGAAAATGTTATTATTACTGCAACAATTATTTAATAATAATACAGTTAATAATTATTATCATAACGCAATGACAAAAGATTAGAAATATCTATATCTGTATCTATATCTATATCTATATCTATCTCTCTCTCTCTATATATATATAATGTAAAGCTATGTAAAAGTTTGTGTACAATTCATCAGAAAGTCATAAAAAAACGAGATATATAAATTACCACCCAACGAGATATATAAATTAGAGTGCTGATTCAATGGATGAAGGATTAGCTTTCCGTGGTTCAAGATGAATCACGTGACATGCTCCAATAGGTTACTGTGTTTGGCCCTTTATCGCTATTTTGACATTTAAAATATCAGTTCGACAAATTATCATTATTATTAGGTAACATGACAGTCCTATGACCGAAATAAATTGTTTTTAAAATAATTTTACACACATTTCACATTTTAATAAATAATAAAATACCTTTTTTTCATCGTTTCCCAACAAAGTTTAAATGTGTTTATAAAAGAAAATTTAAACTTTTAAAGAGCTAAATTTAACAACAAATAATAATTTTTCAACTATTTATAAACATTGTATCGGTTAAAGTTCAACTACACGAAATAAAAAAGAAGTAAAATCAAAATCAAAATGATTTAGAACAACAGAATATTAAACTACGTAAGTAAACAAAAACATTGGCTGCGAAGAACAATCTCCAAACCGTTGCCATAGTAATTTACTGAAAATAAGCTGTTACCAAGGGAACCACCGAATACGCAGGTGCAAGGAGAGCATGTCACATGACTCATCTTGAACCTTCTCAAGGGTTACCATTTATCACTCTACTTTATATATCTCGTTGGAACCACCATGCAAATTTTTGTAGCTCAGCCATCAGCCGTTTTCTTAAAAAGCTCTGGAAATACATACACAATGACACACGCACACACACAAACAAACATCTTATTTTATTATATATATAGATAAATTTTCGATTTCGATAAATGTCCAACTATCGTAAAACTGGTATCGTAAAAATACGTAGATTGAGACTAAAAGTCCTCAGACCTTTAAAAAAAAAAAAAAAAAAAAAAAGAAACTGTATTATGCAATATAATTAGTATGAAGATTTATAGGATCATACAAAAATAATCAATGACATTAAGGGCCATATTAGAAGAATGTTGGAATCGCATTTTTATTTTCGTTAAACATTTTTAACGCTTTCAAACAATTTTTAAGAGTAATTATTATTTTTTATAGTCTATCTGTCTGCCTTTTCACCCGTCTTTACATATTTGTCGCTTTGACTATCCATCTGTTCGTCTGCCTGCTACAACAAAAAGGCTAAGGGTAACAACTGAAAATTGCTGTAAGTAGTTTATGTTAAGCGTTTTTACACATTCAAACAATGTTTATGAGTGATTGTAAATTCATTTAACCTGTCTGTCTTTCTGTTCTGCTGTCTGTCCTTTGCGTGATAAAGTAGTAAAGTACATTAATGTCTAATCGATGCAATGTAGATTTGGAAAAATTAAAATTAACGTTAACACTTTCGTGACCGCTGACGTAGATTGAAAATCTGTAACTCTTCCAGTGGGAGTTTCTTTTGGAATTCGTATGTTACTAATTTCTTAAGAATATACCCAATATTCAAATTTGAACAATCAAATATAATATGCATAGAAATATTTTGATTAGGAAGAATATAATTATAATGTATATCCATTTGTACTATAAATGTGAAAATAGAAAATTTTGTTCTGAAATATTGTAACTTGGGAGAATTACGCCCACAGGCGGACCTTACTGTCAAAAAGACAAAAACATGCGATCGCGAAAGTGTAAAAGGCAAGATTTTTCTTTCTCGTTTTAACCGTTCTTAAATACTATTACTTATTGCAGAAGCAAAATACGCATGCACATTTTTTTTATTTTATAAAACTATTTTAAGACGTGAAAAAAAAAAAAAAAAAAAAAAAGTCTTTTAATGAAATTTTAATATATTTATATTAAAGGAAATAAAATTGAATTTTCTGAGTAATTTTAATATTTTAATTTGTAAAGAAGAAAAGAGCGTAAACGTTGTGGAAAGTGAAGTGAAAATATATACATTTCTTTAACGAAATACATAGCATTTATTATTAATCGAGTACGTCTTGCGCAGCACAATAATTTTTTTTTCTCCTCAGTGCTATAAAAATACTTAGGTCATTTTAAAAGTGCTAGATAATAGAAATAATATCTTAAATAGAAATAAATGGGTAACTTCTAGCGGGAAAAGGGGCATAAAACGCTATTTTACTGGTGGTAACATCGTCATTAACTGCGGTAAAGAATGTATTAATTTTATTTATTCAGTACGTAATGCCAGTTTTAGTAACAAAAGTTTTATTCCTATTGTTTATATAAAAATACAGATGTTATGTTAGAATTTATTTCAAGAATGGTTCTAAATCTTGTTTTACATAAACGTGCATTTCCTTTGTAAAAAAAAAAAAAAAAAAAAAAAAAAAAATTAGATAATGCTGTTGACAATACTTACTTTACCTTATCTATAATTATTTATAAAACTACATTCTTTCAATATACTATTTATCAGAATATGATCAATAGTTATCTCTCAATAATTTCCTAAATTTCTAAAAACAAGTAAGGAAAAATACATAAGGTATAAAGTGATTGAAAATGTTATTATTACTGCAACAATTATTTAATAATAATACAGTTAATAATTATTATCATAACGCAATGACAAAAGATTAGAAATATCTATATCTGTATCTATATCTATATCTATATCTATATCTATCTCTATATATATATAATGTAAAGCTATGTAAAAGTTTGTGTACAATTCATCAGAAAGTCATAAAAAATCCAAACATTATTTTTTTTGCTAAACTATGGTGCATAATTTTGAATTGGTCCTTCTTATATGCATTTCTATTACTATTTTGCTGTTCTGTTGTAATTTAAAACAACAGGTGCAATAAAACCAAGAGATCTATTTTGCGCAATCTCTCCTTTTAAGGTAGGAGTGATTGAGCACATGAGTGGGAGAGATTGCACTTAATTATAACTAGAATTAAATTGTAAATAATAATTGCACTTAAATGACGTTGTTGTAAAGGATTTGTCAACAAATATTTTTGTATTGGGAGTGGATATTTCAATTCAATAAATAAAAAATCAGAAGAATAAAAGAAATGCAAAAATTTATTTAAAGAAAAAATATTAAAGAAAGAAAGAAAAAAAAAAAAATGAGAATAAAATTGCAAAATAGCATTAAGTTACTAAATAACATTTTTAACATAAAATTATTAATTTTCCTTTTCAGTTTGAATGGTTTCTTGTTTGATGACCGAATCTTCCGTTGTCCACAATCGTTGCCCTTATGCATGGTGCAGTTATCATGCAACCACATGCCACTAGTGAACTTATTCGAGGTGACGGCATTTTTGATTAAAAAAAAAAAAAAAGTAGCACACCATATAAGTAAAATGATATATGGCTAGTCCCGCCCACTTTTTAGCCCAGAATCCGCCCACAGTTTACTATTTATTAAAGTTTTCTTTTTTTTTTCCCTTTCAAAATCTTTTGCACTATGATGTTCAAAACACAAAACCTAAATTTCACTTACAAGGAAACATTCAAAAGGTGTCATCTTCAAAGAGTATTGAAAACTAGTATGTTGTGGCCACCACAAGACTTTCTTCTATATTTACCTATACATATTCAATCAGTAACAATATTAAAAAAAAAAAAAAAAAAAAAAAAGTACGATTTTTTTTTTCTTTTTGTTTTTGTTTTTGTTTTTGTTAAAAGTAAAAAAAAATCGATAACTTTGTTTTAAATTATCACAGATTTATAGTTCAACCATTCGTTTTAAAGGTCCCTGGGGGATCCTCCTGGTCCCTGGGGGATCCTGAAATATCCCCCATCCCCCCTAGGGGGGGAAGCGATGCCCCCCCATGCAGAAATTTTTTTTTCCTAGTTACATACTACTATTATCAATAATTCATATTAATTTTACAATCACAAGTTTAAAACAACTCTAATTATGCACATTTATACGAATTTTGTCCTATTCTGCCATGTTAAAAATTTAGATAAAATGCTATCACAGCGCCACCTGTTGAGCTATTGATCCCCAAACATAATCAGCACCAGTTTATGTCGGGGACCAACTAAATACCAAGTTTGGTTAAATTTCGTTAAAAAAAAAAAAAAAAAAAAATTGCGATATTTTTCTAAGTTTTTTTTTGTTAAAAGTAAAAAAAATCGATAACTTTGGTTTAAATTATCACAGATTTATCGTTCAACCATTCGTTTTAAAGGTATTGACGAGATCTTTCGAAAGATATCCATCTTGAAACTTTGCCTCCCCGGGTGGGTACCTCCCCCCCCACGGTGGGGGGGGGAACCGATGCCCCCACATGCACAAAATTTTTTTTCCAGTTAACTATTACTATTATCAACGAGACCTTTCGAAAGATACCCATCTTGAAAATTTACCTTCCCGGGGGGGGGGGGAACCGATACCCCCACATGCACAAAATTTTTTTCCTAGCTAACTACTACTATTATCAATAATTCATATTAATTTTACAATCACAAGTGTAAAATAACTCTCTTTATGCCCATTTATACGGAATTTTGTCCTATGCTGCCATGTTAATAATTTGCATAAAATGCGATCACAACGCCACCTATTGAGTGATTGATCCCAAAATCTAATCAGCACCAGTTTATGTCAGGGTGCAACTAAATACCAAGTTTGGTTAAATTTCATTCATTGGTTCGTGAGATACAGCGTCCACAAATAAATGATACAGACAGACAGACAGACAGACAGACAGACGGACAGACAGACAGACAGACAGACAGACACCCATTTTCTAAAAATTATTAATTCGTGTTCTCCACATCCCAAAACATGTAAATCCATCAAAAAGTGGACTTCGAAAATTTTCGCGAATCCAATACTTTCTCTATACTAGTAGATCTGCAGATCAGGAGCCTCAACGTCCTATTTGCATCAGACATTATTCAATAGGTCATTTTTATTTATTCCTTATTATATAATAGTACATATTGATTCGATCGACTTATTACCATAATAAGATACATTCCTGAGGGGGGCTGCCGCCCCCCTCAACCCCCCGCTTTATCTGTATTTGTATATCTTATAAAGTGTTACGGAATTGTAAATAATTGTATTTATTTTTGTATAAATTCTTTCAAAGAGGCTTAGTAAGTCGATAAAATGCTCATTTTGTGCATATTTAGTCGTTTTAGCATTAAAATAGCCTAATTTTCCCTTAAAAACACTTAAAAAAGCTCCTATAAGGGAAGAAATGGATTTTGCGCCAAATTTGGCGACTGTTTTCCTCCTTGGCGATTTTTTTTGGCGACCTTGGTGAGAAAATCCTTATTAGGGATATACCAAATATGGAAGCTGTAATATCATTGGCTGATGAGATACGAGAATTTTCCAGAACAGTCTGTGTTCGATAGAATAGTATAAAAGGAGCATTTTTTTAGCCAAGGCGGCCAATCTCAGATCTGTGTCAGTTTCATCAAATGCTTGCTTTGCTTTGAGCCTCTTTGAATGAGACTTGCTTTATGTGTTATTGATAAACAGTTTGTACTCTTGTTTTGCTGTTAACGGCTGTTCTTTAAGCTATGTTTACTGATTGAATTGAAGCTGATACTTGGTTTATAGACATGTATTTTTTTGGAACTTTCTGTGAATAAATTACTGAATTTTTGCAAGTTTCGCCTTTCATTCTCGGACAACTTACGAACCACCAATTACGCAACAATATGTATTCTTAATAAACGACGGTCTTGTATTATTTCCCTGAAATTCATAAATACCAAATTTCATAACTATCAAATTTCATACAAAAAAAAAAAAAAAAAATTACATAGCATATCGCAAATAAATATCAATATCAATTCCATTATGTATCATTATCAATTATCATATACCATATGTATATATCATATGTAATATCATATGCAAATATCATATGTAATATCATTATCAATTACATAAATATCAATTCTATGCCCACAATTTTCAACATGAAAACATGCTTTTAAAATTTTAATAAAATTTCATTAGATTTAAAGGGGTGTAACCATGTTAAAATACACTTTTAAGAAATACCGACTATAGACCGTAATAGTTCGAAATTCCTTTATGTATCCCGGAAAAGTAGACACAGTCATTATAAACCCCAATAATAAGAATAAACCCAATTAATTATAACTCATTAATTTTTCAAACTAATTTGACATGATTTGGATGATTACAGTACATACTCGGAATTATTTTGTGTGGTCCCATAATTTTTTTAGTCTATACATAACCTTTTTTTAAGCGTAAACATGATCTTAAGCATCTTTATAATGTATGTTAATTTATTAAGTTCAATTCAGCATAAACGCATTAAAGTGCGCACTTGAATTAAAAATTTGTCCATAGGATCTAATGTTATGAAATTATTTCGTGTGTCTTTGTAAACGATCCATAAACATTGTATACACCAGTAAAAACTATTCAGCTTATTTTGTGTTTAAAATTAATAATTGTTCCAAATATAACATCGTTTGGATGACTACGTGACATTGTCAGAACACTCTTGGAAGGTCCTGTACATTAATTAAAAAGCTTAAGAACATATGTTTTCTTCAAACAACATAAGTATAAGCATCTTACTCACGTACGCTAGTTTCATTTTCTTCATTGCAAAGTAATGATATTAAAATGCGTTGAAACGAAATTCACCCCATACACCGTAATGTTAAGAATTTTGGCGTGTCCCTGTGCACAGTTTATAAAAAATATAGCAATAAAAATTATACAGCTACTTATATGCAAAGCTGGAACGTGTGCGCCAATTTGCAAGTCAATCGAAGGATTTTTGAAGGCCGCTGTTACGGTACATAAAATTTTTTCCCATAGGCCGTAATGATAAAAAAAACTTTGGCGTGTCCCTGTACACGAACAACAAATGGAATGCACACCGAAAACTATACAGCTAATTTCGTGTGGATCATGAACATGTGTACAAAATTTCAAGTCAATAGCGTGATTTTTGCGGCCGCTATCGCACGACAGACAGACAGACAGACGGACGGACAGATGGACGGACAGACGGAACCCAAAATCCTTTTGAGTCTCAACAGAGGGCCTCTACTAAAGTTTCGGAAAAACTGGAAGTCAATAGCTTGATTTTTGCGGTGGCTATGGCGGTACATACTGATTCTTCCCATATGCCGTAATGATAGAAAATTTTTGGCGTGTCCCTGTACACGAACTACAAATGGAATACACACCTAAAACTATACAGCTGATTCCGTTGGGCTCATGAACATGTGTACGAAATTGCAAGTCAATAGCGTGATTTTTGTGGCCGCTATCGCAATACATAAAAATTTCTCCCATAGGCCGTAATGATAAGAAAAAATTTTGCGTGTCCCTGTACACGAACTACAAATGGAATACATACCAAAAACTATACAGTTGATTTCGTAGGGCTCATGAACATGTGTACCAAATTTCAAGTCAATAGCTCTATTTTTGCGGCCGCTATCGCGCGACAGACAGACACAGCCCAAAACCGTTTTGAGTCTCAACAGCTCCACTGACGTTTCGGCAATTACATATAGAAGAAAGTAAAAATATATGTGCTTCTACTCTTCATAAAACACCAGAAAATGAAAGAATTATCGGCTGAAATTAATTACAGCGACCACAAAAAATTATCAAAATTAAGCATATTTGGCGATTTAGCGCTGTTAGGCGATACGTTTGCTAGCACCCAGATTGCCGTGTTACGAACAGAACCATGTTTTACTTTTCTGCTAAGTACTCAAATTCAGTCGCCTAGGAGTGTGAAATCGCCAAATATGCTTAATTTTCATAATTCTTTGTGGTCGCTGTAATTAATTTCAGCCGATATTTTTTTCATTTTCTGGTGTTTTATGAAGAGTAGAATCAAATATATTTTTTTCAATACTTTTTGAAGATAACACCTTTTGAATGTTTCCTTGTTAGTTTGAAAACTTCTCGATTAAAATCCTTTACGTTTATTTAATTTATTTTATTTTTTTGACATTAAGACGATTATAGTCCTTATAAAGAAGTTTGAGTAAGGTGATATTTTTCGCTTCCATTTGGTTTTATCGCTTTTATTTAAGAAGCTGATAACTGTACAAAACTTGAGCATTATACTGGAAAATATTGCCAAACTAAACAGATATACAAATATATTTTAATACTTTTAAATAAATTTCTCTTAGGCTAAGATTCGAGAGATAAATCCCACCAGGAGTGTGGCTTTTATGGATTGTGCCACTCCCGAATGATGTTCAATTTTCGAATTCTGGAAACAGATCGCCGTCTCGGATGGATTGAACTAGTCGAGTCATTTGTTGAAATTATTTCCTGGTACAGTTCCAAATATTCAACAAACTCATCCTCATTGTCTTGTCACTGGCAATAAGGTGCAGAATCTCTATTAGTATAGAATTTTATAAAAATCAATGAGTTGTCTCTCTTAACCCTTTCAATGGCAGAGTAATTTTATTCATTTAAAATCAACAGCCGCTATAATTTACGATCAATGTTATAAGAGAAGAAATAAATGAATTTCTCCCTTTAAAATCCCTTAACGCGCGCTGTCCTCGCAGCGAGGACGCAAAATTTAAGATCCAGCTGCAAAATTTCATCCCGGAAATTTTTTATCAAAAATTTGTGATTATAACATATCAGAATAGGCCAGTTTTTTTTTAACTTTAAAATTTAAAATTTCTTTCAGTTTAATTCAGTTCATGAACTCCGGTGGCAGTATAATTTAAATGATCCGAATTGTCTTGCGCCGCAAAGGGTTAAGTTATAAAAGTAAAATCTTGTAAAATATTTCCAGGATGAATTTTTGCAGTTAAAAATTAAAATTAGGTGATGCTGTAGTGGCATCACTGCCCCTGAAAGGGTTAAATAGAAAAGCGCAAAGTCTCCCATTTTGGTCGGAGAGATTGAGCAGTCGTTTATTAAATATTTATTCGCTTTTTGAGAAAATCACGGTGCTCGTACCGTTAGTCCAAGTTAATAGCTTATGCGAAATTGTTTAAATTAAAAATATTCTGTACTACTACCATTGTACTGAAATTCCTAGAAAATGTAGCGAAAATATAAGCATTTATTTTTCAAAACGTGTCAGAATAACGACGTTTTACCTTATACTGTTCAAGCAATCAACATGCACACTCCAGTTGTCACTTCACTATTGGTGTTGTACAACCACATGAAATCGCAACTTGCCCACTCTACTCTTTCCCGCCAATCCCCCGTGTGCGCAATATTCTCCTAGCTTTACCTTATGTATATATATATATATGTATGCATATGGATAGATAGATAGATAGACAGATATAAACAGATGTATTTTTTAAATAAAAAATATTTAAACATATTACCGCTATTATTATTTTGCCAATCTTATTCTAAAATTAAAAATTTATTCAATGCTTATATCATACTTTAAAACTATAATGGACTTATTTATTTTCAAGAACAGGGATCAACATTTCGTAGAATAATATTCCAAAATATCTGTGATTAAATTAGAAGAATATTACTCTTTAAAATAATAATAATAATAATAAGTGGTATGAATTGCGAAGCTGATTTGGTGGATAAACCGCTACTGGTCAAGATGCTTTACCTTGATTAAGAAGCGCCAACTGAAGCTATATTTAGCGGTATTGTAACTTATTTGCAAACTGTTATTTGTGGTGATGGGAAACACATAGAATAACAGTTATATTTGTAAACATAGGTATAGAAATAAATATAGTTTTTTTATGGAAATATGTGATTTGCTCAGTATCCACGCCATCTATTGGCGAAAATTTTAAACGTTTTTTCTTAAGAAAACAAAAAAAAAAAAAAATGATATTTTTATGTGTAAATTTTTTGCGAACAATGTTTAAATCTACCATTTTCTTCGAATTTTTAAAATGTCTATAGACACATGTCAGACGTAGTCTAACACCAAGGTTATCTTTCCTAATAATATAAAGACGTTTCCTTACAAGGTTCCCTTTCAAAGATTTGCATTATTTAAGTTGCATTCATCTCAAATATTATAATTTTTTATAAGAAACTGATAAATATTCATCTTTGAAAGCAGCAGTAATTAAAATAATTCTTTCTTAAAGTCCAAATAGTTCATTTTATTTTAAAAAGGAGTTTTGTGGTTAACAATTTTGAATTGATACTGCATTCTCGTTTTCCTTTACACAGCGAAAGATAAATTTCCAAAAGAGGGATTAAATTTTTAGAAAGTCTATTTATTCAGTGATATGGGACTGATAACGTAAGAGTTTTAGTGTAAAATAAATAAGAAACTTCCATTATTACGCAACAGTGAAAATTAGAAAGTTTCAAACAAATTTAATTAAGAAAAGGTAAAGATTGATGGATTAAAAATTTTTCCCCGTATCCTGAAATGTAATTTTGGAACTAGATTCAATCAGTTAAATTGTTCAGGCTTATAATGAACTTTAAAGATGAAGTAATAATAGAAAATTAAAAATGATTTTAATCATTTGAGATAACATTTGTCGAATCGAGGAGTGTGGTATATAAAGGAAAAATAAATCAGTTATTACTAAATACTTACCTGCTAACTTAATCCGGAAGATTGTCAGTTGCCACCTTTTTTTTTTTTTTTTTTTTTCCTCACACCAGTCTTATTTTACAATATTTTTCTTCTTATTTAATCTTAATTACATCTGAAGAAAATTTTTATAAACATAAAGTGGTATGAAAAAAGGGGGTATATTCTAAAAATCTTCCGTAATATAGACCTGCCAATTATTTTAATTCATCCATAATAGCGTTAGGCTCTGTCGTCTTTTCACACCAGTAAATATGTGACTTACAAGGTGTCTTTTAATTAACCTACAAATTTAAAATGAAATAAAACAAAAATCGTTGCAGATAGCACAGCACATTTTTTTTTAATTTTTTTTAAATTTAAAAAAAACGTCGAAAAGGTAATTAATGCACAACGTTATCAAAATGAGAACCTTCAGAGGCGATACAGTAGCGCAACCTAATCACAAAGTCATCAGTTACTTGTTCACACACAAGTGTTTCTCTTTTACTGCTTGCAAATGAATCAGTAATGGATTTCCTGAGGCTATTGAGATCTCTCGGCTTCTTCTTGTACATCAAGCCTTTAATGTGACCCCAAAGATAGAAATCGCACGGATTCACATCCGGTGAATAAGGTGGCAAACACTGAGAGAAAACATATACCGCCTTACTCTAGAATGAATAAGTGGCCATTTTCTAAATCCCTTAACTAGAAATATAGATTTCCGAGTTATGCGCATACGTCACGTCAATAAACCGAATAGACGAAATTATCGAGAATTTCTAGTGTACACATTTCTATATGGTAAAACAACATTCTGAATACTCTAAATATTCTGAATCAGTTGTATTGCGAGAAATTCTCGCTTGATTTTCTAGAATTTGGTAACAAACCAAGATTATAGTTGCTGAAACCCGCCTCTTTTAGTCTCATTTATTTGCAGAGTTTTTTAAATAACATTGCTCTCGAGAATATAGGCAAAAGCTCTAGAATTCTAATAGGGGCTTCTAGAACTCACCTTCCAAAGGCACTAGAATTTATAAGGATGACATGGAACTATTTTTTCTAGAGCCACAATTTAGATTCTAGATGTCAGTTACAGAATTTTTTCTCAGTGAATGCAATGCACCAGGATGGTCGTTCGGATATTGATAAGCAATAACCTGGATTGCAAACACACTTTCATTGGTCTCAAACACTCTGCCTGATCGATGCGTAGGGGCACCATCCTGCATGAACCAATATCCACCGGTGTTCATACCTAGAGCACGAATCTGGGAAAAAATACGACTTTCTTATAAGATCACTTATCATTATTCTAGAAGGCTTAGGTCGGTTTTTGTACCTTGTAGCCCACTTCCGCAGCAATTGTGTTGCATTTTCATCACATAAATACCAATTTTTAACAATAAATATAAGGTCTTCAGTTGAATATCTTACTTTCGGAGACATTTTCGGAATGGCGTGAAACCAACGTGAAACAGTTTCCTTTTATACTCTCCGCCACTGCATTAATCAGTAGCGCCATCTAGTGAGTCTCTGCGAAGTTATTTCATTTTAAAGTTGTAGGTTTATTAAAAGACACCTTGTATATGCAGTAATATGTACTCACCATTAAACAAGAAGTATGTAACTCTACAAATATACTGGCGTGGAAAAAAAGGCAAGGCTTAACACAACTACGGATAAATTAGCATAACTGGCAGATCTAGAAATAATTATTAGTAAGTTGGTAGATATGCTAAATAGATACATTTTGTGATGTATTTCGAACTTTGATGTTCGCAGAAATTAAATAATTTTCCAATATACTTATAAAAAATATATTAATCATTTTAAAACTATGTCAATCACATATCTGCCAACTTACTAATTAATATTTCATAAAATTGTTAGAAGCCGCACTTTTTTCTCACTCTTTCATTCTTAGAGAAATTTCTTCAAATTTAATTACGATTAAATAAGAAGAAAAATACTGGCGAGGCGAAAGGCGTCAAAACTAAAAATTTTATTCAATATTAATTAGTTAGTAGGCAAATATACATCGAAAACTTCATTTAAAATAGATATTTTCAATTAATCTATTACAGAAACTGTAATCAACCTTCCTCTACTGCCCATTAGTGAGCGTTTCAGCTTTCATGCCGAGTTTGTAGATATTTTATGAAATACTGAAATAAAATCCTTTATTATTATTTTTTTTAATTGACTTTACGAGTTACAACACCGCAAGATGCAGCTTCAGTCGGTGGTTCTTATCTGACGGAAAAAAAAAATCTTCACCAGTAACGCTTTTTTTTTTTCACCAAGTCAGAATCTCAATTAAAACATCATGTGTGCCCAAGTAGGAGGAAATAAGAAACAAGCTATGTTAATCGCAAAACCATGCAATTTATAGGACTCTGATTTGCATATTTCTCGTTTCGCATCCGTACAGCGCCCTCTTTCAACGAAATTTTTTTTGTTTACCACAAGAAAAATCCCCCTTCATGAGAATAACTTTTTCGCAAACCGCATTTAATTCCACCATTTCCTTCAATTTTTATGCTTTTCTAAAGTCTACAAACTTAAGGGACATACGGACAAAAGTGAGGTTGAATGATATTGTGGTATTGATTATAACTTTACACCATATAGTGGTTAAAGTTTGAACTGAAATTTTTAACAATGTAGGGATATCCATGAAAAATCAAATACATTACGTTTATGGACGAAATTTCTTGTTGGTACAGTTTAACACTTTTAAACCGCATTAAACATTATGAAATAATCAAAATTTTTTATATTCCTAAAAGCACGATTATACTGGGGATTAGTATGAAAACCGTTAATTTTTCATTTATACGCCACGAAAAGAAAAATAAAATTACCGTACAAAAGTTTCAGACACTATGGGACTCAAATTCTTGCTCGCTCTGCTCACAAATCAAAATATATCTTATGCCAAAATATATTCAGAGTATTTTAAAACATATCTTTCAATAATAATTAAAATGATTAAAAAAGGTAAATATACTTTAAATATAAAAGGAAACGGCGCTCACAAGAACGATAATTTAAAAAAAAAAAAGAATACGTAATCTGATTCATAAACAATGCATTCCATATTATTTTACTATGTATTTTATATTATTTTTTTATAACTATATTATTTTACTTAATAGCCCCCCTCCCCCCCCCCCCAAAAAAAAAAAAAAAAAAAAAAAAAAAAATCTTCTTTCACGACAATATTTTTTTCTCAAATCGCGCTTAATTTTACCAATTCTTTCAATTTTTATGAATATTTGAAATGTCTACAGATTTATGGGACATATACATTTTTTTTATAAAACGCATATAAAATTTTGGCCCTTGTAGATGTCAAAGTTTCACAAATAAACATGATTTCATTTAATACACTCATTGCCATAAAATTTGCTCACCAAGAAGTAATTGTTGGATCGTAACGAAACTTGGCATGAAAAAGGTACGTGCCAGGCCGCTATGCAAATGATTAGAATTGCAACGTGATTGCACATTGCGTAAGGCTACCAGAGGGCGTTGAACTTCGTTCTTCTTGGAGTGTAAAATAGGCAAACAGAGCTTGTTTAGTGTACATAATCTGTTTCAGAGGTACGCTTTTTAAATAGGGATGCTGCTATGTCGCTATCGAAGGCAACACGAGCTACTGTCTGAGACCGTGAGGGGAAGAATCATCGATATGATGGAATCCGGGTAATCAGCTCGAGGAGTAGAAAGCCACCTAGGCCGTTCTGATTTTACTGTGAGTAGAAGGTGTTGGGACCATTGGACAAGGGAGAGGTCTCTTACACGCACTCTCAATTTTGATGATTCAGACATCCTCGGGCTTAACTTCGTTGTTTTTGACAACCATTTCGTCAAGCGATCACGTGATTTTTGAGGAAACGTGAACTCTCAAATATTTGACGAAGCTGTTTACTCACAATAGCATGTGCTAGCTTTCATTACCGCTATATATATATATATATTTTTTTTTTTTTCCCTGTGTTATTTGGACTTTACGTTACAACAGGGTTCGTACGGGCATTATTTTTTCCCTGAGTCTTATACCGGTAATTTTGTAGAACGATTTACGTTATAAAATAAGGCTATTGTATTAAGTTGAATTTTATTGTTTCAGAATACTGGTGTGAGACTCAGGGAAAAAAATAAAGCCCGTACGAACCCTGTACAATGACTTTTATTTGCCGCCCTAGTGGTTCGGTTGGTAGGCCGCTGCTTTCTAGATTCCCACGTCCCGGGTTCGAATCGCGGTGCGGGCATGAATATTTGTGATGTCTATGTCTACAAAGTATTGTGTGCGCTTGTTTCTGTGAATTTCTGTAAAAATATGAATCAATTGAGGCAAAAATAAATGTAACTATATGCCTCAAAGCTGTCAAATAAATGTCCAAATGATTTTTATTTGTTTGCTCTGTTTTATTTATATTTTCATTAAATATAATTAAGATTTAATGCCTAAAGCGACGAACTTGCAAGTAATTTTATAATTTTATAATTTGTATTTTATTCTGTATCACGAAACTAGGATGAAAAAATGTATCTTTACTTTTGATGAAATTCGTATGTTCAAACAAGTGACGAAAGTAATTATCTCAATTTGACGAAATAAGAAGGAAAAAATATTTATTTTATTTTTGACGAAATTCGTATTCTCAAATAGGTAACGAAATGTTCGCTTGGAGCATTTCCCTAGAAACACTTTCGTCAAAAATGAAGAATTTTTCGCGAAATTTGAGTATCCATTTCTGAAAGTGCGGCGATCAGCCCCAGGACATGCTCGACAGACCAATGATTGAAAAAACCGTCGCTTCATACGAAACATATGCATAGCGCCAACTGTTTCGTTTTCCGACATCCAGACATATGCAGCACCTATATGATCTTTCCCTGTGTCTGTACGTATCATCGCAAGGCGCCTGGCTGAAGGACATTTGCTATCGTGGCGCCCATTTCGTGTTTTGCCAATAATACCCACCCCCTCTCCTCCTTTTATAGTGGTGTTGTGCTCGACGGAAATGGATTGTAACTGAAAGGAACCAGGTCATCTTCAGTGATGAATCCAGATTCAATTTGAGCAGTGATGACTAACATGTACGTGTGTAGATGCAAGGGAGGGGGGGGGGGAGATGCCTCAAATCTGCCTTTTCTTTACAGCTGCACACCGCACCCACAGGTGGTGTTATGGTATGGGATGATATTGCAAACGACACACGGTCATCCCTAATATTGATCCACGGCACCATGACTGCTCAGTGGTGCGTTCCTGACATCCTTTAGCCATAGGGGTTGCCACTCATGGCAGGGCTCCCAGGAGCCGTTTCCAACAGTACAGTGCTCAACCACACACATGAATTGTGTCACAGGACTGCCTCCGTCATAATACCACACTCTCCTGGCCTGCACGATCCCTAGATTTGTTACCAATGAAGCATATTTGGGACTACGTGGAGCAGCAAGTTGGGCAGCCTACGGATTTGGACGAATTAGAAGCGTGCTTACAACAAATGCGGAACGAGATGCCACAGGACTTGTATGCCTCAATGCTCGCCCGTATTGCATCCTGCATTCACGCTAAAGGTAGCAGGGTACAAAAACCTCCGTTCTTTCGTAATTTTTCCTATAATAAATGATCATTTCGCTTTGATATTTTAATCATTTACTTAGATCAATGTTACATTAATGTGTGTAAAATTTCATTTCATTCTGACAATTCTTTCTTGGTGCACAAATTTTTATGGCATTGAGTGTATATATAAAACAATAATTCGAATTTCTATCTAACATTGAAAAAAAAAAAAAACAACATTCTTATAAACATTTTACAGTTTTGTTAGGCATTTTGAAAGGAAAAACAGAACTAGCTTCACGCAAAAAAAATAAAAATAAATAAATAAATAAATTAAATAAGTAAATAAATAAATAAATAAATTAATTAAAAAATAATTAAATAGATAAATTTTAATGTTTTCAACACATATTACAGAGCTATTAGCGGTCCTTTTATATATTCATTACTCAATCGAAGAAAACCATTGAAAACGATTATCGATGTTCACTATATAAAGAATATGTCATTCTGTTAATGAACCGATAAAAGTCCTGATATTTTTATATTTACTTATAATGTACATAAATTTCTTTTTGAATGAACATATCATTTTCCCTTATTCTTATATTCATTAACGATTTCATTCAAATCTTATTCATGCATTCCTATAAAGTACGCATATATTAATCCTTTACAAACGTGTGAGTTTACTGTGAAAAAAGAAATATATATATATTAACAAGAATGCGTCAAAACCTTCTGTTAAATATCGTAACGTTTTAAAGAAACTCCAAAATATAATTCTTTCTGTTTTAAATAATGAGAAATTTGCGTATTGCAATGGGTTAAAATTAAGAATATGCGTAACAAATGCTCTATCAATACTTTACAAAATCATGTATAACTAAGAATAGAAATCTAACGATATATTCACCAATAAATCAAACTTTAAAATAATCCAGAAATAATTATATCAACACAATCAATATTAAATCCTTTTTGTTAGCTTAATGAAGCATAAAATGTCAAAGAAAGAATTAAGTAGGAAAAACTTCATCGCAAACAACAAAATTTCTTTAAATAATGATGGAGTATTTTCCTTAATTTATAACAATCCATTTGATTAGATGAAGAAATTTCATCGCACTGAACTATATTTTATAGCCTCTAAGAGTTTTCCTCTGGGTACATAAAGATTGTGTACTTCAGTATTATTCAATAATAAGATTAAGTCTCCACAATTTCTGCGCATACATTTATATATAAGATATATATGTAGGCTAGTATAGGAATTTACTTAATGAAATTTCCACTATCCAAAATTAACAAGATAGAAAAATCCAACAAAGTTTTAATTAAGGATGTGATAAATAAATTTTACGTTATTTATTGTATTATATAAAATTAAAACTGTATCATAGATTTCACTGTTTGTACACACAAATTCATTATTATTATTATTATTATTATTTTTTTTATTTAAAAGATTTATTTTTTAATTTTAATTTTTAATTCCATTACCGGACTACCGTAGGCAATGACAGTACTGCATTCGGTGCAAAAATTCGATGTCGAGATTTCAATTGATTTACATGTTTTAAGGTCTCCTGAGTCCAAAAAAAGTGGTTTTTGGCAATTGGTCAGTGTGTGTGTGTATGTGTGTATGTATGTGTGGAATCTTCTGGCTATCATATCTCTAAAATTAATAAAGATAGAGCTACAAAACTTCAGAATATAAACAGGTCTGGTGTACACATGATTTTTCTAAATTTTGGTGAAAATTGAAAAAACGGAAGTGGGACATCGGTGACCGTAAGTCCGTATCTCAAAAACGGCTCTAACGATTTTCTTCAAATTTGCTATATGAACACAACACTCTATTAGATGTCCTTTCGAATGATATAGTTGGTTAGTTCAGGAAAATTGATATGCGTCCTGTATAAATAGCTCAATTTCAGGTCCTGCAAGTGCGTTCCTTTAAAAACGGCTGTACGGATTTTTTTCACACTCGTCATATTAACTCACTTTTAAATATTCTTTTGTATGTAATTATTGTTTTCCAGTCAATAATTGATTTTTCGCAAAAGTTGGTATATCAAAAACCGCTCTAACAATTTTCTTGAAAATTTTTACATAAATCCATCTTTTTCTCATGTATTACGTGGTTATTAGAGGAAAATTAACAGTCATCCTGTTAGGTAATTCATCTTTAAATCTCGGAAATTGGTGTTTCAAAAAATAACTCTACCATTTTTTTCTCTTATTTTTTACCTCGCTATATGTGAGCTTCATTTTATATGTCTTTATAAGTTTCTCTTACCGGAAAAAAGTTTCGTTTCTACTTCTTTAGGTCACTTTTATGTTTTCTGATCACATTATCTCTCAAAAATACGTGTAATAGTGGGTAAAGGAAGTCGTGTGGTTGTTTAACACCAGATTTACTATTTAATTTTTTTCGTGTATTGAAAGGTATTGCTCTCAACTGGAGCTTTTTAACTGCACCTCATTGTAAAATAATAATAATAATAATAATAATAATAAAACTATTAGTTTTACTAAATTTAGGGGCTTTTTATATAATAAGCACCAATAATTTTGAGAAGTCATATTTGATATACATAATAGACAATTAATCTTCAAAGTGATTAGTCAACTGTTACAATTAAAATTTAGTGGTAGATATTGAATAAAAAATCCATAAATTTGGCAACAATGAAAACCGTGCTTTCACTTAATAAATAAAAATCTTTCATGTATGTATATTTATTTGATAAAATGGGAAGATAAATAAACAGATTAAAAATGTGGTAAAGCTTTTATATTGATATTTGTATAAAAGTAACTGATAATTTTATATTGACCATAATATAACTTAAAATACATGTTGCAAGATTTCATTTTATATCTCCCAATCTGTATGGACATTTTGAGGGGTCCTAAAAAACAATCATTGGTTGTAATTATGCTGTATTTAATAGAAAAGAAGCTTTGCTCATATAAAATATATAAATATCGCCTGCATAAAGGTATTAAAATATGCATTAGAGATATACATCTCATATTCCTTAATATGTCCGCTTTTATTATGTAAGCAATAATATCAAATGCATTAGTGATATTTATATAATTTTCAGTGGTGGAAAAGACCGTGGCTATCATGAATGACATACGTTAATTTTAAAGCGTTCTAAAAATATTTATTAAAGTTAAAATGCAGAAAGATGAACGAACACAGACAATTTAGATAAATCGTTTTTAAATTTGTTTAAAACTTTTAAAATCGCTTGGAAACATAGACTCGTTAAAACATCTACAATTAAACAGCAGAACAGAATATTGTATAAGTACAATCTTATAAAATTACATTTAACAAAAATTACAATGAACAATTTTTGATACCACCTCTTTTCATTGCTAACTTATTACTTTTAATCTAATGAAACACAATTTTTTTTTTGTAATATTACATAGAGAAGTGTAAATGGATTTATTTTAAATGTATTCTTTTAAATATTAATTCAAATTATAATTTTTATTCGCAATTAAACTTCAGCTTACATAAAATCGCATAGAATTTACCGACTATTTACAAATTAACCTTTCGCAATGATGCTCAAAATTCTTACGTATTTCAAAAGCAAACGCAGAAAATAACGAAAAACAATATTTTCCACATCAAAACTCCCATCTTATTCAAATATACAAAACTTTCTATTTATTGATTAAAAGGAAATATTTCTCTTAAAATTCAAAATATCGTGAAGACTTCTCTCTTTCATCGATTTGAAATCGATAACCTTTAAAATTATGAAATCCTTTGATCTTTGAAGCAATCGGGAGACCCGTCTCATGTGACTCAAGAAATATGAGATTATCGAACGAAAACATGATGCTTTCTCTTTTGATTTCATTATCGGCACAAAGTCATTCTTATCTGATTTTAAAATTTTAGGCTGTGCTCGGGGGAAAAATGAGAAGATTAATGTATTATTAGATACCAAACTTTGTAACTTAGATTCAAAGGAAAATGTATCTACAATTTATCATTATCCGTCAAAATATGATATATTTTCCGTTTCTGGAAAACTAATTTATCAGAAATTTATTCGTGAGTAATTGTAGTACCAGAAAATTTTTAAATTGATTTAATTTTAAAGTTAGTAGAATAACTGCATCGAAGCTTTAAAAGTAACATTACTAATTTAGTTAACGTTGTTGAAAAAAAAAAAAAATAATAATATGTTAATATAGATTTAAACACTGTATTAGCAGGGTAGAATGTGTAGATAATAAGTTCTATTATAGGTTTATATTCATCAGAATGCTATGTCTTTGAAAAAAAATTCAATAGGATGTTCACTTTTATTATATATATTCTTCAACTGAGAGATTAGTAGAACTATATATGATTTTTGCACACTAAAATTGAAAATACAGGAGAAAAAAAACTTTCATTGGGTCAAGTTTTTTTTTTTTTTTTTTTTTTGCAACGCGCGTATTTTTAGTTCAATTTTGCGTAAAGACGTGGAATCTGGTATATTGTTGTTTATTGTAAAAACTGTATTTAGTAATTATTTATTATATAAAAAAAATATTTATTAAGGTATTAAAAATAAAGAGTAGGGCAATGAGGGATGGAACACGGGCGCAGAATTCATACCGGAATCTGTTGAAGAAATTTCTCTACTTATAATATCGTTGATTTAAGAAGTAGAAAATTTAATTACATTGGTAGTGGTATGAATTCTGCGCCCGTGTTCCATCCCTGGGCAATGTTTGTTGTGGGGGGGGGGTCGTTGGAAGGGGTTAAAGTAGAAGCTCGTTCAGAGGGAGCCTCAGAAAAAGAGGAAAATGCTTCACAGTCAAAAAGATTAAACACAAAATATTAAACCTATCAGAAAAAAAAAGTTTAGATTCAGCATCTTCACAAAAAGAAAAAAAAAAAAAAAAAAAAAAAAAAGCAGCACCGGAGAAACAGTTTTTTCTTTTTTTTTTTTTTTTTTTTTTTTAGTTAAACTTCATGGTTAAAAAAACTAGAAATTCAGTGAAAATTATTGACAGTGGCAATTTTAAAGCTAACAAAAATGCAAATTGGAGGACAATGTGAGGTTTATATTATTGATTACGCAGCTCTGCGATGAATTTTTATTTCTTCAAGATGACGTATTTTTCTGATGTATTTTTGGATGCTGTTCAAATAATAATAATAATAAAAAAAAAAAAAAAAAAAAAAAAAAAAATCCAAATTTTCCATTATGTACTCATTTGACAAAAAATATGAACTTTTGTCAGAAACGAATTTAAAGTTCTATTTTTATTACTCTCATCTAAGTTATTTCCCGGAAAATCTACCTGATATGAGTAAAGAACCAGGAGAGGTACTTTATTAAGACATCAAAGAAACAGAGACGAGGTATCAGGCCCAATGAAATATTATAATGGTAACATATTATTGTAAAATGTTTAAAATATAACCCCCCCCTCCCCCCTTAAGGCCCTCAAACCATTCACATGAAAATAAGCTCTAAACGGAGTATCGATGTAAAAATATACATTAAAAAAAATGTGTAAATACTGGCCAATTTTAATCTATTTATAATTTCAAATTCGTTATAGCCTCTATGTATTCGTTATAGCTTTGCTTTTCATCTTTACTTCGTGAAATGTAATTACGTGAGAGGAAGAAATACAAGCATTTCTGAAATCAGAATATCAAATCACATTAGAACCATTCAAAGCAATAAAAAACATGAACAGTTCTATTTCACAGACATTTATTATTTCACTCATTGATAATTAGTTGTTTAACCAATGATCAATATTGATTTTTATATTATAAATATTCTCGTGAAGTTAAAAACAAGTTCTTCCGTATCATTCGGAAGTGTAGGTTGATTTCTTTTTTCTTATCAACGACCGCTGTGACAGGTTATAACGGGACTCCTCCCACTCTTTTCGGGTTATTACATCATACTTGCCAACCATCTCATTAATAACCGTACAATTGTTAACGGCCCCTGAAAAAACGCTCCTTTTCTCACACCTCTATATTTTTAGAGATATTCTCTCCAAATGTTGTTACGATTAAATAAGACTAAAATTACTCTGAAAAATTATTGGTGTGAAATAAATGGCGGGTACTAAAAATTGTACTGTTCATAATGACATGGTTGGCAAATATGTTACATTTTTACTTAAACTTAAATACATATCTGCCAACTATCTCATTAATAATTATAAAATTGTTAACGCCCCTTTAAAAAACGCTCCTGTTTTTCACACCACTTTATTTTTAGAGTAATTCTCTCCAAATGTTGTTACAATTAAATAAGAATAAAATTACTCTAAAAAAGGTTGGTGTGGAAAAAAAAAAAAAAAAAAAAAAAAAAAACGGGTACTAAAAATTTTAAGCTTCATAATGAGATGGTTGGCAAGTATGTAAATATAGATTTCTGGAGAACGGTCTTACGAGGGCAAACATTTTAACGTCGAAAATTACGTTAGATTATGCACTCTCAAATGGGCATCATTCAATTGATTTTATTATTACACTATTGGGATGGTTTCATGTACAGAATGAGAAACTGGTGAATTTACAAATTATTCAATAGACTTTTAAATGTTATTTTAGTAATATTCAATAATATTATTCAAATAACTATTTTGAGTATTTAATTTGAATAAAATTGTTGAATAAAATATTTGAATAAATTTTGAATAATATTAGATAGTTCTAATAATTTTTAATATTTAGTAATTTTCTTACATTTTCCTGCATTTATAAACATCAAATAATTTAATTCATCTCTTTGCTCGATTTGTTTAATGTAACAAATCCGTAAAGTTGATAGATTTGTAGAAAATTTTGCATTAAAGTTTATTTAATGTTAGAAGATTTTGATTTCCGTGTTGTGAATTCCATCATTTCATCGACTTTCAAATCTCTTTTACAACGTAAATGTTTCTTTTTTCTTTTCTTTTCCTGATTTAGTATAAACATTTTATTAAAATTCAAGCGTTTCTTGAAATGAGCGCAAGGTTTTCTGTTTCTTGCAGCAAAAATTTGTAAAATAGAAAGAAGAAAATTTAAAATGTAAATCAGTTTTCTCAGTAAAAAAAAAGATTTTCTACGTAAGCATACTTTAAATTAATAAACCTTCCACATAATAAATATATTTTAGGAAGTTTTATGGCTTTTGTAAAAGTATTTATTAAAATCCAATGTAAACATACATTTTAGTCCAGTCAATAAATACATTGTACCTTGCAAAAGGTGGGGTAGAAGATTTTATTTTTTTAATTTGTACATATTAGTACTAATATGCAAAAAACGTGTTATCCAACATGGTCGGCCCCGGGAGAACTTTTGTCGCCTGAAAAACCTTCAAAATTTACTAGTTTTTTGGCATTTTTCGAAATATCTCAGAAATGGCTGAATTTAGCGATATTTTTCTATTGTAATGTTCAAAGAGGATTAAATTTCCTACAATTTCCTTCATTACACCTTTTTTGTAGTACTCATAGCAAGCGCGTAACAGCTTTTTGAAAATAAACAGTTTTCTCAACTTCGTAGAAAGAGCGCATTACTCCTTATAAATAATGTATTGTAAGGGCAGAGTTGCCAACTTTTATAATTTATTCCGGAGCAATTTTAGCGCCGCCTTCTTTTCGCACCAGAATTTTTTTAAATATTTCTCTTTAATATGTGACAACGGTTAAATAAGGGGAAAATCATTCTTTAAAATTTCCGGTGTGAAAAAAGGGCGGAGCTAACAGTGCTCCGGAATAAATTATAAAAGTTGGCAACTCTGTAAGTTAACTGTCCTGCCCAAAACTGGATCGAAATCAGATATTTCGTCTGACAGTAACAATTGAAAAATGCTGTAATTACGTTTATGTTAAGCGTTTTTACATATTCAAACAATGTTTACGAGTGATTATAAATTAATTTGCCTGTCTGTCCTTCTGTCCTGCTGTCTGTTCGTTGCGTGAAAACGTTGTAAAGTACATTAATGTTTAATCGATGTAATGTAGAGTTGAAAAGTAGAACGCTTTCGCAACCGCTGACGCAGATTCAAATCATTTGAAAATCTGTAACTCCTCTAGTGGGCGTTTCTTTTGCGATTTGTATGTTACTAATTTCTTAAGAATATACCCAATATTCAAATTTGAACAATCAAATATAATATGCATAGAAATATTTTGATTTTGAAGAATATAATTTTAATGTATATCCATTTGTAATATAAATGTGGAAATAGAAAATTTTGTTCTGAAATATTGTAACTTGGGAGAATTACGCCCACAGGCGGACCTTACTGTCAAAAAGACAAAAACATGCGATCGCGAAAGTGTAAAAGGCAAGATTTTTCATTCCTGTTTTAACCGTTCTTAAATAGTATTACTTATTGCAGACGCAAAATACGCATGTACATTTTCTTAAACTGTTTTAAGACGTGAATTAAAAAAAAAAGTGTATTAATGAAATTCTAGTATATTTATATAAAAGGAAAAAAAAAATGAATTTTCTGAGTAATTTTAATATTTTTATTTGTAAAGAAGAAAAGAGCTTAAACGTTGTAGAAAGTGAAGGGAAAATATATACATTTCTTTAACGAAATACATAGCATTTATTATTAATGCAGTACGTCTTGCGCAGCACAATATATATTTTTTTTCTCCTCAGTGCTATAAAAATACTTAGGTCATTTTAAAAGTGCTAGATAATAGAAATAATATCTTAAATAGAAATAAATGGGTAATTTCTAGCGGGAAAAGGGGCATAAAACGCTATTTTACTGGTGGTAACATCATCATTAACTGCGGTAAAGAATGTATTAATTTTATTTATTCAGTACGTAATGCCAGTTTTGGTAACAAAAGTTTTATTCCTATTGTTCATATAAAAGTACAGATGTTATGTTAGAATTTATTTCAAGAATGATTCTAAATCTTTTTTTACATAAACGTGTATTTCCTTATTTAAAAAAAAAAAAAAAAAAAAAAAAAAAAAAAAACTTTTAGATAATGCTGTTGACAATACTTACTTTACCTATAATTATTTATAAAACTACATTCTTTCAACATACTATTTATGAAAATATGATTAATAGTTATCTCTCAATAATTTCCTAAATTTCTAAAAACAAGTAAGGAAAAATACATAAGGTATAAAGTGATTGAAAATGTTATTATTACTGCATCAATTATTTAATAATAATACATCTAATAATTATTATCATAACGCAATGACAAAAGATTAGAAATATCTATCTATCTATCTATATATATATATAACGCAACGCAATGCTAGGAGAGTTTGTGCAGAATTCATCAGAAAATCCAAACATTATTTTTTTGCTAAATTATTGGTGCATAATTTTGAATTGGTCCTTTTTATATGCATTTCCATTACTATTTTGTTGTTCTATTGTAATTTAAAACAACATCTGCAATAAAACCAAGAGATCTATTTTGCGGAATCTCTCTTTTTAATGTAGGAGTGATTGAGCACATGAGTGGGAGAGATTGCACTTAATTATAACTAGAATTAAATTGTTAATAATAATTGCACTTAAATTACGTTGTTATAAGGTATTTGTCAACAAATATTTTTGTATTGGGACTGGATATTTCGATTCAATAAATAAAAAATCAGAAGAATAAAATAAATTTTAAAAGATATGCAAAAAGTCATCTAAAGAATAAATATTAAGGGAAAAAAAAAATAAAAACTGATTAAGATTTAAAGTAGCATTAAGTTACTAAATAACATGTTTAACTTAAAATTAGTACTTTTCTTTTTCAGCTTTAATGATTTCTTGTTTGCTGACCGAATCTTTCGTTGTCCACTTATGCATGTTGACGTTATCATGCAAACATCTGCCACAAGTGAACTTATTCGAGGTGACGGCATTTTTGACCAAATAAATAAATAAATAAAGTAGCACACCGTATGTTTAAAAAGAAATATGGCTAGTCGTCTACATGTAAGCCCAAAATCCGCCCACAGTTTACTATTTATTAGAGTTTTTTCCCCCGTCAAAATGTTTCGTATAATAATGTTCAAAACACAAAACCTAAATTTCATTTACTTTAAAATCTCATTTCAACTTTAAAATCATTTACGTGTATTTATTTTATTTTATTGATACTTAGACGATTATAGTCCTTTTAAAGAAGTTTTAGTAAGTTGATATTTCTTGCTTCCATTTAGTTTTATCGTTTTTATTGAAGCAGCCGATAACTGTACAAAACTTGAGCATCACACTTGAAAATATTGCAAAACTAAAGAAAAATACAATAATATTTAAAATCTTTGTAATAAGTTTCTCTTAGGCTAACATTCGAGATGTAAATCCCACCAGGAGTGTGGCTTTTATCGATTGTTCCACTCCCGAATGATGTTCAATTTTCAATTCTGGAAACCGTCTCTATAGATGCGTCGTCTCGAATGCATTGAACTAGTCGAGTTGTTTGTTGAAATTATTTCCAGCTCCAGACATTCAACAAACTCATCCTCATTGTCTTGTCATTGCCGATAAGTTGCAAAATCTCTATTAGTATAGAATTTTATAAACACCAATGCGTTGTCTCTCTTAACCCTTTCAATGGCAGACTAATTTTATTCATTTAAAATCAACAGCCACTAGAATTTACAATCAATGTTATAAGAGAAGAAATAAATGAATTTCTCCCTTTAAGTTATAAAAGTAAAATCCTGTAAAATATTTCCGGCATGAACTTTTGCAGTTGAAAATTAAAATTAGGTGATGTTGTAGCGGCATCAACTTTCCTGAAAGGGTTAAATAGAAAATGCGCAAACTCTCCCATTTTAGTCGCAGAGATTGAGCAGTCGTTTATTAAATATTATTCGCTTTTAGTGAAAACCGTGGTGCTCATACCGTTAGTCTAGATTAGTAGCTTATGCGAAATTGTTAAAATTAAAAAGATTCTGTACTACTACCATTGTACTGGAATTCCTAGAAAAGCTTGTGAACATTCAAGCATTTATTTTTGAAATCGAGACAGAATAACGATGTTTTATCTTATTCTTTTTAAGCAATCAACATGCACATTCCAGTTATCACTTCACTATTGATGTTGTACAAACACATGAAATCGCAACTCGCCCACTCTACTCTTTTCCACCAATCCCCTGTGTGCGCAATGTCTCCTAGCTTTACCTTTATATACAGATATAGACAGATATATAGATAGATATAAACAGATGTATTTTTTAAATAAAAAGTATTTAAACATATTACTGGTATTATTATTTTGCCAATCGTATTCTAAAATTAAAGATTTATTGAATGTTTATATCATAATTTAAATCTATAATGGACTTATTTATTTTCAAGAACAGGGATCAACATTTCGTAAAATAATATTCCGAAATATCTGTGATTAAATTAGAAGAATATTACTCTTTAAAATGATAATAATAATAATAAGTGGTATGAATTGTGAAGCTGATTTGGTGAATAAACCACTATTGGTAAAGATGCCTTACCGTGATTAAGAAGCGCCAACTGAAGCTATGTTTAGCGGTATTGTAACTTATTTGCAAACTTATTTGTGGTGATGGCAGACACAAATAATGACATTTATACTTGTAAACATTTGCATGCAAATATATATATATTTATTTATTTAATGGAAATAAAGGTGATTTGCGCACTATCCACGCCATCTATTGGCGAAAATTGTAAACATAAAAAAAAAAAAAAAAAAAAAAAAAGATATTTTTCTGAGTAAATTTTTTGCGAACAGTGTTTAAATCTACCATTTTCTTCTAATTTTTAAAATGTTTATAGATACATGTCAGATGTAGTCTAACACCGAGGTTATCTTTCCTAATAATATAAAGACGTTTTCTTACTAGGTTCCCTTCCAAAGATTTGCATTATTTCAATTGCATTCATCTGAAATATTATAATTTTTAATAAGAAACTTATAAATAATTATCTTTGAAAGCAGCAGTAATTAAAATAATTCTTTCTTAAAGTCCAAATAGTTCATTTTATCTTAAAAAGAAGTTTTGTGGTTAACAATTTTGAATTGATACTGCATTGTTTTCCTTTACACAGCCAAAGATAAATTTCCAAAAGAGGGATTAAATTTTTAGAAAGTCTATTTATTCAGTGATATGGGACTGATAACGTAAGAGTTTTAGTGTAAAATAAATAAGAAACTTCCATTATTACGCAACAGTGAAAATTAGAAAGTTTCAAACAAATTTAATTAAGAAAAGGTAAAGATAGATGGATTAAAAATTTTTCCCCGTATCCTGAAACGCAATTTCGGAACTAGATTCAATCAATTAAATTGTTCAGTCTTATAATGAACTATAAAGATGAAGTAATAATAGAAAATTAAAAATAATTATAATCATTTGAGATAACATTTGTCGAAGCGAGGAGTGGTGTATATAAAGGAAAAATAAATCAGTTATCACAAAACATTTACCTGCTAACTTAATCTGGAAAATTGTCAGTAGCACCTTTTTTTTTTTTTTTTCTTACACCAGTCTTATTTTTCAATATTTTTCTTCTTATTTAATCACGATTATATCTGAAGAAAATTTCTCTAGAAATAAAGTGGTATGAAAAAAGGGGCACGTTCTAAAAATCTTCCGTAATATAGACCTGCCAATTATGATAATTCATTCATAATAGCGTTAGGTCCCGTCGTCTTTTCACACCAGTAAATTTATAGAGTTATATTCAATAATATGTACTCACCATTAAATAAGAAGAATGTAACTCTACAAATATACTGGCGTGGAAGAAAAAAGATGGGGCCTAACACAATTACGGATAAATTGACATAATTGGCAGGTCTAGAAATATTAATTAGTAAGTTGGCAGGTATGCTAAATAGATGCATTCTGTGATGTATTTCGAACTTTGATATTTGCTGAAATTAAATAATTTTCCAATATACTTATAAAAAATATTGTAACATTTCAAACTATATTAATCACATACCGACCAACTTCCTAATTAATATTCCATAAAATTGTTAGAAGCCGCACCATTTTCTCACTACTTTATTTCTAGAGAAATTTTCTTCAAATTTAATTACGATTAAATAAGAAATATACTGGCGAGGCGAAAGGCGTCAAAACTAAAAATTTTATGGAAAGTCTATAGTAAATTTTCTCGCGAAGGGATTTTTTTTTTGTTTGTTTGGGGGGGGGGGGGGGGTAAAGAATAAATAATAATTAAGCTATTTGTTGATAGAGGGCGCTGTACGTGATCAAATCAAATATTTCCGTGAAAAACAATATTTATTTGCATATAAATGTTTCTAGGCATATAAATTCTATTTTATGTGTACGCTATAACCACAAATTACAATTTGAGAACGAGTTACAACCCCGCAAGCTGCAGCTTCAGTCGGCGGTTCTTACCTGACGAAAAAAATAATTTTCACCAATAACGCTTTTTCACCAAGTCAGCATCTCAATTAAAACTTCGTATATACACAAGTAGGAGGCAAAATAAAAAATAAGCTATGTTAATCGGAAACCATACATTTTATAGGTCTGTGATTTGAATATTTCTCGTTTCGCATCCAAACAGAGCCCTCTATCGGCAAAAAAAATAATTATTTTTTTTTCTTTACCACAAGAAAAATCACCCTTCACGAGAACAACGTTTTTGCAAACCACATTTAATTATACCAATTACTTCAATTTTTATGATTTTTTAAAGTCTACAAATTTATGGGACACCCGGACAAAAGTGAGGTTGAATCATATTATGGTATTGATTATAACTTTACACCATATGGTATTTAAAGTTTGAACTGGAATTTTTAACAGTGTAGGGATATCCAAGAAGAATCATATGCATTACGCTTATGGGCGAAATTTCTTGCTGGTGCAGTTTAACATTTATAGACCACATTAAACATTATGAAATAATCAAACATTTTTATATTCCTAAAAGCACTATTGTACTGGGATATAGTTTGAAAACCATTAATTTTTTGTTTATACGACCCGGAAAAATAAAATTACCGTACAAAAGTTTTAGACACTGTGGAGATCACTGGTACTTTAAATACACTTTAAAGATAAAAAGAAACGGTGCTCACAAGCACGATAATTATTTAAAAAGAATAAGTAATCTGATTCATAAACAATGCATTATATATTATTTTACTATGCATTCTATATTATTTTATTATAACTACATTATTTTACTTTACCCCCCGCTCCCCCCCCCAAAAAAAAAAAAAAAAAAAAAAAAAAAAAAACTTCTTTCACGACAATAACTTTTTTTTTTCAAATCGCGTTTAATTTTACCAATTCTTTCAGTTTTCATGAATATTTGAAATGTCTACAGACTTATAGGGCATATACAATTTTACATAAAACGCATATAGAATTCTAGCAACTCTGTGACACTTGTAGATAATAAAGTTTCACAAATAAACATGATTTCGTTTAATACACTCATTGCCATAAAAATTTGCACACCAAAAAGTAATTGT
Organism: Salticus scenicus; assembly: GCA_963930645.1. Lineage (NCBI taxonomy): Eukaryota > Metazoa > Arthropoda > Arachnida > Araneae > Salticidae > Salticus > Salticus scenicus. Next base: position 41,001,182 of record OZ005660.1, read on the forward strand.
TGAATCGTAACGAAACTTTGCATGAAGGTACGTGCCAGGCCGATATGCAAATGATTAGAATTGTAACGTGATTGCACATAGCGCAAGGCCACCAGAGGGCGTTGAACTTCGTTCTTCTTGGAGTATAAAATAGGCAAACAGAGCTTGCTTAGTTTACATAATATTTTTTAGAGGGACGCTTTTTAAATAGAGATGACGTTACGTCGCCATCGAAGACATCACGAGCCACTGTCTGAGTCCGAGAGGGGAAGATTCATCGATATGATGGAATCCGTGTAATCAGCGCAGGGAGAAGAAAGCCAATTAGGTCGTTCTGATTCTACTGTGAGAAGGTGTTGGGTCCAGTGGACAAGGGAGAGGTCGCTTTCACGACGATCAGCCTCAGGACATGCTCGACAGACCAATAATCGAAGAAAGCTGTCGCTTCATACGATACATATGCATAGCACCAACCGTCTCGTTTTCCGCCATCCAGACATATGCAGCACCTACACAACCTTTCCCTGTGTCTGTGCGTACCATCGCAAGGCGCCTGCCTGAAGGACATTTGCTATCGTTTCACCCATTTTGTGTTCTGCCAATAATACCCACCCCCTCTCCTCCGTTTGGAGCGGTTCCGCGCTCGACGGGGTTGGATTGTAACCGAGTGGTACCAGGTCGTCTTCATCGATGAATCCAGATTCAATTTGAGCAGTGATGACCAACATGTACGTGTGTAGAGGCAAGGGGGTATGTCTCAAATCTGCCTTTTCTTTAAAGCTCCACACCGCACCCACATGTGGTGTGATTGTATGGGATGATATTGCAAGCGACACACGATCATCCCTAATATTGATATACGGCACCATGACTGCTCAGCGGTACGTTCGTGACATCCTTTAGCCACAGGTGTTTCCCCTCATGGCAGGGCTCCCAGAGATCCATTTTTAACAGAACAGCGCTCAACCACACACATGAATGCTGTCACAGGCCTGCCTACGGTACAATACCACCCTCTCCTGGCGTGCTCGATCCCTAGATTTTTTTACCAATGAAGCATATCTGGGATCATTTGGAGCGGCAAGTAGGGCAGCCTACCAATTTGGACGAATTAGAAGCGTGTTTACAACAAATGCGGAACGAGATGCCACAGGACATCCTACGGGACTTGTGTGCCTCAATGCGAGCCCGTATTGCATCGGGCACTCACGCTAGAGGTAGCCCAACAGGATACAAAAACCTATATTCTTTCGTAATTTTTCCTGTAATAAATGGTCATTTCGCTTAGATTTTTTAATCATTTACTTATATCAATTTTACATTTATGTGTGTAAAATTTCATTTCATTCTGACAACTCTTTCTTGATGCGCAAATTATTATGAAAATGAGTGTATACGGTAAACAATAATTCGAATTTTTATCTAACATTGGAAAAAAAAAAAAAAAAAAACATTCTTATAAACACTTTACAGTTTTGTTGGGCATTTTAAAAGGAACTACAGACTTAGCTTCACACACACACACAAAATAAATAAATAAATAAATAAATTTAATGTTTTCAACACATGTTACAGGGCTATTAGCGGTCCTTTGATCGCATTACTCAGTCGAAGAAAATCATTGCAAACGATTATCGATGATCACTATATAAACAATGTGGCATTCTGTTAATGAACCGCTAAAAGCCCTGATATTTTTATATTTAGTTATAATTTACATATATTTCTTTTTAAATGAACATATCATTCTCCTTTATTCTTTTATTCATTAATGATTTCATTCAAATCAAATTTATGCATTCTTAAAAAGCACGCATATGTTAACCCTTTACGAACGTGTGAGTTTGCTGCGAAAAAAGAAGAAATATATATATTAACTCGAAAGCGTCAAAACCTTCTGTTAAATATAATATCGTTTTAAAAGAACACCAAAATATAATTCTTTCTGCTTAAAATAATCAGAAATTTGCATATTGCAATGAGTTAAAATTAAGAATATGCGTAACAAATGCTCATTCACCAATAAATAAAACTTTAAAATAATCCAGAAATAATTATATCAACTTACCTGAATGAATATGAATTATATATACAATCAATATTAAATTCTTTTTGTTAGTTTAATGAAGCATAAAATATCAAAGAAAGAATCAAGTAGGAAAAACTTCATCGCAAACAACAAAATTTTCTTAAATAATGACGGAGTATTTTCCTTAATTTATAACAATCCATTTAATTAGATGAAGAAATTTCATCGCACTGAACTAGATTTTATAGCCTCTAAGAGTTTTCCTCTGGGTACATAAAGATTGTCTACTTCAGTATTATTCCATAATAAGATTAAGTTTCCACAAAGTCTGCGTATACATTTATATATAAGATATATATGTAGGCTAGTATAGGAATTTACTTAATGAAATTTCCACTATCCAAGATTAACAAAATTGAAAAATTCAACAAACTTTTAATTAAGGAATGTGATAATATTTTTTTTTACATTATTTATTGTATTACATATAAAATCAAAACTGTATTATATATTTTACTGTTTGAACACACAACATTATTATTATTATTATTATTATTATTATTATTATTATTATTTTAATTTAAAAGATTTTTTCTTCTTCTTTTTGTTTATTTATTTATTTATTTTCATATATTGTAAGGTATTCTTTCAATTGGAGATTTTTAACTGCTCCTCATTGTAAAAAAAAAAAAAAAAAAAAAAAAAATAATAATAATAATAATTGTGAAACTATTAGTTTTAATAAATTCGGGGGCTTTTTATTCAATAAGCACCAATAATTTTGAGAAGTCATATTTGATATACACAATAGACGATTAATCTTCAAAGTGATTAGTCAAGTGTTACAATTAAAATTTAGTGGTACATATTGAATAAAAAAGTCCCCAAATTTGGCAATAATGAAAACTGTGCTTTCACTTAATAAATAAAAACGTTTCATGTATATATATTTATTTAATAAAATGGAAAGATAAATAAACAGATTAAAATTGTGGCAACGTTTTTACATTGATATATGTATAAAAGTAACTTATAAACCGGACAAAAACTTAAAAATTACCTTTTGGGTTTCTGGAAATTGTACATCCATCCTCTGTTTGGAAAAAATCGAAAATTGTGATATGTGACTAAAATTATTTTATAATAATAATAATTTTAAGAGTAATAATAATAATAATATATAATAATTATTAGTAGTAGTGTTATATATGTATATATAATTATTAATTATACACGTATCAAAATAAAAGCTGTCTGAAACTGAAACTAGTTGAATATTTTACCTTACTTCTAATGAACTTACGTTTATTTTATTTTCGGAACACTGAGAAAAAATTCTGAAACTGACATCTGGAATCTAGATTGTGTCTCTCGTAAAAATAGTTCCATGTCATCCTTATAAATTCTAGTCTAATTTGAAAAGCGAGTTCTAGATACCTCTATTAGAATTCTAGAGTATTTGTCTATATTATCGAGGTCAAATTTATTTAAAAATCTTTGTAAATAAATGTGAATACAAGAAGCTAGTTTTAGCAACTATAATCTTGGTTTATAATCCAAATCTAGAAAATGAAACGAGAATTTCTCGCAATCCAAAGGATTAATAATATTCAGAATATTCAGAATATCGTTCCACTATCCAGAAAAGTATAGACTAAAAATTCTCGATCCTTTCGTCTATTCAGCTTATTGGCGTGCCTTATACACATAGCTTGGTAATTTATATTTCTAGTTTATTGATTTAGAAACTGGCCACTTATTAGTTATAGATGAAAGCGGTATATATATATATTTTTTTTTTTTCTCAGTGTATATCAAAATTATTATGCAAGACTTTTACGAGAATATTTTTAAATATTTGCACAGTTCTTTATTCTATTAACATTTTATCTCTCTTATATCAAAATATATTAGAATTTTTTTGCGTCTACTTATACATAAAACAGTCTTACTGCATCAGCAACGTTCCATAGGCAGCAATGCGCAATAAACCAGAAAAATCTTAATATCTTGTGCTATATTCTAAGAGTTCAGGGATGGATCACCGGCGCAGAATTCATACCACTATGAATGTAAGAAAATTTTCTACATGTTAAATCAACGATATTATAGGTATAGAAATTTCTTAAAGAGATTCCGGTATGAATTCTGCGCCCGTGTTCCATCCCTGAGAGTTCTATATATGTTGGTGTACATGGAAAAACAGATGGACAGACTCCAATACATAGGGCCAATGTCATAAATATTTTTTGCTTTCCGGCCATTATATGCAAGAAAAGTAGTGTAGTCATGATTCGTGAATTTGATTTTGTATTTTACGTAGCTCAAAAAAGAGTGGTCGTAGAATGTTATAAATTCGTATTTGTGACTATCATGATGTCTAGTAGTGCACCTTCAAATTTGATTTTGACATGAGCTTCTTTTTTTAGAGATATTTACAGTTTTACATGATTTTTCGTGATATACGTACATGTGTGTGTGTGGACACGATAGCGTGTAGATGCTTTTTTTTTGTATAGGTTGAAAGTTGATACGTATGTTGAATGTTATCGTAGCACGAACTCTGCTAAGAGATAAATCTAACACTGATAGTTTTTTTTTTTTTTTTTTTTTTTTACAGGGACAACACAAAATATTTTTTATCATTATGGCCTATGGGCAGAAATTATTTAATGTGCGATAGCGTCTAAATGCCTTCTCCGATTGAGCTAAAAAATTCATATACGGCCGTGGGTCTCTGTTGCACGAACTATATACATTTCGATGAATTTATAGTTTTTTTTTTTTTTTTTTTTTTTTTACAAGAAAACGTATGCTTAGACAAATAATTAACGTATAGTGCCTTACAAAATTGTTCCGACAATGTAAATTAATCCCCCCAAAGTATGTCAAACTTCGATCACTTAGTCTAAAGCTATATTGAATAAGTTGTATAGTTTTTATTAACGTATATAATATTTATTGTTAGTTTACAGGGATGCACAAAAGAATTTTGTAACATTAGAGTCTATAGACATATTTTTATTTAAGAGCATTTTAAAGTATTTATACTGCATTCAACATAACGTAATTATCATACATTATTAAGATGATTAAGGGCATGTTTTACCTAGGAAAGAAAAGTATGTATAAACCAAATATTTTATTTACAAGGCCACACAAAGAATTCTGTAATCATCCAAAGTTGTCAAATATAAATATTAAAGATTAAAAACGACATAATTGTATAGTTTTTATTTGTGTATATAATATTTGTGGCGCGTGTACAGAGACGCACAAAAGAATTTTGCAGCATTACAGTCTGTAGACGATGTTCTTTATAAGTGCATTTTAACATGATTATACTACATTACCTATAGTAAAAAAAACGTATGTTATTAGAATATTTAAAACCTTGATATCTGTAGAAAATGGTAGACATAGAATTGGTAATTAGTTTAAATGGCTACACAAAATAATTCCGGTATGTCATAAAATAAATTCTTATGAAATTTGGAACAATTATTTTTAATTACAAGGATTTAACACAAAGCTAAGAGTTACAATTAAATATACATATACAGATATATAGACGAATAGATACAACAGGATGTTTGAAGTGGGGGCAGTTGTTCCCCTCGGAAACATATCTGCTTATGTAGCGAGTTAATAATATATGTATGTATGTGAGTTTATATATATATACCTTTTTAAACAATATAGAATAAATAAAAATTATCTGCTGAGTAATGAGTGATTCAATTAGAGTATTGAAGCTCGTGATCTTCCAATCTATGTGTTTAAACAACCGTTAATTAACTAAAGTTTGGATAATCAAGGGGAGCCACTTCAGATTTTTTAACTTTGTTTTACAATTTTATATTAACCATAATATAACTTAAAATACATGTTGAAAAATTTCATTATATATCTCCCAATCTGTATGGACATTTTGAGTGGTCCTATACAATTGGTTGTAACCATACTGTATTTTATAGAAAAGAAGTTTTGTTCATGTAAGATATATCGTTATCGCCAGCATAAAGGTATTAAAATATGCATTAGAGCTATACATATCATATTCTTTAATATGTCCGCTTTTATTATGTAAGCAATTGTAAGGAATGCATTAATGATATTTATATAATTTTCAGTGGTGGAAAAGACCGTGGCGATCTTGAATGACATACGTAAGTTTTAAAGCGTTCTAAAAATATTTAAGGAAGTTAGAGTGCAGAAAGATTGACGAACATAGACAGTTTAGATAAATCTTTTTAGCTTTGATTAAATTTTTTTTAATCGCCTTTAAACATAGACTTTTTACAACATCTTCAATTAAACGACAGAACAGAATATTGTATAAGTACAATCTTATAAAATTGTATTTAAATAAAATTACAATGAACAATTTTTCATACCACCTCCTTTCATTGCTAACTTATTGCTTTTAATCAATTGAGACACATTTTTTTTTTTTTTTTTTTTTTTTTTTTTTTGGTAATATTACATAGAGAAGTGTAAGTGGATTTATTTTAAATGTATTCTTTTAAATATTAATTCAAATTATAATTTCTATTCGCTGTTAAACGTTAGCTTACATACAAATCGCAAAGAATTTACCGACTATTTACAAATTAACCTTTTGCAATGATGCTCAAAATTCTTAAGTATTTCAAAAGCAAATGCAGAAAATAACGAAAAACAATATTTTCCACATCAAAACTCCCATCTTATTCAAATATACAAAACTTTCTATTTATTGATTAAAAGGAAATATTTCTCTTAAAATTCAAAACATCGTGAAGACATCTCTCTTTCATCGATTTGAAATCGATAACCTTTAAAATTATAAAATCCTTTGATCTTTGAAGCAAATAGGAGACCCGTCTCATGTGACTCAAGAAATATGAGATTATCGAACGAAAACATGATGCTTTCTCTTTTGATTTCGTTATCGGCACAAAGTCATTCTTATCTGATTTTAAAATTTTGGGCTGTGCTCCGGGGAAGAATGAGAAGATTAATGAATTATTAGATACCAAACTTTGTAACTTAGATTCAAAGGAAAATGTATCTACAATTTATCATTATCCGTCAAAATATGATATATTTTCCGTTTCTGGAAAACTAATTTATCAGAAAATTTTTCGTGTGTAATTGTAGCTCGAGAATTTTTTTAAATTGATTTAATTTTAAAGTTAGTAGAATAACTGCATCGAAGCTTTAAAAGTAACATTACTAATTTACTTAACGTTGTTGAAAATAAAAAAAATAATATGTTGATATAGATTTAACCACTGTATAAGCAGGGTAAAATGTGTAGATAATAAACTCTACGTTAGGTTTATCTTCATCAGAATGCTATGTCTTTGAAAAAAGTTTCAATAGGTTTCTCACTTTTATTAAATATATACTCCAACTGAGAGGTTAGTAGATCTATATATGATTTTTACACACTGAAATCGAAAATGCAGGGAAAAAAAAAAAAAAAAAACTATCATTAGGTCAAGTTTTATTTATTTATTTTTTTTTTTATTTTTTTTTTTTCAACATGTGCATTTTTAGTTCAATTTTGCGTAAACCCATGGCATCTGGTATACTGTTTTTTATTGCAAAAGCCGTAGTTACTAATTATTTATTACATCAAAAAATATTTATTAAGGTATAAAATAAAGAATAGGGCAATGTTGGTTGAGGGGGGGGGGAGGGGCTCGTTGTAAGTGGGTAAAGTAGAAGCGCGTTCAGAGTGGGCCTCAGAAAAACAGGAAAATGCATCACAGTCAAAAAGATTAAACGCAAAATATTAAACATATCAGGGAAAAATAATAATAATAATAAAAAAAAAAAAGCACCCGAGAAAAAGTTTATTTATTTATTTATTTTTTATTAAACTTGAGGGTTTAGAAAACTAGAAATTCACTGCAAATTATTGAGTTTGGCGATTTTAAAGCTAACAAAAATGCAAATTGGCGGACAATGTGAGGTTTATATTATTGATTACGCAGGTCTGCGATGAATTTTTCTTTCTTCAAGATGACGTATTTTCCTGATGTATTTTTAGATGCTGTTCAAATAAAAAAAAAATATTCAAAATTTTCCATTATGTACTCATTTGAAAGAAAATATGAACTTTTGTCAGAAACGAACTTAAAGTTCTATTTTTATTACTCTCATCTAAGTTATTTCCCAGAAAATCTACGTGATATGAGTAAAGAACCAGGAGAGGTGCTTTATCAACACATCAAAGAAACGGAAACTAGGTATCAGGCCTAATGAAATATTATAATGGTAACATATTGTTGTTAAATGTTTAAAAGATAATTCCCCTCCCCTATTAAGGCCCTCAAACCATTCACATGAAAATAAGCTCTAAACGAAGCTTCGATGTAAAAATAGACACTAAAAAAAAAAAAAAAAAAAAGTGTAAATACTAGCCAATTTTAAACTATTTTTAATTTCAAATTCGTTATATCCTCTATGTATTCGTCATAGCCTCGCTTTTCACCTTTACTTCGTGAAAAGTCCTTACGCGAGAGGAAGAAATACAAGCACTTCTGAAATCAGTATATCAAATCATATTAGAACCATTCAAAGCATTAAAAAACATGAAAAGTATTATTTCACAGACATTTATTATTTCACTCATTGATAATTAGTTGTTTAACCATTGGTCAGTATTGATTTTTATCTTATAAATATTCTCTATTCTCATGAAGTTAAAAACAAGTTCTTCCGTATCACATAGCTGCCAATATTTTAATTTATTCCGGAGTTATTTTAGCCCCGTCTCTAATTCGTACCACTTATTTTTTAAAAGCAATTTTTTCGTATTTTATCGAAGTTATGTACTGAAGAAAATTTTTCTGTAAATAAAGTGGTGCGAATTAAAGGCGGGGCTAAGAGTACTCCGGAATAAATTAAAATATTGGCAGCTATGGTATCATTCGGAAGTGTAGGTTGATTTCTTTTTTTCTTATCAACGACCGCTGTGACAGGTTATAACGGGACTCCTCCCACTCTTTTCGGGTTATTACATTTTTACTCAAACTTAAATACATATCTGCCAACTATCTCATTAATAATTATGAAATTGTTAACGCCCCTTTAAAAAACGCCTCTTTTTCCACAACACTTTATTTTTAAAGTAATTCTCTCCAAATGTTGTTACGATTAAATAAGAATAAATTACTCTAAAAAAGATTGGTGTGAAAAAAAAAATAAATAAATAAAAGGCGGGTACTAACAATTTTACGCTGTTTAATGAGATGGTTGGCAATTAAGTAAATATAGATTTCTGAAGAACTGTCTCACGAGGACAAACAATTTACACGTCGAAAGTTACGTTAGATTATGCACACTTTAATGGATATCATTCAGTTGGTTTTTATTATTATACTAATGGGATGGTTTCCTGGACAGAATGAGAAACTGGTGAATTTACAAATTATTCAATAGACTTTTAAATGTTATTTTAATAGTATTGAATAATATTATTCAAATAACTATTTTGAGTATATAATTTGAATAAAATTGTTGAATAAAATATTTAAATGAATTTTGAATAATATTAGATAGTCCTAATAATTTTTAATATTTAATAATTTTCTTACATTTTCCTGCATTTATAAACATCAAAAAATTTAATTCATCTCTTTGCTCGATTTAATTAATGTAACAAATCCTTGAAGTTGATAGATTTGTAGAAAATTTTATATTAAAGTTTTCTTTAATGTTAGAAGATTCTGATTTCCGTGTTGTGAATTCCATCATTTCATCGACTTTCAAATCTTTTATAGAACGTTAAATGTTTCTTTTCTTTTCCTGATTTAGTATAAACATTTTATTAAAATTCAAGCGTTTATTGAAATGTGCGCAAGAATTCACTTTTCTGTTTTTTACAGCTAAAATTTGTATAAGAGAAAGCAGAAAATTTAGAATGTAAATAAGTAAAAAAAAAAAAAAAAAAAAAAAAAAAAAAAAAAATTTCAACGTAAAAATACATTAAATTAATAAACCTCCCACGAAATAAAAATATTTCAGGGATTTTTCTGGTTTTTATAAAAGTATTTATTAAAATTCAATGTAAACACATATTTACATAACATTTTCTATTTTCAACCATAGCCTCTTAAACTAGATGCCTGTCGCGTGGCTCGGAAACTTGGCAACAGTTCAATCGGTAGACCGTGCCACCTGGTATAGATTGCTCGACTTAATTATTCAACAGCCACCAAAATATTTTTTGGTGACGAATAGAATTGAAGCAAGTCGATTATATATATCATATATCACTTCTTAAAATTATTGGTGAAAGTTGAATAAAGAAGTCACGCAATCTGTACCAGGTGGCGCTGTCTACCTCTTGAACTGTTGGCAAGTTTCCGAGACATGCGACAGGCATCTAGTTTAGGAGGCTATGCTTCAACAAAGCTTGGTGGTTTGATCGGTAGGGCGCTGCATTCTGATTCCCATGTTGAAGGTTTGAATCCCGGTTTGAAATGGATGTTTTTGATGCCCTATGTCTATAACATATTATGCATGTCTTTCTGTGAATTATTGTAATATGGGTCAATCGAGACAGAGTCATTGTAACTATAGGTCTCAAACCTACCAAATAAATACCAAAAATATCTTCAACAAGCGTTTAGTTAAGAAAAATTGGAAATTTCGTACATGTAACCAGTTATTTAAGTTTTCTGAATGATTTTCCATATAAAACGTTGCTTTTATAAACTAGTAAATCTTATATAATTGGAAAAAAAAAAAATTACTTGCAATTATAGCTGCAAATTCTAGTAATTTTTTATCACCAATATTTTTTAATAATTTGTTTTTTTCTTTATTTAAATATCGTATTAGAAGAAGGTTGATACAATGAAACAGTGAATGCAGAAAATTAGGGATATTTCTCAGGTACTCTAACAACTGAAGCATTTATAAAAATTCAATGTAACTTTATAATTACACAATATACTATATTAATTCTCTGTTATTTTTAATAATCTTTTAAATAACAATCAGATTAAAAGAAATACGTTTTTCCTTTAGGTTTATTGAATAAATTCTGACATCCCATCACCAATCTATTAATATAGATATGCATATATATATATATGTATATATATATATATATATATATATATATATATATATATATATATATATATATATATATGCATACATATAGATATATATATACATGCATTGCTAATGTTTGCTTTACCTGTTCTAAATGGTGTCGTAGTAAAGAGAAATATTTTAATATCAAGACTAATAAGGCAACACAAGTTTTCCACAGTTTTTCTATATTAGGTGTGGGTGTTTTGGATTAAGGCGGATCGATAGCTCGAAGAGTGTTACGTTTGGGTAGAATGGCCATGACGGGGGAGGGGGGTCTTCCCGTTGGACTCTATCCCGTATTAACGCGAATTTCGGATAAAACGACTTAAAAGTCCCAAAAACTCTGTTAAAGAGCCCATTTGGGATCGAATTCGGCACCTCCCATCTAACAATTTTAAGAACAGAACCTGTCGGACATTGGCTGGACTATTTGGTTGATTTTATTATTATTATATAGTTAGATTGATGTATTCTTAATTTAGATTTAATATTCTTAATTTAGATTTAATAAATGAATCATACTTTACAATAAGTATATGATTTTCTCTTTGTACACCATTTATATATATATATAAAAAAAGGAAAGAAAAAGAAAAATAAATAAATAAATAAATAAATAAAATAATTAAAATAATTAAAATAAATAAAAAATATATAAAAATATAAAAAAAATTCTAAACATTTTTTCAAAATGTACTGGATTTTTTACAAATAATAATAATAATGAAAAAATCATTATTCAAAGGCAATGCAAGATAATAAAACTAGATTTTTCTGAGGCATAATTTAATTAAATATTGGAAATTTACCTCAAGCTATCGGACATAAAAACGGTATATTTCTGAAATAAAAATTTCTGTTATTTGTAAAACAGATTTGCTCTGATTTGGATAAATAAATGAAAATAATGATTTTTTTTCTTCATAGTAAAAGTTTTCCAGACATAATTTAGTTAAAATATTTGTTGGGATTTGCCTAGGGATATTGTGATTATTAGCCGATAGATATGTCTGAAAACTAACATTTTTTATGTTTGTTTATTTTAGTAAGTTATTATTACTATAAAATCAATGAGAAACACATTTCTATAAAATAAGATGGAATATTGTTTTAATTATTTAATGGGTTGTTTTTCGCATCGATTTAATGGGTTTTCTTGTTATCGTCCATTTCTACATAGGTGGCAGTTTCATTTTTATAATTATTATAAAAAATAATCTGGTGGGTCACTCACACGACTTTCTCTTATCCTGAAATTTAATACTATAAATGCAGGTTGGAGATAAAGAGGTAAGATAATGAGTACTGTTATGTAAACCTATGTTAAACAATTCAAATTAGGCTTCAGAAGAGTTTTATATGATAATTAGTTCTGTGTGAGGGGGGCTACCGCCCCCTCAACCCCCAATTTCATTAATGCATCTACATTTATATAGAATTTAATTCAATTATTAAAAAAAAATAATTCTGTTTTTAAAAAGTAACTTATTAAAATTATTATGTAAACAAATTATCTTTTATTATAATGCAGATGATTGCCATAATAGAGTAGTAGTATAACACTGAATATCGAAAAAAAAAGTTGAATTTATTCTTAAATAACACTTTTTTTTGAGGGGGGGGGGTTAAAAATGACAAAAAATCGTTAACTTTATTTTATATTATCGCAGATAGATGGTTCAACCATTCGTTTTAAAGGTATTGGCGAGCTCGGGACTTCCTCCCCCGCTGCAGGGGTGAGGCGAGACTCCTACATACACAATTTTTCTTTTTCCCAGTTGACAATTTCTATTGCAAAAAATATATATTCGTTTTATTTGATTTAGTGCAGTCTATAGAAGTTAAACTCTACTTACCTGCAATTCTTCCATAGACGCAATGTATTTGAATACTTTTGAGTGCCCCTGTACACGAACCATTTGCTTCATCTCAACGAAAAGCTTACTGTAGCAACCCTATGTGATACACATTTCGAATACCGAGTTTGGAGTTATTACTACTATTTGTTCTTGAGATATGCTGATAACAGACCCACAGACTATTTGCTAAAAATATGATCTTCGAATTCAGGGCACCTCAGAACATGTAAATATAACAAAAACTCACGTTCAAATTTTGACCCTAAAACAATAGTTTCTTTACCCTATGGGTGAGAGAAAGTAATATATTAATGAAGCTTTTCACTAATAAATCTATTAATAAAAATTTTAATTAAAAAATATGTTTTCCTAAGCATAACTTTACTCAATTAGAAGTAATATTTCATTCGAATGTCATATTTCTTTTCTTTTCACTCAAACGCATTATTACTGATGTATTGTTTAACACTTATGGTAGTTTGTTAGCCTTTCGTAAACATTCTTATTGTTTATAATTTTTTACTGCTTTTTTCCACAAACTATTTTAATTGAAATTTACCAAACTATCTTAAAATAGCCAAATTACTTAAAAATGAAGAGAAAAACTGAAAAAAAGATCCCCTACGACAGACACACCCCGCGACAAAATGATAGGTACAAATCGTTTTTTCTTTGATTTTTCATAAAATAACATTATCTAAATTGTGCTTATCATTTATTATTTTCATAAAATAACACTATTCCTTTAATGAAGAGCTGGGATGGAGATATCTAAAGTATGAAGCGGCCATGACGTACAGCGAACCGCGAACCAGGTTCACTCAGCTCCGTAAAATGTAGCATGAAGTCATTTTCCATTTAGAAAAATTACATTTCTTTATTACTCTTATAAGATATATATAATGCATTTTTGAACACAAACGAATGAGTAGATTCGCAAACATTCATTATGAAGAATTTCAGTTTATTAATCAGAGAGACATCGAATGGAGAATGGAAGCCATTATTATATACTTTTCTAAAACAGAAAGCATTTCGACATTTTTGACTCAAAGATAAAAAAAAATAACATCTTTACAGAAAGACAGACAGCAAGCTAATTAATTTATTTCGCCAAATCTCATTGGCATCAAAAATCAAGTTGGCTGAACACATTTTAAATTTTATATCTGGTAAACCTAAATAATAGTTAAAGGATTGGCTAAAAATTAAATTACGTCATATGATGTGATTAAATTTTGTCAGGCATCCAGAATTTGGCTAAAAGTGCGAAATCAATTGATAAAAAATATTAGAAATTATTTTTAGCTATAATGATTCAACGGAATCTTCAAACGTTTGATCGGAGACAGGAAGCTACAATAAAAAAAAAAAAAAAAAAAAAAAAAAATCGTCTGCGGTTTTAAAGCATAAAATGAATGGGTTTCTCTTTCTTTGATATTTTATTTAATTATTACTTGATGAGATTTAGAGCAGGAAAAAGAACAATAAATTATATGAAATTACAGATTAATGAAATAGAAATAAAAATAAAATAGCATAAGCGAAATAAACAAAATTGTATTAAATTCTTTTAGAATAAGGAATATGTTTGCTTGTATTGTAAATAAATAAATAAAATGTAATTTATATTATTATTATTATTTTATTTTAAAAAGGGATATGTGATGTTTTTCAACATCACATATTTCTCCCCGTCGACCGAAAAAAAAAAAAATGGGTTCAGCCATTACATCGTCTATGATATGACAACTCAGCAAAAATTTAAATTAAATCAAATTATTTCCAATCTTGTAAAATAGATTGATTACAAAACAAACAAAAAAAAGAATGGCTTCCAATACAAATAAAATACGTACATTGTTATATTATTAATAGAAAATCTAGTATGCATACTTAAAAAAAAATAATATTCTTATACAATATTAAAATACAAATACAAATACAGAAAATAAGGATATTATATGGTGATGAGATATAATGTGGTATGGCCATAAATCTGTGTACACAAGTCGTTAGAATATATATCCATAAACAAAATGAGCTCTAGTCCTTTGATTTAAAATCATAATAATTCAGTCATCATATACTTTATCAGTTCGTGGTAAGATGCTGAAATCAGTAAATTTTTATGTTACCATGCATGGCGAGAAACTTTGACGAATCCATTTCAGTACATGTAGGACAAGGATTTGTTGTAATAAATACATAGTTCAAATGTATAAGCAATTTTTATATGAAAGTTTCACAAAATAAAAACCAAGTATATTTATATGTTATCAAATATAAAGTGAGCCTTTTATATTCATTAAAAGGTTTAAACAAATAATACATGTTGAAAGAAAGCAATAATAACACTTGTTTTTATTTATTCATTTTTTTTAATAGGTAATTGAAATTGGAATATATGAGACATATGCATATGTATGATAAAAATATTATCTGCACCAAAGTTTCTTTCTTTTTTTTTTTTTTTTTTTTTTTTTTTTAATCAAAATATTGTTCGAGTATGTTAACTTTTAATAAAATGCAATTATAATTAACAAGTAAGTTAAAGAAAAATATTAAAATGATATACACTGCTGTTGTAAGACAATGCAGCTTAGAATATAATTTCCTGGACCAGCCATTGATTATCCAAGCTGCGAAATTTCACAACAAATAAAAATCGCAACAGGTTGATCAGGTCTGTTGCAATGAAAGTATACATCAAATTTATTTAATTTATCTTTAATCTTTATAAATATTTAAAAATTTACACTGCGTAACTTTTAACCTAAGGAAAAAAAAATTGATGAAAAATTACTTTCTGTTTCGTAAATTATATTGATGTGTATCATTGGAAATAATGAGATTCTTGTTAAAATTAGAATTATTATAAATGTCAAATAAGTGATTATTACGTGGAGGTGCCAATAAAATTCTATCTATATGCACACGAAATGCCTTATCATCACTAGCATGTAACCGTTTAATTGAAAATGAAACAGGGGAATGTTTAACTGTGACAATGAAAGGACCTGTATATTTAGGTTTAAATTTATCCATAGACTTCAGATACACAATATCTTTTGTGCAGATGCTTCTTAGTTTAGCTTTTCTTTGAAAATATTTATTTCTTTTTGATTGGGAATCTTGAATGTTATTGTACGCTTTTTTATAAATTTCCTGAAGGTCTTGCATTAATTTATAGATGTTTACATTAGAGTCCAGGTAAGTGTAATTATAATTTGAATTATAAGTGTCAAAAATTAGTGCCAGTTCTCTACCAAAATGTAGAAGATTAGGCGAGAATTGAGTGGAAGAATGCGTAGATCCATTGTAGAGAGATTTGTGTATATATAGTGCATTTTGAAATGAATGACCTTCTTCTAATAATATATTAATTGAATACTTAATTGATGTGTTTACACGTTCGCTAATAGAGTTCGATTGAGGATGAAAAGCAGACGAATGTATTATTTTTATGCCTAGAGTGTCATTAAATGTATTGTAAACTTGAGATGTATATTGTCGACCTAAATCTGATAGAATACATGCAGGGCGACCAAAGGTTGTAATGTATGAAAACAAACATTGAACTATTTTTGGGGAAGTAATATTAGATAACGGGTAAAGTTCTAAGTGTCTACTGAAATGATCAATTATTGTCAAGACGTATTGACCATTACTAAAAGGACCCACCAAGTCTGTGGAGATTGTATGATTTGGATGAGTGGGTGTATATGTTTTTTGTAATGGAGCAGGGGGTGTTTTGTGATGTTTCGCTTGTAAGCATTTAGTGCATGAAGAGACGAAATTGAGGGTATCAGTATAAATGCCCCTCCAAAAGTATCTTCTAGAAAGAAATTCATAGGTTTTAGCCAAACCGAAGTGAGATAAATGCGCAATGGACAATGCTTTCGCTTTTAAAGAATTTGGGACAATAATTAAATAACTGAATGAATTGTTATGAATATTCTCTTTCTTGAGCATTAATACTTTAGAATCAGGATTTATAAAGTAATTGGGAAATTTTTCTGACTTTCCGTTTTTTAAGATTTCTTCGTAAATTGTTTTTAATTCAGAATCCTTAATTTGTTCGGACACAAATGTTTGGTCTGAAATTTCTAGCAAGGGGTCTTTAGAGTTTGAATTTCCTGAAATCATATAATTAACATATTCTGAGCATTTGTTTTGATTATCATTACTAATTTTATCATTACTGTTAATTTCGAGTCTGTTTTCATTTTTATCAACATCAACTATTGGCCGTGATCGTATAGTGGTTAGTACATTGCGTTGTGTCCGCAATAACCCAGGTTCGAATCCTGGTCACGGCACCACATATATTTAATGAAGAGCTGGGATGGAGATATCTAAAGTATGAAGCGGCCATGACGTACAGCGAACCGCGAACCAGGTTCACTCAGCTCCGTAAAATGTAGCATGAAGTCATTTTCCATTTAGAAAAATTACATTTCTTTATTACTCTTATAAGATATATATAATGCATTTTTGAACACAAACGAATGAGTAGATTCGCAAACATTCATGATGAAGAATTTCAGTTTATTAATCAGAGAGACATCGAATGGAGAATGGAAGCCATTTTTATATACTTTTCTAAAACAGAAAGCATTTCGACATTTTTGACTCAAAGATAAAAAAAAATAACATCTTTACAGAAAGACAGACAGCAAGCTAATTAATTTATTTCGCCAAATCTCATTGGCATCAAAAATCAAGTTGGCTGAACACATTTTAAATTTTATATCTGGTAAACCTAAATAATAGTTAAAGGATTGGCTAAAAATTAAATTACGTCATATGATGTGATTAAATTTTGTCAGGCATCCAGAATTTGGCTAAAAGTGCGAAATCAATTGATAAAAAATATTAGAAATTATTTTTAGCTATAATGATTCAACGGAATCTTCAAACGTTTGATCGGAGACAGGAAGCTACAAAAAAAAAAAAAAAAAAAAAAAAAAAATCGTCTGCGGTTTTAAAGCATAAAATGAATGGGTTTCTCTTTCTTTGATATTTTATTTAATTATTACTTGATGAGATTTAGAGCAGGAAAAAGAACAATAAATTATATGAAATTACAGATTAATGAAATAGAAATAAAAATAAAATAGCATAAGCGAAATAAACAAAATTGTATTAAATTCTTTTAGAATAAGGAATATGTTTGCTTGTATTGTAAATAAATAAATAAAATGTAATTTATATTATTATTATTATTTTATTTTAAAAAGGGATATGTGATGTTTTTCAACATCACAATTCCTGGACTAATTTTTGTTTTGAGACTAACTTAGAAAAGTTTTAAGATTGACATTTTCTAATTTAAGAATATACACCGCGACAAAAAGATAGGAACAAAGGTTTTTTTTTTTTTTTGTAATTTTTGAATATGAAGTTATGATAATATTTTGTTATGATAATAAATGATCAGAACATTTTAGATAATGTTATTTAAAAAAAAAAAAAAAAAAAAAAAACTTTTGTTCCTATGTTTTTGTCGCAGAGTGTAGTCTTAAATTAAAAAAGTTTTAGTCTTAAAACTTTTCAAAATTAGTCTTAAAACAAAAATTAGTCCGGGGATAGTGTTATTTTATGATAATACTAAATGATAAGCACAATTTAGATAATGTTATTTTGTGAAAAATGAAAGAAAAAACCCTTTGTACCTATCTTTTTGTCGCGGGGTGTATTTTTAAATTACATCACAAGTAATTCTATACAAGTTCAGTCGTTAAGAAAAATCGTTAAATTCTTCCAAATAAAGTTGCAGAATTGTTTTAATAACTATGTGCTCAAAGAGCAGAATATGGCTGTTTGGTATAAGTGTAGAGTTATCGCTGTTGATTTATATATTAGTAAAATATAATATAATTTGTTTGAAAATTTTGCATACGTTATGTCATAAGAAATGTAATAATAATAATAATAATAATAATAAAAAATCTGGAATGACTCCACTTGATTTTCCGAATATTAAATGATTAACGGTTGAACGGTTGTAATAACCTATAAATAAATTACAAAAAGACAAGTCGTTAAATAAACAAAAGTAAAATATAATAGGGTGTTTGTGTATTTTTTCCATTGTTTAATTTTACGTTATTGTACTTCAAATAATTTGAGCTCATCGATCATAATTATATTTAATTTCCATTGTGTCCCTGTAAAAATCTATAAGAACCTAGACTTACCAAAATCTATACAGTTCGTGCAACGGTGATATATAACATGTGTATATTTTTTTTAGCTCAGACGAATAAGGCGTTTAGATTCTATCGCACTTAAAAAAAAAATTGGGCACATAGATAAATAATGATAAAGATTTTTTTTTTTGTCTCCTTGTAAAAAAAAAAAAAAAAGTAGAGTCCTAAATTCAGCGAAATCAATAGGGTTCGTACTATGGTGAAATATATCCTACGTACCAAATTTTAGCTCATTCGAACAAAGCGTTTAGGCGCTATTGTGTTCACTCACACACACATATATACATCGTCGTAAAAACCGTCAAAATGAAGTGGAGAAACCTCAAAACGTATAAAAACACCAAAATCTCAAAGTTAGATTTTTGACAGGATTACAATAATTTCCTTACATATACATGTTAGTAAAGTAACAAGATACATTTAGGCTGAAAATATTTACATATTCAGTAAACACATTTTTTTTTTCACCTTTCACATATATGTTTCGAAATATTTCTTTTAAATATTCTTCGCTACATATTTTTAGCTATTATTACTAATGCTGATGCTTTGTAAATGTCCCATTTTGACTACTGTACATAAAACATTTCTTATATTTATAAAAATTACTTTTCTTTTTGACATTCTTTACTTTACTCAACAAAAATCTTCATTTTTTTCCCTTAACTATTCATGAAGCATGTACTCTTATGCATAAAAAGATATCTTGTGTCATTCGAGATTTAACTTATAGATAGCACTTTGATTATTCACGGTAGGTTGCAGCATATGAAAGGTAAATGACATGTTTAAAATTGGGAAGACATTTTCTACTCTAAGTTAATATACTTCGATAAATTTAACTCAACTTAAGGCTAAAATTTTCCGTTCCTTTTGCAGTAAACGATTTCGATCACACATTTAGAGAGTAAATACATAGATAAGACATTAATAATCATATATTTTTATTTATGATAAAATTAATTAACCCTTTCATTTTTTCTCATTTAAAATCAACAGCCACCAGAAATCACGAATGACATTAAAAGGCAATGAAGTTATTCGTCTAAGTTATAAAAGAAAAATTTTATAAAAATTTCCGGGGACAGTTTTTGCAATTTTGAATTGAAATTTTTGGTTGCACTATGCAACCACCACCCCTGAAAAGGTTTTAAAAAAATGTATGTGGAAACATCCAGTCCATGTATAGGAAACATTCAGTTATTCGGCTCTCACTTATCGCTTTTTTTTTTCTTAATCAGATGACTATCACCCCTGTTTTAAACTGGACTCGCTGCTCTACGATCTCAAGAAATGTGGTTGTAGAGTACCGTTGATTTTTGATAATAATCCTTTATTTCAACTATAGTTTTGAGCACAGTGCTTTAAAGTCATTAAAATTAAAGCATAAAGCATAATAATAAAATAAAGCATAGACTTTTAATGTGGATGACAGACAAAATGTTTCCAAACCAACCAGATGCTGACTCGTTATTGATGCCTCACTCATTGTAAACTCTCTAATTAGAATAAGGAGGAGCATGATCCTGTTGTCATAGAAAATAACACTACAGACCAAAACCACTGGTACAGGTCGTGTATATACGTCACAGACAGCTTGTAACTATTTCCGAATCACTGAAATCTACGATTCCAGTAGCGTCAAACTAGAAATCATGAGAGGGCATAGAAAAAAATCCATTATCTTTTCAGATGATATTAGTTTCTGTTTTGGTACTACCGATGACAGTAGTATGCAATTGAAGAAGAAAGTTACGTTAATGTATGGAACCAAACTGTATATCAACTGCATAAGCATACAGTGGCCCATTTGTGTTTGTTCTCTATCCGAAATAGACACCATTTTTTTTTTTTTTTCGTTTTTCTAGATTTTAATTTCACAGTTTACTTCTTATTTTTTACTTTTATTTATTATTTATAAAAATTCGGAATCTACTAGCGTTAATAATATTTTTTTTTTTTTTTTTAAATTTCTGAGGATTTGTATTATTGTTTTTATTTTGAATATTGTATATTTTTTAACATTATTTAACTGGATTTCAATGATTTATTAGTGTTATTTTTTATATGATATCTTTGATAGAGTGGTCCTTGTCGCATATGTTTTCAATGTAATTTACTTAATAAAGGACTAATCCATAACAAGGTGCGCCTTTAAGACTTTTAGTAACGCTTAAAATGAAGTAACCGATATATGTTTTACTTTTAAAAAAATGTATTTAGTTAAACGTAATTGATTACATAAGATTTTTAATTAATACAATTGGCAGAATTTGATTATAAGGATTAAAATTATTTAAGAAAATCTTTAAGTAGGATATAATTTGGATCTTACTTATTGTGTAATAAATTATCACAACTTAATATGAAAATTAATGTATTTTAACTGTGCCAAAAAAGCAAAATTTTAATAGATTTTAATGCAATTGAAAAAATCGAATAAAAAAACAATGAATTATAAATAATAATATTCTACATAATAATATTCTAAAAAAATGAATTATAAATAATAAAATAATAAACAATGCCACACACTAACCTAGTTAATGATTTTACGTAAAAGTATTTATTTTTTGTTTACTAAATAGTATTGCCTATCACGTTAATATCCTATAATTTTTACATTCTTTTACCAATTTTCGAAATTGAATTTTTGTTATAGTTAAACGTTTTGAGGCCCCATGAATCCGAAAATCGTGTTTTTATCTGTTGTCTCAAGAACAGATAGCAGCAAACTCGGTATTCTAAATCTGTATAATATATTGATGCTACACTAAAATTTTAGTTGAAATCAAGATCAAATTGTTCGTTTACAGAGACATCCAAGATAATATTAAAACACATTAAGTCAATGGGAGAAATTGCAGGTAAGTAGATTTCAACATCTATAGGCTGCACTAAACCGTATGAAATGAATACATATTTTTAATGTGCATAAAAGTAGATTTCATGTAGAATATGGAATGAAAATCATTCACCATTCGTTTACAATTACAGGGCTACACATAAGAATTAAAGTATAGTGGTGCAATACTTGAAAACTGATCCGTAGTCTTTTGTTTTTAACGTAGATTTGTATAATAGTACTCGTTATCGTACCTTTTAATCTATAATCTGTGTTTATAGTAGTAAATTTCAAGGTAAGAGAAAGTCGTGCGAATGCCACACAAGATTATTTTAAATGTAAGCAAGTTTTAAATTTAACAGATTAAAAAGGAATTGACCCTTAAAGCTTACATCATTCATATATTCAAAGTACACTTGTATTATTTATGAAAAATTTTCTTTCATGACAATTTTTACAAATAAAATATTACGTGCCATTTTTTAAAAATATTTATTCGGGGCATTTTTCATGCCGGAATAATATTTATGACATTTTATTTGCGATGAAATATTTCTTGTCATGTCATTTTAAATTTAATGTGTATCAGACGTTTGAGAATAAATACTTGATATAAGAATGATTGCCTGGTCAAACTTAGTTCAGAAAACATAAATTTGTCTAAAACTACGCAAATATTTTATAATTATTTATATGAGATGATTAAGTATATATATATGAATTATAAATTGAGTTTAATATCTTTAGAAAAACCACAACAAAATTTATTTTCTTAATCTAAGTATATCATAGAAATGCTGTTGTAGTAGATGTTTTCTAGTTGTATCTCGAAGTATTTGAAACTAAAGAAAAATATTTTAATATATATTAACCCCTTAACGCGCGCTGTCCTCGCTGCGAGGACGCAAAATTTAAGATCCAGCTGCAAAAATTCATCCCGGAAATTTTTTAGCAAAAATTCACGTTTATAACATATCAGAAAATGCCGGTTTTTTAAACCTTAAAATTTAAAATTTCTTTTAGTTTAATTTAGTTCATGAATTCCGGTGGCAGTATAATTTAAATGTTTCAAATTGTCTTGCGCCGCAAAGGGTTAATGCTGATAGTGATTCAAGTTTCGCATGGGATTTCTTTAACTAAATATACTTGGTGATATGAAAGTCACAGATAAAGTAATATAAAATAATAAATTATTAAAAAAGAGCTGACAGTCGCATTATGCTGTTTTAACCAAAATGCATAGAAATACATGGATATATATTTTTTATTTTTCTTTCTTTCTTTTCTTTTTTTAATAACAAAGGATTTATTGTTAAATTAGATTATTTTTTCTTCAACAAGTGCTCTTTAATTATGCAATTACAGTTTTACAGTGGCACAGTACATTCAACAGTGCAACTAGGACTATAAATGTTCGGTGCGATAGCCGTCATTTATGAGAATAGCGTCACACATCGTGCATGGGAATTCTCATAATAAAGCTTAATTAACAATGCTTTATTGCTTAACACTATCATCATAGCCGCCAAGTTTTTTAATTTATTCCGGTATGTTGTTAGCCCCGCCCTTTTTTCACACCGTAATCATTTTAGAGTAATTTTCTTCATATTTAATCATAATTATATATTGAAGAATTTTTTTTTTACAAGTATTACGGTGTGAAGAAAGGGCGGGGCTAACAACATTCCGGAATAAATTTAAAAAAGTGGCAGCTATATATCGTGATTTTCTTTTCAGAACGATGAATAGCAGTAGTAAGCAATAAATGTTTAATTTTAAAATTCGCTAAATCTGATATGATACGCAGCACGACAAATTCAGATTAATGATTATTCGCAATATGGCGGTATTTGAGAAGGCAGATTTATTTTAAATGTGAGAGGATACAGCGAATACAGTGCTATATGTTGGTGATAAAAGTAATTAATATTTTTCCTTAAATATTTAAAAACATTCCATGAAATTCTGCGCATTTTAGTGAAAACCGCATAGTGATACGGTCAATACTTTCAGAATATTTTCTTTTCTTTTCTTTCTTTCCTTTTCTTTGATTTTTGGATCACCGGTATACATGAATTCATTGTCAAAAATAAATAAAACAAACAAACGTCGGCTTTTAACCTAAATATTATATTTATATTTGTATAATTTACTTGTAACTTATTCAGCGTTTGTATTGCCTGACCTTTGTGGGTTTTTGTGGTGAACTATTCAACTGTTTGGTTTTCGTTCTCATTATTTTCATTATTATCATGAAAATTTATACATATATATATATATATATATTGGTTTGTGGAAAAATGTTTAATAATGTATATATATATATATATATATATTATTTTTTATTTTTTTTATGAAACATTTTTACTATTTAAGCAGAAGTATTTTAATTACCTTCATTAAAAAAAATTAGAGCACCATGCTCGACTAAAAACAAAACTTAATCAAAAATATATAAATAAATAAATTTCAAATAAATTAACATATTCATTTTAAATAAACTTTAATAATAATAATAATAATAATAATTATAATAATAAACTGCATTAACATTATTTTTTTATCTCTGAAATCTAATGTATATTTTTATTTCTTTTCAGGTGAGTAGAACGTACTTGAGTATAATGTCTGACTTTGAACCAAACTAAGTTTTTGAAAAACGAAGGTAGGATTATATTGCTTTAGATATGTGATAAAGATAACATAATGTTATAAATACGCTTATTCTACAGTGTAAAATACCCAGTTTATGGTCTTCTCTAGCAGCATAAAAGCCAGGGAATTCCCGTATAACCATTTTGATTCCTTTATTAAAAATGGCGTTTCTCAAGGCTCTCAGCATGCCTAAATTTTCGCTTGCTGCTTATTACATTGCCACCAGTATTTTAAAATAGTTTGAATAGTTTTATAACATTAGGAAATAAAGAAATCGTGTAATGCTTTACTTAAACTTTCTTATATTTTAAATTGTGCTTTTTTTAATGGATAAGCTACATAATCATTTTATGTTTGTGCCTTTTATGTTACTTGTTCCACTTTTGGCAGTGCATTTAAATTCAGAAAACCTACCCTGTTAGTATCTCCTTTCTTAGGAAGAGGTAGATGCAGGACTCTGTCAAGGTCCTTCAGGACCAAACTTCTCGAAGTCATAGTCATTAAAGAAATACTCATGCATTTATATAAAGGAAAATGCGTGGCACTAGTTGCAGGTTCTTCCAAGCTCTAAGGTATACAATGTCATAGGCGAATATATATATTTATATAAGTATATATTTAAATATTGGTGATATTATAATAAATTTCGCGTGGGTGTGATGATTGATTCAAGGAGAATAAATTTCGCGTAAAATTTTAGGAACTCTGTAATCCCTGATGTTTCGTTGGGAATAAAAAAAAAGACTTAAATTTATGGGTTTTCCCATTTAAATATGAAAAATAGGAATTTTTTATAAAAAAATTAACCGCTTAACGCCCAGTGTCCTGGCCATGACGAGGTAATTACTAATTCAAAACTACAAAAAACTTAACCGGAGTTTTCCAACAAAATTTTCTCTTTATAACTTAGAAGTAAGAAGTTATTTATTTCTTCTCTTTTAGCGTCAAAGCGATAACAGAAATTCCCTTTTTTATAACATACATATATATATATATATATTACAGCTGCTTATTTTTCTCGCGTTTCGGAATTCCTGTAAAACATTACTGTAAATAATAAGATCATTTTAAGTATTCATGTTTCAAACATTTAAATTTTATACTTAGCAATCGATATGTGAAATGTCACTGGTTTACGCCGGTGGCATATAATGTGTTAAACATGAATATGCAAATTTGTTATTTAGAACTCTATCGCGCGTCATCTGCAAAGAATTGAAATTTATAAAAATATACAACTGGTGTTTCTAACGAAAATAATCTCGATTATTAAGTTTTATACTTTCGCATACTTAGAAACATTTATAATCTAATCTGGAGTACCATTGGTCCCGAACTTTTTTCACATCACTTGGATGTGGCAGAAATTTCCTCTAATATGTTATTACATAGTTGCCAGCATTTTAATTTATTCAGGAGTATATTCAGCCACGTCTTTATTTTGCACCACTTTATTTATAGAAAAAATTTCCCCATCATACAACTACTTTAAAATTACTCTTAACATTTTCAGGACCTCTGACGTAGATTCACATCATTTCAAAATATGAATCTCCGCCAGTGTTAGTTTCTTTCGCAATTTGTATGCTATTTATTTCTTAAGAATATACCCAATATTCATATTTGTGCAGTTAATATACTATGGATAAAAATACTTTAATTAGAAAGAGTGTAATTATAATGTATATCGATTTGTATTCTAAACCTGAATTCAAAAACATTTGATCTGATATATTGTAACTTGGGAGAATAACGCCCGCAGACCTTACTGTGAAAAAAAAAAAAAAAAAAAAAAAAAAAACTTGCGGTCGCGAAAATGTTAAAATAAAGGTGGTATGAAATAAAGGCAGGGCTAAAAATGCTCCGGAATAAATTAAAATGCTGGCAATTCTGGTAATTATGATGAAATAAGATTTTTTTTTTTTTTTTTTAATATACTGGTGTAGAAAAGAAAGGCTAGTTTAACAGCACTCCGGAACAGTGTTGCCAGATATGGTGGATTTTTTATTCAAAAACCACCAATAATTTTTAATTGTAACGTTTGCCTAATCATTTCGAAGACGGCTAGCCTATTCGATGTATCAAATATCTTTTCTCAAAATTATTAGTGATTATTGAATAAAAATTCCGCTAGACCTGGCAACACTGCTCGAATAAATATAAAAATTATCAGGTATGGCTTCGATTAAGAAAAATATTATATTTTGTACGTATACAGCTAATTCATTTTAACAAGAGTGAAAAGTTGTTATTAATCGGAACTATGTAATTTTGTATATGCCGAATTAAAATAAAATTTTTAACAACAGTGTTGCCAACATTTCGAATTTTTATATCACAATTATTACCAATATTTTTAGAATTGAGTTTTGTCATCTTTTTTTTCATTGCTACGTAAATTAAAAATTATTAAAAAAGAGTTTCTGGTATAATGTGTCCTGCCAAATTCAAGAGATAAGGCAACTATGTGACAATTCAGCCGAACCAGTCGATAGCTGGCTGGTAGTATACACCCATTTAAAATTCTGAACAATATATTTGTTCTGAGAATAATGACAGAGCCATATGGGTGAATTTCTTTTAAAATTTAATATGCTTAGTCATAGCTGCCAAGTTTTTTAATTTATTCCGGAATGTTGTTAGCCCCGCCCTTTTTTCACACCGAAAACTTTAAGAAAATATTTTCTTCAAGATATAATTACGATTAAACGTTAAGAAAATTATTCTAAAAATATTACGGTGTGAAAAAGTAGTGGGACTAACAACATTCCGGAATAAATTAAGAAACTTGACAGCTATGCTTAGTTGACAAAGACGCAATATTTAAGATTTGTAAATATCCCATTTTAGATCAAATTATCTTTATTATTATTATTTTTTTTTTTTCAGTTGATAACTGCTAATTTAAAATTTTCAACTTGCTAACAAAAATATTTTTAAGAAATATGTTTTCTATATGCTCAAATATAAAATAAAAACTTTAACAGCATTGTTGCCAACACTTCGAATTAGAATTATCACCACTATTTTTAAATAGAAATCTGTCATATCTATTTTCTAATACTAAGCAAATGGAAAATTGTTAGAGAAGATTTCTGATCTTCCTGCAAAATCAGGTGACAATTTAGCTGAACTAGTCATTTGCTGGCCGAAATTATACATACTTGATAAATTGGAACAATTTATCTGTTCTGTGAATATCAGAGCTGCTTTAGATGAATTTATTTAAACTATACCAATCAAATTATCTTTTCTCAGATCATAGGATAATTTAAAATAATTTTCTAATCAAAGCATTTTTTTATTGAACGCATTTTAAGAAACTTGTTTATGCCAACTATATTAATTTAAACTATTTCACGAAAATAAGAAATATGTCCATACTTGCCGACATCCTAATTAATATTCCCTAGTGTTGTTAGTCTCGCCCTTTTTCCACACCAGTAAATTTTTAGAGTAATAATCTCCAAATGCAATTACGATTAAATAAGAAGAAATGTACTCTAAAAAGATACTGGTGTGAAAAAGAAGGCGAGGCTAATAATACTATGGGATATTAATTACTGTGTTTTAAAGTATGTATATCTCCATTAATTTTCTGTGAACATTTCTTCTTTCAATTACCATAAAATATTAATATGTCTTATCAGTTTTCCTAAAATTTATTTTTTTGTGATTTTAAATTTTGTGTTTTGTTTAATAGAATCTGTACTATATTTTTTATTATTATTATTAAATGCAATACAAAAACATACAAAATGAATCTCATATTTCAAAATACTATATTTTCATTAAAAAAAAAAAAAAAAAAGTAGAACATTGTGAAAAATGAAAAAAATACTCATTTTTAAATTACTCATTGTCGAAAATGAGTAAATGGTCATACTCAAGTCGAAATGAGTAATTTTGTTTCAAAAAGTAAAACGTGCTTGTCTCTTTCATGAAATATCACATGTTTTCAAATTGATATCTGTTCATTTCATAATTTATTATAAATATGCTGAACTAAAATAATTTCTTTAACAAAATTGCTAAAATTTTAACTGAAAGAGTTTAAAATTTATTCCCTCAAATCTATAGAACTATATTTCGTGGCAGTTTCGTACTGGTTTGTGGAAGAATACATCAAGAAGAATCTATTTTTGGGATATTGGAATTCATGATGATCGATGTGAATTTTTGATCATGTCAATATTCTCAAGAAGAAGTACATGCCATTTTTAAATTTGAGTATATTTGCTTCGGAGCTATTTTGAGTATGTGACATACCCAAATTTGACCCTGTTTTACTCATTTTTGTACATTATTGCTCCTTTACATTTTTCAGTGTACTGGAATGAAAAGGAGAAAAAACTGTATTTATTTATTTATCTATTTTTAAATTTATTATTAGGAGTGTTTAATAAAAATTCTTTTAATTATACAAATAATGTCAAGTCCATAGGCGCCAATTTGTACGGGTTTTTAATACCAGACATTTTTGGCAAATATATATATAATCGCAGAAAACTTCTAAAAAACTTGTTAAAAACTTTCGGTTGCAAAAAAATGTACATGTTGGCAATTATGCAAGTCAATATGTATATTTTTGCAAACAGTGTTGTAAACTTGCAGCGACTATTTAATATGTGTTGTAATTATTACTTACCACCAATCATTTATTGTACTCTTTGTCTAATTGTATATCTGTTTAGTCGATTATTGTATATATCAAAGGTCATTCTTCAAATTTAATGGTATTTATTAAGTAAAAAAGTCCCAAAGAGTTGTAAACACTGCTGTCAAACCCATTACAAAGTGTCACTGTTAGTGGTAATTGATTATACAGCAACAGAAATCAGTAATTTAAGCCCACATAAATATATGAGTAATGGTGGCAAGTGTTGCCAAATTTAGTGACTTTTTTATTATATAATTACCAATAGTTTTTAGGAGTGATATTTGATATACATAATAGACGATTAGTCTCCGAAGTGATTAGGCAATCGTTACAATAAAAAATAACTGGTGTGCATTGAATAAACAATCCTTAAATATAGCGACATTCATGGTGGCACAGAAACTTTATTCTTTACCAACGCCTCCAAAAAATCACTTTGGGTTATTTTAGGCCTCTCCATTTTCCACCTTAGAAATACATTCACTGTCCTCAAACCGATGATATTACTCTCGCATACTCCAAACTGTTGAGGAATTATTTGAGTGCTTTATGTTGATTAGAGATCCACATTGCGCAGGCGATAGCACACAAATGCTTTCTGAGCTGCTTACACCTGACATAATGTAAAGTGCCACTGGTAATTGATTATACAGCAACAGAAATCTGCTGTTAAGTTCACATAAATATGTGGGTAATGGTAGTACAAAAACTTTATTTTTTTACCAACCGCAAAAGGAGAAATCGCTTTGTGTCTTTTCAGGTCACTCCATTTTCCTCTTACAAAGACATCCACTGTTCTCAAATTGATGATATCGCTTTCGAATACTACGAACCATTGGTGAATTATCTCGGGGATTTTTACAAAATGCATGCAGAAAGTTGATTAGAGCTCCATACGCTACTGAAGTGATGACGTCACTGACCCTCTCTGGGCCCACACCAATGACTCTCGGACCATTTAGCTCCCATTGACTCTCGGACAATGACCAATCAGCACGGGAACTTTCGAGTTTATGTGTGCACAGAAAAGGTCAGTGACGTCACACTTCGGTAGCGTTCAGTATACAAAGGGCTTTCTTCTTCGAGTATGCTAGGTAAAATGTCGTTCCAGTGCAGTGCCCCCTCAATCTTCAACAGAAGTCGAGATATATTTGGGAAAGGGGTGGATACACGATAAAAATTGGCAGAAATGTTCAAATTGACACGTATTTCTTGCTAAAATTAAATGTCATAAAAAATGATTATAAACTCATACATATATATATTTTAAGTTGCAGCGATTAAAAAAAAAGTAATAATAATAATAATAATAATAAATATAGTTAACTCTTTTTTAATTGACATTCAGCTAACCGGAAAATTTCATGAAACTGTTATTTCTCCCTTCCAATAAAATATTTTAAAAAAATTACTGCAATTTTAGGTAGACGTATTCCATTATCAAATAATCGCAGTATCCGATTTATTTTAAAACAAATAAATGTTTATATTTATCAAGGTGAATCTCAAAAAGGAAATAGATAACTTAAAAATTGTTTCCTATTTAATACAGTCAACCGCTGAACGTAAGAGGGGAGCTTATTCCATATTTTCAGAACAGACGAAATTCAAGTAAAAAACAGAGGAGAGGAGGTTCAATCGATAGGAGGCGCTTTTGCGGTTTTTTACATAGACCTTATATATATAGACTACGCCACCAATAGGACTTCCCATTATAGTGAATGTCCTCAACATGAGGGTGTAATCTGATACCTTCATCCTTTGAGGTCAGCTCCGCATGTCACGTGACATAGACTTGAGGGAGATTCTTCTATAAGAAAGCACTTATTTTTCTAAGAATCAAACAAAAAATTATCCTCTTCAAAATGGTTTTTCACAAAAGAAACTTTTTTATAATTAATCTATGACATTTTAGCTTTCCAACGATGCGTAAATCTAAAGGCTTAAATGAAAAGTACGTGTACAATACAGAAATTTAAAAAACTCAAAACTACTTTCTTTCCGAAGGAAAAATCGCATAATATTAATTTTCGTCTCTCTCTTCAGGTCGGCATCACGTGATAATTTAGCTGGGGAAACTACCTCATCTCGCGGACAGATAATGAGGCGGATGCGTGGTCTATCTTATAAGGTCTATGGTCTTTTCCGTAGGGACCTTGGATAGATAGGGGCTATAAATGAAACAAAAATGGAGGATTTCAGTTCAAAGTTCTCGATCGCCGTAGAGCATAATGTATATTTACAAACGCCTAGTACTTTTCTTTTAGTTAAAATCTCGTTAAAACAGTTTTTTTTTTTTTTTTTATCTCGATAAAGCCGTGCAGAGAGCCATAAAAAAAAAAAAAAAAAACTGTAGAGCGTAATAATATTGTTTATAGCAGTATAACAGACAGAACAAACAGGGCGGCTTGGTCGGTGCGACCAGTCTCTTATCATGTAGAGTCTCTAATTTTACGCTATCATTTCTGCCACTGAAAAGGTTTTAAAAAAACTGCTGCTGTGCTGTAGCTTCAAGGAAAACATATCGACGCTACTATAGAACATCTAGATTTTCCATATTTATCCATGCATTATATCTCAGCGTATGTCGTTTATTTTCGAAAATATGGAATTTTGAAATAAGTTGGTTGATTTTGAATAACCCTGTATTAAAATAATAACTATTATATCAACTATGATGTACCAAATAGGGCAAAGATTTATGATGTTACTTATATTTAAGAAGTTGTTCTTGATCGAAGTTTTATAATTATTATCTTACAAACAATATATATATATTAATGCGAAAAAAGAAAAAGAAAAAAAAAAAGAAAAAACTGATATTTGCAGACTATTTTTTTTTAGATACTTTTTCTTTAATATTCAAACTTTTTTATTAATGATATTAATATATTCCCCATCTCTATCTTTCTTTTCAAAACAATTAGCAAACATTTCCTTGATTTTTTTTTCTTTCATTTCTTATTAATAACCAGACAATGTAATGAAATATAAAATATTTGGCACGTGGGTAAAAGGCATAAAATTGAAAATTTTCATTTCTTTTTAGAAGGAAAAGAAGTTTTCTCCATTTCCTATTAGATTCATTACCTTACAGATGTACTTACTTTTTTCAGGATATTAATCCGTACTCTTTATGAAAAATAGTCCAGAAAAAATGTCTGGTAAAAGTTTGCTTTTTTTTCCAAATGATTCTTATCTGTCTTTAGTTTTTTATTTTATTTTATTTTTCACCTTTTGTTGGATAATGAAGATTTTTTTAGATATTTTCCAGTAAAAGCAAAATGTTATCTTTCAAATAGTATTTTCACTTTAAAAAAATAGTTGGAAGCTAATTCTATTCTTAGAAAATATATATGCAGACGAGCCAGATTTTTAACCTATATCAGATTTCAAATTTTGTCATCTTGGAAGTTTATTTTGATTTTTTAAAAAGTGAATATTGAATCTGAGTAAAATTTAAAATATTTAATCTCTTTAAAAAACATTACTTCTTGTCTTATTTATTTATTTTTAAATGTTCTACACTGAAGAAAATTTCTGTAACTGACATCTAGAATCTAAACTGTGACTCTAGAAAAAATTGTTCCATGCCATTCTTATAAATTCTAGTCCCCTTTGAAAGCGAGTTCTAGAAACCCATATTAGAATTCTAGAGCGTTTGCCTATATTATCGAAGGCAAAGTTATTTAAAAATCTCTGCAAATAAATGAGAATACAAGAGGCGGATTTCAGCATCAATAAACTTGATTTATTATCCAATTCTAGAAACGAAAGCGAGAATTTCTAGCCATACAAAAGATTCAGAATATTGTTTCACCATCTAGAAATCTGTAGACTAGAAATTCTCGTTCATTTCGTCTATTCAGTTTATTGGCACGCCTCAAGTGCATAACTCGGAAATCTATATTTCTAGTTAAGGGATTTAGAAAATTGTCACTTATTCATTGTAGATGAAGGCGGTATATATATATATATATTTTTTTTTTTTCAGTGTAACTGCTTAAAAAAAGAGTAAATAAAACAGATACAATGATAACCTCAGAAGTTGTATAGGACTAAAATAGCAAAGTCTACAAATTTTGTTTTACTGCACCAATCCATTTTTATTACTAGTACTATAGTTCGTACTATTTCTTTCATACAGCGATGTTACCAATTATTATCCATCATCTTGAATGAAAAAGCAAACATTTTTGTTTTTATCTAAATATAAAAAGCTGAAAGTTTTTATTATATCTATCGAGATTTTTAATCTTGATTATTAGATTTTATGAAAAATTCGTAGAAAATCTGGCTAACAGCGTGCTTTTCAGTTCAATCGGGAAACTGGCTCTAAAGTTGTTAAATAAAAACCCCATATAAAATGTAAAATTATTAAATATATATATAAATAAGTAAATATATTTCTTCTTACCTCGAAAAAAAAAATGACAGTGCAAACATAAAAATTGAAAAAAATAAATAATTAAAATAAAATTGAGAAAAATCGGGCTAAATAAGTGGACCAACTTCCTTATATAACCCCTTGGCGAAATTTTAAACTTGGCACCGATGTAATTCTGACATTTCTCGCCAAAATCTGCACTTATGCAATTGTGATAGACATTTTACTGGGAATTGATTTTAGGTTGTTGTGTGTGTTATTAATGGGAATTTATTTAAATACACAATGAGTGGTGTGTGTATAATTTATAGACTATAATGTACAGGACTACAAATAATTAAGCGAAACCATAATTGTTATTGAATGTATTTGCTGGAAGTGTTTTACTGTATTTTACCATGTTCAAAAAATTGCACAGCAAGGAAATTTATTTCCTCATACTCAAAGGTTAAATAAAAATGTTTGTTTTTATTTCTTTTCAATCAAACTTCCAGCGTTTGTTTTTGTAGAATTATGGGTTTTGAGATTCCCCGAATACTAATGTTAAGTTTTTAACGGGAAATCTTTGTATACGTTTTTTATCAGCGTAACTTAAAAACCTATAATTACAGGAAATTCAAATGTGATGTTTTTAAGTTCATATCTCTCCATACACAAAATTATTTGTCAAATAATACTGTTACTGAACTTTTCAATTCTTTTTAATGTTGGCTTAAAATCTGAAATGAGACAATAGCAGAAAAAAATGAACATAATTTTATTAATATATATATATTTATATATTTACTCTTAAAAAAATATAAATTTTAATAGGTATTACGGAAGGTTGTATCTCTCTATCAAAATCATTAAATTAACTTTACATTTTTATTTATTTACTTTTATTTTATTTTTTATAAAAAATGTCAGAGTGAATTTTTTGTCGATGTATAATTACAGCGTCTAGAATAAACAGTGTGGCAATCGCCTATAACCGTGATGTTAAAATGATGCTACAAAAATTAAGCTTACCCAGATGTCGCTGTGATCTAAGCTATTGCTCAAATCGAAGACCTGATTGGCTTTTCCCAGTTTCGTCAGTTTAATCACGGGATCTAAGCATATAATTAACCAACTGGGAGTCTCGGTTTTGTTGTCGTGACACTAGCTTCGATTACAATGATATCTGGTGACAGGATTAATTTTTTTAGTACAATTTTATTCGCCGCTTTCCACACTGTTTATTCTAGACGCTCTAGTATAATCTTGTTCTCACAATATCTACATGAAGGGTTGTCAGAATAAAATGAAAATTTTAACATTAAAAGTTTTATAATTGTAAGCTTAATTACGCCAAAAATAGTGTTTTATTATTATTATTATTATTATTATTATTATTATAATTATATGATAATATTTTTTGTTTCAAAAGTATAGACCTTTGCAGCAAAATTGTTTCTTATCATTTTAATTGTAGGGTATTTTTCCAAGAGCAAAAATTTTTTAAGGCCATGTGAGTATCATTTGCATGTAATACTACTCGCAAGGCTTATACCGACAACAAAATTAGCTCTACCATTTTTTTAAGAAAAAGTAAATAAAATAAAAAATGTAGAAGTATTCCCACAACTAAAATACAGAGATAAAAATCTTTTTTTAAGAATAGCTAAAAATTGCGTTTTAAAAGTATTTATTTTTTATGTTATTAAAAAAAAAAAAAAAAAAAAAAAAAAAAACTTATATTTTCACAGTTTTAAGGTACCTGACCCCTTAACCCGTTCATGCCCGAATTAATTTTGCAAAATATTTTTGATTATTTCATTTTTAATTAATATAGACAACTGACAGTAAAATATATTAACTTAAACAATTCTTCTGATAGTTTTTAGTTTAAAGCCTATCCTCATTTACTGACGTTTAGTTTTCTAGTACGAAAACTTCGAGATAGAAAAACTTTGAGATAACAGATTAATTTCCTATTATATGGTGACAAAGATCTCGAAAGTAAAGTATTATAATATGTATTATTATTTAACTTGATTTAAGTTAGTTTACC
Organism: Salticus scenicus; assembly: GCA_963930645.1. Taxonomy (NCBI): domain Eukaryota; kingdom Metazoa; phylum Arthropoda; class Arachnida; order Araneae; family Salticidae; genus Salticus; species Salticus scenicus. Next base: position 41,036,945 of record OZ005660.1, read on the forward strand.
TGCGCAAATAGCAAATATATGTGCGACGAATGAAAAATCATAAAATGACTATCCAAATTATTGTCAAGAAAACACACACACACACAAAAAAAAAGTGCTATTTTATTAGCTGTTCTCAAATGAGGACAATGGGGACTAATGCGTTAATCTACAATGTGTATTTATGGTATTGAATTGGGGGGTGTAGAAAGTCGCGTGTGTGCCACACCAGATTATTTATTTGAGCTTTCTTTCTTTCTTTCTTTTTTCTTTTTTTTTTTTCTTTTTTTTTTTTTTTGAATTAATAATATTTTTTAAATATTTTTTAAGTCAGAAAAAAAAATGTCAATTTTTAAAAGATATTTTTACTTAAAAAGAAAAACAAATAGTTTGAAGCAAATTTCAATAATCAAAAATAGTTGTATCTATGCAGATGAGGCAGATTTTTAGCGTATCTCAGATTTCAAATATAATCTTCCTGAATGTTTATTTTTATCTTTTTGAAAGGAAAAGAAATAGAAAATGTTTTTAAACATTAAACATTTGCACAAAATTAATATGAAACCGCGTTTATCTTAATCATTATTATTGCTATTGAAATGATATAGCCGTACGAAAAAAAAAAAAAAAATAAAAGAGATGCTAGTATTATCTCAGAAGCTGCAAGGTTCTAACAATAGCAATGCCCTCAAAATATTTTTCACTGCATCTATACAGTGTTTTTATTGCTATTCATAGTTATTTTAACTATGTTTTACTGGCATTTTTTGTAAATTTTTTAACAATTTTAATTTAGTACTAACTAGTATTTTGTGGCTTAGTCATTTTATGGTTTAGAAAGGAAAAAAAGAAAAAAAAATATTTTTATTCAATTCAGAAAATATCTTAAGAAACGATTTTTTGTTTTTGTTGTTGTTGTTGTGGGGAAAAAAATATTTCATATTGTTAAAGATTTAAGGTTCAAAATTTTGTTTTAAAGTTATTGAGGAATTCTTTCGAAAGATACTCATATTGTAAACGCTCAATTTGAGGGGCTACTTCCACCCAGGGAAGGATTCGATTTTCCTACATACACACAATATTCTTCTGCTTTACTGTAGCTATTATAAATAATTTTTATTCATTTTACAATCTTTCGTTAAAAAATTCTGATTATGTTAATTTATACGAAATTTTGTTTTATACTGCCATGCCAAGAGTTATTTAAAATAGAATGATAATGGCGTCTGCAGCATAACTGATGACGAAATATAATTAACACCATGCCAGATCAAGGTCCAACTAAATGCAAAGTTTGGTTGATTTTTGTTCATCAGTTCCAGAGATACAGAGACCAAAAGTTTGGAGATACAGGCAGATATTTCCTAAAAATGATCAAATCCTATTCAGGATATTCCAAAACACGTAAATCCATTGAAAATCGGAAGTCAAAAATTTTCAAGATACTTTCTGCTTATATATACAGGAATAAGAAAAAATGTGTCTAATGTATGAAATATGATAAACCATTTGGAAATAAATTAAATTAAATTAAATTAAATTAATAAAAAATAAAAAAATATATTTAAAGGGGACTAATGTGCAAGTTGTACCTGACGGGACTAAAGTGAAAGTTGTACCTCAAGGGACTAATGTGAAAGTTGTACCTCACGGGACTAATGTGCAAGTTGCACCGAACGAACAAACTATTTCTTTCAACGAAAATGCCTACTAACCCTGGACGATAGGTCTAATATATCGTATCATATTATATATCGTATTTATCGTTATATAACTCAATACTTATTTCGCTTCCTTCTTCGACTCGTTTTAATACGCATTTTTTATATGCATGAGCAGCCCCCGGAAAACAAAAAAATTAAATCATTAAATTCATTTTTTTACTTATTTTTATTTCATATTATTTCACGCGCACTTTTTATTTCCTAATTCAAAATTATAAAAAAAAAAAAAACTTTTTCGATATCGCTTGTAACGATACTGATTATTATTAATTTTCTTTTCTTTTCTTTCAATAATAATAATAATAATAATAATAATAATAATAAAAGATTTTGATGAAATTCTGGCAAAAGCAGAATTTAGTTTAGGACGGAGGACTATTAGTTTTTTTTTTTTTTTTCTTTTTTCAAATTATAACATCGCTTTCAAATTATTCAATTATATTTTCGATAAATTTTAGATTTCGACAAATGTCCAACTATCGAAATCGACAACGCAAAAATCCCAGATTGAGACTAATAGGCCCTCAGTCCTAATAAAATAAATAAATAAAATAAAACAACTGGCTGATTTTTAGAGCTTGATTCTTTATACTTTAGTGTTTTGCAATGCTAAAACTTCTTTATATTTAATATCTCTAACGTATTTTTCCTTGCATCATTCTTATAAAAAAAATCAATGAAGAGAAAATATTTTTTTCTTAAACAAAAAGCAGTTCCACAGCTCGTTTATTCTCTTTGTATTGAACTTATTTTTACTACACAGACGCTATTTCGAAGACAAAATTCTTAGCACATGGGAAAACGATATAAAATTTAAAATTATCATATCTTTTCAAAAGGAAAGGAATTCTTTGTATTATCTAGCTAACTTATATGTATAGTATTACCTAACCAGCGTACCTTATTTTTCAGAAAATTAACCTGTATTCTTTGTCTGAAATAATCAGAGTTTCTAAATCTTCGAGATTTTTCATCCCTTTTTTTTAACACGCTTTTATCAGCTTCACCTGTATATATGTTTGTATGTTTGTTTGTATGTTTGTATGTATAATGTATGTTTGTAACCGCTCTGGGAGAAAAAAAAATCTATATTGTAAAAAAAGACTTTCCCTACGTGAACGCTGTGGCTGTGAGGTAAAGCTCCGCGCTACGAACCTGAAGGTCTAGCGTTCGAGCCCAGTCAGAGGAGATTTTTTTAAAATGGTTTTTGCTTAATTCTAAATTATTTTAATTAAAGATTTAAATGTATGTTAATATTACGGTGTGTCAGTCACACGATTTTCTCTTACCCTGCATTGTAATACTAAGATAGATATTTTGTGCTTTTTAGTTGACATTTATATAAAAGCGTGTTCTTTAATTTTTTAAAACTATCATATTATTTTAACACGCTTTTATTAGCTTCACCTGTCTATATGTTTGTATGTATGTTTGTAACCGCTCTGGGAGCAAACGAAAAATCTATATTGTAAAAAAAAAGACTTTTCCTACGTGAACGCTGTGGCTGTGAGGTAAAGCTCCGGGCTACGAACTTAAAGGTCTAACGTCCAAGCCCAGTCAGAGGAGATTTTTTAAAAATGGTTTTTGTTTAATTCTAAATTATTTTATTAAAAATTTAAAAGTATGTAAATATTGTGGTGTGTCACTCACACGATTTTCTCTTACACTTCATTTTAATACTATAAAGATAGATATTTTGTACTTTTTAGTTCACATTTCAATAAAAGCGTGTTCTTTAATTTTTTAAAAGTACAATTTTATTTTCTGTAAAATTACGTTCTTCTTATATAATCACATACTTTTCAGTAATAGATCATAAGAATATTTCTATTAAAAGTAATCTTATGTGATACTCACACGTCTTTTCTCTTACCCTGTATTTCAACACTGTAAAGATGGGTTGCAGATTAAGTCATATAATTAATAAGGAAATATAATAAAGATCAATCTACTTTTAAAATAATTTAAAATATATTTTAGGCTTATTATATGGCATTTAAGGATGTGTGAAGAGGGCTACCGTGGAAGTAATTATTAGTTTACACAAAACCGAACGGTAGGCAACTCTGAATAATGGAAAATAAAATGTGTTAGAAAATTCTTTATTTTACTTAGCTAGTGATTCTTTATGTTTTTTTCTTATTTTTACGAATTTTTGAATTGTTATTATTTATTTTATCATTATATTTTTCAGATAATAACAATTTTTATTCAGTTTTCCTTAAAAAAAAAAAAAAAACAACTACTGATTTTTTTTTTTTTTTAATTGTAAAATTCTAATGTGCATTTAGATTTTGAAAAAGTATATACTTGGATATATATTTAGATATGTCAGAAAAAAGGATAGATTAGAGTATTATTAGAAATATTGAGTTTTATAGAAAATATATCGATAAGCGTAATTGCTTAAAAATTGATCTTTTAGAATATTTTATCCTGACAAATAACATAACCTATACTGATTAAAAAAACAAAAAAAACAAAAAAAAAAAAAACACAGATTTTGATGATTTTTTAGTAGTTGCTTACAAAACAGCTAACGATAGCAGTGCACCCTAACTAACTGTGCAAATTGCTCTTTAACTGTACAACATTATCTTTTACAATTATTATTTCTTGTGATATTAAAATGTGTTCAATAGCAAATTTTTTTCTTTTTTTTTTTTTTTTCTTTCTTTCTTTCTTTTTTTTTAATGTTTTAACAAAAATAATTTATTTCTGGAAAAAAAAAAAAAAAAAAAAAAAAAAGAACGATATTCATAACGATATTCTTTTATAGAAAATGATTTCCAATGGAGAAAACTTTACTTAACATTTTTTTTTTTTTGTTTGTAATTTTATTTTCTAGCAAAATTTTCTATTTATTATATTACAAAGAAAATTTACAAGATTCATATAGTATATGTATATATCTCATTCTACATAATAATAATAATAATAATAGTAATAATAATAAGAATGATAATGTTTTTAGTTTGATTATTTTATTTATTTAATATTTTGTAACAGTTTAACTTATTTTTAGTTCATTTTTTTTCTAACATAGTTTTTATTTTATCATTCGTATACGAAAAAAATCTTTAAAGCAAAATTATCTTTTCCTTAAAACAGAAACCAGATATTATAATTTTTCCCTTTAGATTCTTTTCCGTAGTCAGACATTATCTTCAATGATAAAAATTTTGGCATATATCGGTAAAAGATATAAAACTGAAAAATTTTCATATCTTTTAAAAAAGATTTGTTTTAGCCATATCCTATCAGTATCGTTATTTCGCCGAAGTTATTAATAATATTTTTTCATTCTTATTCAGGAAATTAGTTTTTATACTTTACGTAAAATAGTGAAAAAAAAAAAAGTTCTCTATTTATTCATATTACTTTTTAGATAAAATGATTTTAAGATATATTTTCGTAAAAGCAAAAGATTATGTTTTAAAGATTATTTTCACGTATAAGAAAAAAAAAAATAGTTCATAGCTAATTTCCTCATTTAAAAACATATAAGAAAACAAGATTTTTTTTTTTTTTTTTTTTTTTTTTAAATGTTAAATTTGGCATACTTTCCAACACAGTAATTAATATTCTGTAGTGTTGTTAGCCTCGCCTTCTTTTTCACACCAGTATCTTTTAAGAGTTTTTTTTTTTTCTTATTTATTTGGGATTGCATTTGGTGAATATTACTGTAAAAATTTACTGGTGTGAAAAAAAGAGCGGGACTAACAACACTACCGAATATTAAATAAGATGTTGGCAAGTATGGATTTGGCTTTTTTTTTTTTTTTTTTTTTCTTTCAAAATCGAATTTAATAAGAGTACGATTTAAAATATGTAATTTCATATTAAAGCTATCGATAAGCAAAATTAGTTCAAAACAATGAAAATGTTAATCGGTTCGCATAGTTCATAACACACTTTCTAATTGCATCATAACATCAGTAATACTAATTAAAACATTAATTGAAAAGTATAAAAAATAGAATGCCACAAATGAATTTGCACATCCAGCCAATGTTAATCAGTTCGCATAGTTCATAACATACTTTCTAATTGCATCATAACATCAGTAATACTAATTAAAACATTAATTGAAAAGTATAAAAAATAGAATGATACAACTGAATTTGCATATACAGCAAAATTCTGTGATGAATTGGGATATTTTTGAGAAAACCTGTAGAAAAATATTAATGTTAAACATACTATTTTCTGAATGAAACTTTTATCCATCTCAATAATTTATGTTAATTTTGTTGTGTTTTCCGCAGTATAAAAATTTTTCAATATGTTTTAAAGGTGTGTAAGTGTGAGATATTAAGATCGATTGATTGAACGTGGACATTAATCCTGGGTAGAATATCTGCAGTGGGTATCTGGTAAAGGGGTATTAGCGCATAATTACGCGAGTTTCGGAGGAAATCGTGGAAAACTCCTCGATTGGCTTGATGAGCGCAAACTGAGGTGGAACCCAGCACTGCCCAGTCTACAAAATTTGAGAGCAGAACCTCCGGACAACTGGTGGGCTATGTTTTCAAAAATTACACGTCATTGACGATAATGTATCTATTTTTAAGTCTTTGTGCACAAATTAATTCTTTTTTTTATTCCATGTTCAATAGAACGTGTGCAATAGTGAATTTGAATAACATATAAGGTAAAGTTAGAAGAGCCCGTGTGGTAGGAGAGATTGCGCACATAGAGGATCGGCAGAAAGAAGTAGAGTAGACGCTCCGAGACTCAAGGTAGTTGTACAATATTGATAGTAGAGTGTAGACTAAAATATGCATGTTGAATGCTTCAATCATCTAAGATTAAACGGCATTATTTTGTCTCGTTTTCAAGCATGATTGCTTGAATTTTCATAACTCTTCTTAAGAATTTCTATAGAATAGTAGTATTACGAAATATTTGTTAAATAAACGATTTTTCATAGACTAGTTCACATTTATGTTACTTTTGACAAGAGGTTGCATGAAAGCTGATCCATTTGCAACAATAAGTACAACGATTGTATATAATTTTAGGTATTTTATTATTTTATTTATTTTATAAAACACATCAATTTAATAATATTTAATAAATTGCATCAAAGTTTACAGTGTTAAATAAGACTGTTACCAATCGATTTTGCTCAGCTAAATTATTCTTTGATTTATGTTAAAAAATAAATTTATGTAAACAAGTTTATTGGATGAGAAAAAAAAAAAAAAAAAAAATCTAAGTGTTAAGATGTCTTTAAATTTGACTTTCTTATTTTATTTTTAATATTATATTACTTTCTATCCTAAAAAAAATATTTTTATATACTATCTGATTAATTTTTGTTGATATTCCATAAATGTAAAGTATAATAATTTTCTGAAGAATTTTCAAGATTTTTTTTATACGATACATTCATTTAAATAACATGTCATTCGAGCTAATATCTATACAAGAAACAAAGTAATTAAAAAATTAATTTGTTTTACTAAAGCGTGTTAAAAGCAATTACGTGTCAGTATGTATTCTAAAACAAAAATTAATTAAGACAGGGAAAACGTAAAAGAATACAAACGAATGAGTTATGTTTTTAGAAAATGAAATAACACATGTTATCTTTTTTGTTTGTTTGTTTATTTGTTTGCTTGTTTCAAAGACGAGTTTAATTAAGAAATTCAAAATATTTCTTTGTCACTCTAGCAAAATATATGAATTATAATGAACTCTGAACGAGAGAAATACAGTTCATTAAGGGAATTCTTTTACAAACGAAATATATATTTCATTTTAGTTGTAAAATTACATTAAGTGAATGTCTTATGAATTCCATTAGTAACAGAAAATCATAAATGATTTATCACTTATTTATCACCGTTATGCTAAATTATTTTTTACATCATAAATATTTCTTGTCATTAATATTCAGATAAACTCGTTTCATTTCATACTGGTTCGAAATCTTTTATCAAAATACTCTTCTCTGTTTTCTTGTAATTTCCGTACAAGATTTCGTTATATATGTTCTAAAGTACATTATAATGAGGAATACAGTCGGTAACAAAAGTCACCGAACACTAGCAAAAATTCCTATATAAAAAAAGTACACTCAATATAGTTTTGTTAAATAAATCCTTGTTGAATCATGTTCTTAGTCAGTCTAAAAACATGATTCGACAAGGATTTATTTAATAAAACTGTATTAGGTGTACTTTTTTTACATAGGAATTTTTGCTAGTGTTCGGAGACTTTTGTTACCGACTGTACGTACTAGCTACGTGGTATGATTTAAATACAGGGTGTCTGTAGACATTTAAAAAAAATCATAAAAATGAAAGGAACTGGTAGATTTGAATGCGGTTTGCACAAATTAATAGCGCCATAAATGTTTTGCAAAATAAATCTAGTATCCACTTAAAAATGTATTATATGATTAACCCTTTAACGGTCGCATACTTTTCAAAGACACGCCCATAAAGTCCACATTTTTGTCTAATTAAAAAAAAAAAATAGATTGAAAATAAATATAGGAATAATATATAAAGTTATTCTGTACATATTTTCAAATACATTATATATAGTTTGGTACTGGTTTCTAAAATGTTAAAGGAAAAATATACGCGGGGCGTGGTCACATCCTGTGAATATCACGGGAGCGAGAAGAAAGGGGTTAAAACATAATTTAACAAAGTTGAAGGTACTTTTTTGAGTTGATGAAAATGTTTTTCATAAAAATAAACTTTCTGCGAGTGAGGTATGTCTGCTCAGGTCTGTTCGTACTTTCTTATTTTCAACAATTCTCCCTTCTTACACCAGTAAATCCCGCCTGTAAAATCTTGCAAACGTGAATTCTTAAGAATTTCCGGTATTTCGATCTTCTTTTTCATTCTCTTAAATCATTGCTGTATAAAGCATACGTGTAAAAATAAAAACAAGTTTTTATTTCTTTCACAATATATTTGTAATAATATGTTAAAATTCATTCAGTTATATATTTAAAAAGGAACATTACCCGTAAAGCGCAAATTATGAAAATTTTCCACTTGAAGGAGACTATAATTTAAATTTTATATCATATATATTAGCATTTTCATGAAAAACTATATTTATTTGCATACAAATGTTTGCAGGCATATAAATCCTATTGTGTGTGTTCGCCATCACCACAAAGTGTAGTTTACAAACCGCTAACAGCAGCTTCAATCGGCAGTTCTTACAGTCGGAAGCAAATAGTATCCGAGCACTATCCAATAATTCAAATGTCAAAAAAGTACACTTAAAACTGTTTTGTTAAATAAATCCTTGTCGAATCATGTTCTTAGACTGACTAAGAACATGACTGGATCAGAATTTATTCAACAAAGCAGTATTAACCATACTTTTTTTCGACAGTGATTATTGCTAGTGCTCGGATACTTTTGCTGTCGACTGTACCAGAGGGAAAACTTCTTCATCAATAATGTTTTATCCACCGAGTCAGTATCGCAGTTAAAATTTCATGTATGCACAAGTAGGAGACAAAATAAGAAATAAACTGTTGTAATCGCAAAATTGTGCAATTTATAGGACTTTCATTTGCATATCTTTCTTTCACATCCGCGTAAAAAATTAAACCATTTGTCTAACTATTGTCGACAAAAAAATTTATTATATTTTTTCCTTTATCCAAAACATCCTCCTCTAAGAGAATGAATTTTTCACAAACTGTGTTCAGTTCTATCAGTTCATTTCTTAGCTTAACCCCTTAACGCGCGCTGTCCTCGCTGAGAGGACGCAAAATTTAAGATCCAGCTTCAAGAATTCATCCCGGAAATTTTTTAGCAAAAATTTACGTTTATAACATAGCAGAAAAGTTTTTTTTTTTTTTTTTTTTTTTTTAACCTTAAAATTTAAAATTTCTTTTAGTTTAATTTAGTTTATGAATTCCAGTGGCAGTATAAATTAAATGATCCGAATTGTTTTGCGCCACAAAGGGTTAATAAACATAGAATTTAATGTTTTTTCAGATTTATAAATTTGTAAAATTGTTTTGTTAGGACTTTGCAACAAACATTGATATTACGATTTGGTATTTAGTATTTTGTTATGATTTTTGCACAAAGAACATATACATTTATTAATCATTAAATGCTGAGTGTTGCCTTTCTGTAATATACCAAATTTTGTCTTCTAAAATATTATTTGAATAATATTGAAGCTCTAATGCCTCATGTTTGCCGACAGGCAACAACAAATTGCTTTTCAGCTGTAAACCATAGTTAAAATAAAGTATGGTTTTATGAAGTAAATTCCTGTGATTTATTTAAGAGAGGTAAGAATAAAACATTTTTAAATTAATTTAAAAAATAATCAGGCGTTTAAGTGCGAATAGTGGCTTTTTAATGATTTTTAGAATTTAAGATTTTAATACAACAATAGGAGTCAAAATAAGAAATAGGCTGTGTTATGTTAATCGTGAAACCGTGTGATTTATAGGACTCTTATTTGCATGTTTCTTTTTACGTATCCATGCAGCGCCCTCTATCGACGAAAATTTTAACTATTTTTTTTTCTTTACAAAAAAAAAAAAAAAAAAAAAAAAAAAAAAATCCTTCATAAAATAATTTTTTTTCACAAACCGCGTTCAGTTTTACCGATTCCTTCAATGTTTTTGATTTTTTAAAATGTGTACAGCTTAATGGGACACACTGTATAGTATATTCAGTAAGTTTGTCTTATATATATATACATATATATATATATATATATATTTAGAAAATGCTATCAGTTTGTTATTTGTGTATTCAGATATTCCTATTCCATTATTAAACAAATTCTCTTCTGTAAGTACAATTTTTTTTTTTTTTTTTTTTTACATTAAACGAGTCACGCTTATGTAAAGTTATGTCTATAAACAAAACAGGTCACTTTAAAACCTTAGAAAAGTTTAATCTATTTAAAAAGTATTAATTTATTATAAAATCTAAATTTTCATAACTTTCATCAAGTTTGGCTGGTGTGGATAAATGTTGTACTTGTAAGACGTAGTGGTTATTAACGTCAGTCCAGAACTTTTTCTAAATAGTAGAGTGGTATTGTTTTACATATCACTAGAGCGGCCTATTCAGTTATTGGAGACAGTCAGGGCTTCAATTTTAGAGGCGGTTCGGATGTATGCTATTACAATAGATATTCTTTGCGATGAGGTTGGCGCCCTTGCTTTGGTATATCTTGGAATTAATAATATCATGAAAGTTGGAGGACATTGCACCCGGACAAATTTTACGTGAATTAGTCACCATTAATGTGCGCGATGATCTTTAGCCTGCTACGAAATTAAATCCGCAGTTCTGCGATTACAAACTCTATGCTCTGCCAACGTGAATATCGAAGCCAATTTGTAGTCTGGAAAACTGCCTTCATAAATCCGATTATCCACAGCGAAGAAGACTCTCTTGCTTTAGTAGAACGTAAACAGCTTCGAAAGTAGCGCGAAGTGTAGCACTTGATAAACGTTACTTATTTAATAGAATCATTCATCATCGAAAGTTATGGGGGGCGATGACGCTATAGTCCTTGGTCTTCTCTCAGACAAGTCGAGAAAGGCATAACTTTCCAAAGCACTAATCGTGGTCGAGTGCAGTTGACTTTTAATGGTTTTGCAGGAGTCAATATTTTACAAGTCACTTAACAGTGAATGCCTTCTACAAATGAAACTTTTTTAACTTTGCAATTCCTTGAAATAATGAAAATAGTTAGACATTTTAGAAAAATACGATTTTCATAAATGTATGTAAGGGATAAAATCCGGCAGCACTTATTCAGCTGAATCATTAATAATATACTACTCTTTATCTGTGTAGATATACAGAGTGAGCTGTAACTAAATTCAGTTGATGTAACTTCAGACAGTATTCCTGTTACGTTTTCGTCGAATCATGTTCAAGAACTACTGACACGAAAAGCAAGTACATTTGATTATTATATGATTTCTTCTAGCAAAAAAAATTATAATAAATAAAATAAAATAAAAACTAGTGTTATTAATCCAGAAAATCAACAGAATAATATAATAAAATATTAATCAACAGAAAAATTCTTATTTAATAAATATTAGACAAACACAGTAAAGTATATTCTACTCCACATGTCTTTTGAAAGCAAGCAATCTGTATAGAACACAGCCGACAAGAAATTCATCAACCTTCTCTTTTTGAATTCGCAACAGTGGGAGTTTTCCGAGTACCACTGTTTCCAGGAATGTGATTACAAAAAGTTGAGAGACGTTTATTATGTAATCAATTCGTTTAACTAATCTAATTAATATTATATAGATGTAAATTTTTCCATTCCCCTGTAGATAATTTTCTTTCATTATTTATTAAATTCAAGTCAACCAAGTTAGATCTCTTTATTTCCAGTCACGTTTATACCATTAGTATCCAATCAAACTTAATTAAAAAAAGACATAATTATATATACATACAATAATTCAAGTTTTATTTGAAATTGAATTAGACAAATGTCTTAAAAATTATTTGGTAAATTTTGAATATATATGTTTACAGTTAATAATATCTTATCGATAAAATATCATTTTGATTTATGTGTTTCGAATACACAGCGAATTATAAAATATGAAAGGTGAAACGTTAGTTTACTTATTTTCAAGACTTAAAAAGATGAGTTAAACTTCATAAGTAATTATATGTAAGTTTGATGTTTTTATAAAATGACAAGGAAATAAAACAATATGACATTTAATTAAGAAAGCTTCAATTTATCGTTTCATTGACAGTTATTTGCAGTTAATTTATACTGAAACATTTTTCAATAATTCTTATTACGATAAAATCCTTTGGCGGTAATGTAATTAACTAAGAAAAAAAAATGACGCTGACAAATACAGTTTTTTTTTTTTTTTTTGTCTCAAATTATTTGAACATTTAATCATTTATGATTATTCTATTTACCATTATTCTTTATGTTACTTATATACACGAGTAATACGAGGGTTATTTTCTTTCAGCCTCCGATAGGCTATAAAAGAAAAACGGGTAAATATAAAAAAAATGATTTTATTGCCAAAAGTAATGTGGATTAAAGGTTACTTCTGTACATAATCACCTTGACGATTGAGGCATTTGTCATATCTTCGAACAAGCTTTGAAATACCATCTCATAAAATGTTGCCGCCAGTGACTTGAAGTGAGTTCTGACGGTTTCGTTCAGCTCCTCGTCAGTTTGGAAGCGTTGCCCTCCAAGCCACTTCTTTAGTTCCGTGAAAAGATGGTAATCACTGGGCGCTAGGTCAGAACTATATGGTGGGTGTTCGAAAATATCCCATTTAAATTGCTTAAGGAGCCGTTGGGTTACATGAGCACTGTGATAACGGGCATTGTCATGGATTAGAACAATTCCGGAAGTTAGCAAGCCTCTTTGTTTTGAATAGACCTCCGCAAGCGTCGCAAAGTCTCACAATAAGAATCTGCAGTAATTGTTGTCTCCGGCTGCCTAAACTCCACAAGCAACACACCCTTGGAACCCAGCGAGCACAAATTTTTCTGTAGCGCAACTCTTCAGTAACTGTAGAGTACAAAGCAGATCTTGAAACTTCCGGAAATTTCATCGATAATTCGCTTACGGTGAACCTACGCCTTTCTTTAACCACTTGGTCAACTCGTTGAACAAGATCGTCTGTAACAAGAGACTTGCGTCCTTGACCTCCATCATCATGCACATCAGTTCGGCCATCTTTAAATTTTCGACACCATTCACGAACAACACCCTCACTCATAAACCTGTCTCCATACACTCGACTCATTCTTTGAAAAATTTCCGCTGCACTATTCCCTTCTGCCTGCAAGAAACGAATAACACTTCGCAATTCACACTTAGCGGGAGAATCAATAAAGACAGCCATGTTTACTTGAGTACAGCTGAAAACGAATTAGTGTGTTGCACTCGGCAGTGACACAGCGTATAGAAGAGGAGATGCGCTGTCACATACTGCGCACGCCAGTCACCTGCCGCATGTCTGGCCTTCATACCGTGCGATCGGAGGTTGAAAAAAAAACAGCCCTCGTAGTTTAGACTGTTAAATTTTGTAATATTAAAAAAAGAATCGTGATTGTACAACCAGCCTATATATCAGACCTTTTATAACACTATTATCTAACAATAAATTATTTATAGATTTATAGCCTTATTTTTATGACAGAAATTGCTAGTAAAAGTTAGTTTTACAGAAAAATCAGGCCGGAGGTTGAGTGGACTTTACATCACATTAGCAGTACACTATAAGGAAATAGAGACTATCTGGGACACCATAATTATGATAGGAAAACATGCAATCAAAATTTAGATCTTATACGGCGGGGATGTCTCAAACACTTTCAAAAAAAAAAAATCAACAGGGATATGCTCTTCTATTACCTATTTAGTTATCTAATTAGCTAAATAAAATGGAGTCTGTACCCACCAAGACTTCAAAGATATTACACTGCACTTACCAGGAATTTCGCCCATTGACGTAATATATTTGAAATCTCTTAGATGACCCTGCATACGAACCATTTGCTTGATCTGACCGAAAAGTTTAGTGTAACATCACTATATGATACAGATTTAGAATCCTGAATTTGGACGGCCTGTTACGATTTGTTCCTGAGATATGCTGATAACAGACAGACACGCGGGCACACAGACCATCCGCTAACAACATGATTTGCGTATTCAGGGGATCTTAAAATGTGTGTATGTATATATATATATATATATATACTAGCAGGCTACGCCCGCTTCGCTGGTCACTATTTTTAAATGAATCACAATAATTAATGAATTCTCAAAATTGCATTAATTTTTATCATGTGATAAAAAAAGAAAAAAAAAAATCTGATCAGGAAAAATGTCGCACCGGGTCCCCACTGCCTTCGGCAGCGTAGACCCGTGCACTGCGCGCAAGTATTCCTTCACCATCCTTATGACTTCTCAAAATTCCATGTTATTACTCATAAACTTTCATTCTCAAGAAAAGGAATTAAAAAATATATCATTTAGCATCGGGTAAAAACTCACACCGGGACGCCACTGCCTTCGGCAGCGCAAACCCATGCGCGCTGCGCGCGCACGTTTGAGGATATACGTGCGCTGTACACGCATATTCCTTCTCAACTCAAACTTTTATTAAGAAAATTAAATTTTAAAAAAATCTTTTATCATCGGGTAAAAACTCGCACCGGGTCCCAAACCCATGCGCGCTGCGCGCCTCTTCCTTCCCCACCGTTTCAGCCCCTCCTAATTAACTTGCATATACCAATTTTGAACGGTCTTACTCAATTAGCTGAGATGCAAAAGAAAACCTGATCAGGACACTTTAAATTGTAAATCAGGTGAAATCTCGAATTCCACTTTCGATAATGTAAAAGAACTTTAAAATATCTTTCGAACGATGCATTAAAAATAATTTAATCATAATTAGAATATGAAATATTGAAATTAAAAATATTACAGCGCCATCTGGCGGTAGAAATTTCTGTAATCTATTGTTCCATTCCAGATCAACAAAGCTTTCAAATGATGTATTACTCATGAAATTATTTTAATTAGTAGATGAGATACAAAAGAAAACCTAATCAGGACACCTCAAAACGTGTAAATCGGGTGAAATCTCGAATTCCATTTTCGATAATGCAAAAGTACTTTAAAATGTGTATCAACTAAAATAAGCTTTCAAATGATGTATTACTTATGAATTTTTTTAATTAATAATTGAGATACAAAAAAAAACTGATTCAGGGCACCTCAAAACGTGTAAATCTGGTGAAAACTTTCAATAATTTAAAAGAACTTTAAAATATCTTTCGAATGCTGTATTAAAAATAATTTAATCATAATTAGAAATTGAAATATTGAAATTTTAAAATATTACAGCGCCATCTGGCGGTACAAATTTCTGTATTCCACTGTTCGAAAAGCTTTCTAATGATGTATTACTTACGAAATTATTTTAATTAGTAGCTGAGATACAAAAGAAAACTAATTCAGGAGACCTCAAAACGTGTAAATCTGGTGAAAACTGTCGATAATATAAAAGAACTTTAAAATATCTTTCGAATGATGCATTAAAAATAATTTAATCATAATTAGAAATTGAAATATTGAAATTTGAATGTATTACAGCGCCATCTGGCGGTAGAAATTTCTGTAATCCACTGTTCGATTCCAAATCAAAAAAAGCTTTCTAATGATCTATTACTTATAAAATTATTTTAATTAGTAGCTGAGATAAAAAAAAAAAAAAAAACCTAATCAGGACACCTCAAAACGTGTAAATCGGGTGAAATCTCGAATTCCATTTTCGATAATGTAAAAGTACTTTAAAATGTGTATCAAGTCAACAAAGCTTTCAAATGATGTATTACTTATGAAATTTTTTTAAATTAATTTCTGAGATATAAAAGAAAACTGATTCAGGACACCTCAAAACGTGTAAATCTGGTGAAAACTTTCGATAATTTAAAAGAACTTTAAAATATCTTTCGAATGATGTATTCAAAATAATTTAATCATAATTAGAAATTGAAATAATGAAATATTGAAATTATAACAAATAATTAGCAATAAATTAAAATTGCGACTATAATTTGAGATTTAAACTATCCTATCTCTCAAGTTGGATCGAACTGCACATGGTGTGCGAATTTTATTATAATCGGTTGAGTGGTTTAGGAGTCCATTGAGGACAAACATTGTGACACGAGATTTATATATATTAAGATATATATATATATATATAAAATCAACTTAAAAAATTTGACCCTAAAACAATACTTTCTCTATCATATATATGGGCAAGTGGAAGTAATTATCAGTGTACAAAAAACCGAACGGTGGGCAACTCTGAATAATGGAAAAGAAAATGTCTGAGAAAATTCTTTATTTTACTAACCTAGTGATTCTTTATGTTTTTCTAAATTTTGCGATTTTTTGAATTATTATTATTAATTTTAACAGTATGTTTTTCAGGTAATAACAATTTTTAGTCAGTTTTTCTAGTTAAAAAAAAAATAAAAATAAAATAAAATAATAATAACTACTGAAACTTTTTTTTTTTTTTTTTGTAATATATCTTTAGATTTGAAAGAAGTATCAACTTGGATACCTATTTAGATATGTCAGAGAAGAGGATAGATTAGAGTAATATTAGAAATTTTGGGTTTTATACAAAAGATATCGTTAAACGAAATTACTTAAAAATTGCGCTTATAGATTATTTTATCCTGACAAATAACATAACCTATACGGACAGAAATAAAATAAAATAAAATAAAATAAATAAATAAATAAATCCAATTTTAGTAGTTGCTTACAAAACAGCTAACGATAGTAGTATCTGCTAACTAAGTTTACAAATTGCTCTTTACTTTAACTATACAACATTATTTTTTACTATTATTATTTCTTGGGATATTAAATTGTGTTTAATAGCACATTTTTTTCTTTTAGGACTGAGGACGATTAGTCTCAATCTGGGATTTTAGCGGTGTCATTTTTCGATAGTTGGACAATTATTGAAATCTAAAATTTATCGAAAATATAATTGAATAATTTGAAAGCGGTGTTATAATTTGAAAAAAAAAAAAAAAAAAAAAAAAAAAAAAAAAAACTGATATCTCTCCGCCCTAAACTAAATTCTGCTTGCGACAAAATTTCATCAATTTTTTTTTTTTTTTTTTTTGATAGGAAAAGAAAGAAAATTATTAATAGTCAGTATCGAAACAAACAAAAACTATTTTATTTACGAGACAAAACTTAAGTTAAAATATCGATTTTTTTTTCTTTTAATAAATTTTAATTAGGAAATGAAAAGTGTGCGTGCAAAATGAAATAAAAAAAATAAGTAAAAAAAATAATTTAATGATTTAATTTTTATATAAAACATGATCGCGTGCTATCTTAAAAAGTAAATGTAAAATTTAAATTTTATGTGGTGCGTGTGGCATCTATAAAAATTGTTTTAAGAAATAGAATAGAATAAAGAAAGGAACGATGTTGGTTGCATTTTGTTATATGGTTTGAATTTTCTAATTTTATAGCAGTAATAGCTACCGTAGGAATAACGTTTTATGTTAAACCTATAGAAAACTGTTAAGCAAACACAAACGATGCTTTTTTTTTTTTTTTTTTTTTTTTTTTTAATGAAAGCAAAAAATTTCCGACAGGAAAATAAATACATTTATCTAAACGTAAACGACAAAAAATTATAAAAAAAATAAATTATGCATCCCACAAAAAATGACGTCTTTATCTCTTATTTATTTATTTATTTATTTTATTAATTAATTTATGTATTTATTTATTAATTAATTTTTTATTTTTTAATGAATGTTTAAAAAAAAATAATTTTTTGTTGAAAACTAAATATCATAACGATATTTTTTTATAGAAAAGGATTTCCAGTGGAGGAAACTTTATTTAACATTTTTACATTTATAATTGTATTTTTAAGCCAAATTTTAATTTATTATATTACAAAGAAAATTTGAAAGATTCATATAGTATATATATATATCATTCTACATAATAATAATAATAATAATAAGAGTAATAAGAAGAAGAATGATAATATTTTTGCAATTTAATTATTTTATTTATTTAATATTTTGTAGCACTTTAACTTCTTTTTAGTTCACTTTTTTCTTACATAGTTTTTATTTTTATCATTCGTATATGAAAAAAATCTTTAAAGCAAAATATTTTTTTTATTTTTTATTTATTTTTTATTTTTTTAAAGAGAAACCAGATAAATATAATTTTTCCATTTAGATTCTTTTCCGTAGCCAGATAATATCTTCACAGATAAAAATTTTGGCATATAGAGGTAAAAGATATAAAACTGAAAAATTTTCCTATCGTTTCAAAAAGATTTGTTTCAGCCATATCCTATCAGAACCGTTATTTGACCGAAGTTATTATTATCATCATCATTATTCTGTTTTTTTTTTTTTTTTTTTTTTTTTTTTTTTTTTTTAATCAGGAAATTAATTTTTATTCTTTACGTGAAATAATAATAATAAAAAAAAATGCCCTGTTTCTATTCATTTTACTTTTTAGGTAAAATTATTTTAAGATATATTTTCGTAAAAGCAAAAGATTATGTTTAAAGATTATTTTTACTTAAAAGAAAAAAAAAAAAAAATAGTTCGTAGCTAATTTCCTCATTTAAAAACATTAAAAAAAAACAAAAAAAACAAGAGGTTTTTTTTTTTTTTTTTTTTTTTTTGTATGTCAGATTTCGCAATATACTTTTTTTTTTCGAAAACGAATTTAAGTGTATGATTTAAAATATGTAATTTCATATTAAAGCAACCGATAAGCAGAATTAGTGCGAAACAATGAAAATGTTAATCGGTTCGCTAAGGTATAACATATTTTCTAATTGCATCTTAACATCAGTAATCTATATAATATTTCTCTAACGTGGACCACTTTCCATTATTTTTTGTCGAAACGATAGGATACGCGAGGATAAAAAAAATAATATTTATACATGGACAATATTTAAGCACGCGGACTTAGCTCAATGTACTAATAAGAAAAAATGACGACATTTGTCTGATGAGATCATTTTACGAAAAAAATGTATTTTTAACAGTTGTTTCTTCAGAATCTTTGCAAGCATCATTTTAAACCTAGCAATATTTTAAAGATATATACAGAATATGAACTTTTGTGTCATAAATTGACTAAAAAACACAATCATAAAAAATATAACCAAAATATCAATTATTTTATTTTATTTTATTTTAATTATTTATTTAAAAATATATATATATAAAATGTCATCACCAGCATGAAAACAAAAATTTAAAAGGCGTCGTGGGAGTCCTATGTTAAAATTGGGTCGTGAACCATGAATTTTGTTTGGGAAACTTTCTTTGAATGATTTTGGTTTCACTGTTGTACAATATTAATTTGATTTTATTAATAATTTGTCTTCTGGTAAATTAAAATTTTAATTAGGTGGGGAAATTGGTATAACATTTATGAGTTTCAAATTTTAAAGATAAATAAGAAAAGAAATAAAATGCGAATATTTCGCACGGGTTTGCTAGTACTAATTAAAACATTTATTGAAAAGTATAAAAAATAAAATGACATAATTGAATTTGTACATCCAGCAATATCCTGGGACGAATTGGAATATTTTTGAGAAACTCTGTCAATAAATATGAATGTTAAACATACTATTTTCTGTATGGAACTTTTATCTATCTCAATAATGTATGTTAATTTTGTTGTGTTTTCCGCAGTATAAAAATTTTACAATATGTTTAAAAGGTGTGTAAGTGTGAGATATTAGGATCGATTGACTGAACGTGGGCCTTAAACCTGGGTAGAATATCTGCCGTGGGTATCAGTTAAAGGGGTATTAGCCCGTATATACGCGAGTTTCGGAGGAAATCGTGGAAAACTCCACGACTAGCTTGATGAGCACAAACTGAAGTGAAACCCAGCACTGCCCAGTCTACAAAATTTGAGAGCAGAATCTCTGGACAAATGGTGGGCTGTGTTTTCAAGATTTACATGTCTTAGACAATAATGTATCTATATTATTTTTAAGTCATTGTGCACAAATTAATTCTTTTATTTATTCCATGTTCAATAGAACGTGTGCAATAGTGGATTTGAATAGCATATAAGGTAAAGTTATAAGAGCTTGTGCGGAAGGAGAGATTGCGCACATAGAGGATCGGCAGAAAGAAGTAGAGTAGGCGCGTTGAGACTCAAGGTAGTTGTACAACATTGATAGTAGAGTGCAGACTAAAATATGCATGTTGAATGCTTCAATCATATAAGAGTAAACGGGATTATTTTGTCTCGTTTTCAAACATGATTGTTTGAATTTTCATAACTCTTCTTAGGAATTTCTATAGAATAGTAGTATTATGAAATATTTGTTAATTAAACGATTTTTCATAGACCAGTTCATATATATGTTACTTTTGACAAGAGGTTGCATTAAAGCTGCCCATTTACAACAATACGTACAACGATTGTATATAATTTTAGGTATTTTATAATTTTATTTAATATATTCATTTATTTATTTTTTAAAACACATCAATTTAATAATATTTAATAAATTGCATCAAAGTTTTCAGTGTTACATAAGACTGTTACCAATCGGTTTTACTCAGCTAAATTATTCTTTGATTTATGTTAAAATAAATTTATGTAAACAGGTTTACTGGATGAGGAAAAAAAAATCTAAGTGTTAAGATGTCTTTAAATTTGACTTTCTTATTTTATTTTTATTTTTACATTACTTACTATCCTAATAAAATATTTTTAAATACTATCTGGTTAATTTTTGTTGATATTCCATAAATGTAAAGTATAATAATTTCCTGAAGAATTTTCAAGATTTTTTTTATACGATACATTCATTTGAATAACATATCATTCGAGCTAATATGTATACAAGAAACAAAGTAATTAAAAAATTAATTTGTTTTACTAAAGCGTGTTAAAAGCAATTACGTGTCAGTATGTATTCTAAAACAAAAATTAATTAAGACAGGAAAAACGTAAAAGAATACAAACGAATGAGTTATGTTTTTAGAAAATGAAATAACGCATGTTATCTTTTTTGTTTGTTTGTTTATTTGTTTACTTGTTTCAAAGACGAGTTTAATTAAGAAATTCAAAATATTCATTCATCACTCTAGCAAAATATATGAATTTTAATGAACTCTGAAAGAGAGAAATACAGTTCAGTAAGGGAATTCTTTTACGAACGAAATATATATTTCATTTTAGTTGTAAAATTACATTAAGTAAATGTCTTATGAATTCCATTAGTAACAGAAAATCATAAATGATTTATCACTTATTTGTCACCGTTATGCTAAATTATTTTTTACATTATAAATATTTCTTGTCATTAATATTCAGATAAACTCATTTCGTTTCATATTAGTCCGAAATCTTTGCGATCAAAATACTCCTCTCTGTTTTCTTGTATTTTTCGTACTAGATTTCGTTATATATTTTCTAAAGTACATTATAATGAGGAATACAGTCGGTAACAAAAGTGTCTGAACACTAGAAAAAATTCCTATATAAAAAAAGTACACTTAATATAGTTTTGTTAAATAAATCCTTGTCGAATCCTCTTCTTTGTCACTAAGAAGAGGATTCGACAAGAATTTATTTAACAAAACCGTATGAAGTGTACTTTTTTTACATAGGAATTTTCGCTAGTGTTCGGACACTTTTGTTACCGACTGTGCGTGGTATGATTAAATATTGGGTGTCGGTAGACATTTTAAAAATTCATAAAAATTGAGGAATTTGTAGATTTGAATGTGGTTTGTGTTCTCATGAAGGGGGAATTTTTGGTAAAGGAAAAAAAAGTTTATATACATACATTTTGTCTATAGTACGTGCGCAAAGCACACATTTTCGGGAAAAACTATATTTATTTGCATACAAATGCTTGCAGGCATGTAAATACTATTGTATGTGTTCGCCATCACCACAAAGTACAGTTTACAAACAGCTAATAGCGGCTTCAATCGGCAGTTCTTACAGTCGGAAGCGAAAGTATCCAAACACTAGCCAATAATTCCGATTTCAAAGAAGTGCACTTAAAACTGTTTTGTTAAATAAATCCTTGTCGAATCATGTTCTTAGACTGACTAAGAACATGACTGGACCAGAAGGTATTTAACAAAGCAGTATTAAGCATACTTTTTTTAGACAGGGGAGCTAGTGCTCGGATACTTTTGCTGCCGACTGTACCAGAGGGAAATATTCCTCACCAATAATGTTTTATCCACCAAGTCAGCATCGCAGTTAAAATTTCATGTATGCACAAGTAGCAGGCAAAATAAGAAATAAACTGTTGTAATCGCAAAATTGTGCAATTTATGGGACTTTCAATTGCATATTTTTCTTTCACGTACGCGTAAAAAATTAAAATATTTTTCTAACTATTGTCGACAAAAAATTTTATTATTATTTTTTTCCTTCACCAAAAACATCCTGCTCTACGAGAATGAATTTTTCACAAACTGTGTTCAGTTCTATCAATTCATTTCTTAGCTTAATAAGCATCGAATTTCACGTTTCTTCAGATTTATAAATTTGTAAAACTGTTTTGTTAGGATTTATCAACAAACATTTATATTACGATTTGATATTTAGTATTTTGTTATCATTTTTGCACAAACAACATATACTTTATTGACCCTTAAATGCTGAGTGTTGCCTTTCTGCAACATAGCCAATTTAGTCTTCTAAAGTAGTATTAGAATAATACTGAATCTCCAATGCATCATGTTTGCGATTGACAACAAATTGTTTTTCAGTTGTGAACCATAGTTAAAGTAAAGTATGTTATTTTAAAGTAATTTCCCCTGATGTATTTAAGAGAGGTAAGAATAAAACATTTTTAAATTGATTTAAAAAATAATCAGGCATTTAAGAGCGATTAGTGGCTTTTTAATCATTTTTAGAATTTAGGATTCTAATACAATAATAGGAGTCAAAATAAGGAAAAAGCTGTGTTAATCGTAAAACTGTGCAATTTATAGGATGATGATTTGAATATTTCATGTTACGCATTCGTGCAGCGCCCTCTATCGACGAACATTTTCACTTATTTTTCTTTAACACTCCCCCCCTCTCCCCCCCCAAAAAAATAAATGAATCATAATGATATTTTTTTCATAAACCGCGTTCAATTTTACCGATTCTTTCAATGTTTATGATTTTTAAAAATGTGTACAGCCTTATGGGACAGACTGTAGAGTATATTCAATAAGTTTGTCTTACATATATATATATATATATATACATTAGAAAATGCTATCAGTTTGTTATTTGTGTATTTAGATATTCCATTATTAATCCAATTCTCTTCTGTAAGTACCATTCTTTTAGTTTTACATTAAACGAGACATGGCTATGTAAAGTTATGTCTATAAACAAAACAGGTCACTTTAAACCAGAAAAGTTTTATCTATTTAAAATGTGTTATTTTATTATAAAACCTAAATTTTCATATGTTTCACCGAGGTTGGCTGATGTGGATAAATGTTGCACTAGTAAGACGTAGTGGTTATTAGAGTCAGTCCGGAACTTTTTTCTAAATAGTAGTGTGGTATATGTTGCGTTGTTTTACATATCACTAGAGTTGCCTACTCAGTTATTGGGGACAGTTAGGGCTTCAATTTTAGAGGCGGTTCGGATACATGCTATTACAATAGATATTCTTTGCGATGAGGTTGGTGACCTTGCTTCGGTAAGTCTTGGGGTTAATAATATCATGGAAGTTGGAGGAAATTGCACCCGGACAGATTTTACGTGAACTAGCCACTTATAATGTACCCGACGCTCTGCCAGCGTGAGTATCGCGGCCCAATGGTAGTCTGGAAAACTACCATCCTAAATCCGATTATCCACAGAGAAGAGGACTCCCTTGCTTTAGTAGATCGTAAACTGCTACGAAAGTAGCGCGAAGTGTAGCACTTGATAAACATTACTTATTTAGAATCATTGATCATCGGAAATTTATGAGGGGCGATAACGTTACAGTCCTTGGTCTTTTCTAAGACAAGTCGAGAAAGGCATAACTTTCCCAAGCACTAATCGGGATCGAGTGCTGTTGACTTTTAATGGTTTTGCAGGAGTCGATATTTTACAAGTCACTTAATAGTGAATGCCTTTTACAAATGAATTTTTTTAAACTTTGCATTTCCCTGAAATCATGAAAATAGTTAGACATTTTAGAAAAATATGATTATCATAAATGTATATAAGCGGAAAAATCAGGAAGCACTTATTCAGCTGAATCATTAATAATACAATACTCTTTACCTATGGAGATTTACAGAGTAAACTGTAAATAAATTCAGTTGATGTATCTTCAGATAGTTTTTCTGTTACGTTTTCTTCGAATCAAGTTCAAGAAATACTGACACGAAAAGCAAGTACATTTGATAATTATATGATTTCTACTAGTTAAAAAAAAAAAAAAAAAAAGAAAAAAGAAAAAGAAAGATAGATAGAAAGAAAAAAAAAAAGAAACTAGAGTTATTAATCCCTTAACTGCCAATTTTTTATTTAATGAATATTAGATAAACACAGTAAAGAAGATTCTACTCCACGTGTTTTCTGAAAGCCAATAATCTGTATTGAACACAGCCGACAAAAAATTCATCAACCTTCTCTTTATGAATTCGCAACAGTGGGAGTCGTCCGAGTTACTGTTTCCAGGAATGTAATTACAAAAAGTTGAGAGATGATTGTTATGTAATCAGTTCGTTCAACTAATCTAATTAATATTATATAGATGTAAATTTTTCCATTCCCCTGTAGATAATTTTCTTTAATGATTTATTAAATTCAAGTCAACCAAGTTAGATCACTTTATTTACAGTCACCTTTATACCATAAATATCCAATCAAACTTAACTCAGACATAATTATACATACGTATAATAATTCAAGTTTTATTTGAAATTGAACTAGACAAATGTCTTTAAAATTATTTGGTAAATTTATAATATATATGTTTACAGTTAATAAGATCTTATCGATAAAATATCATTTTGATTTATGCCTTTCAAATACACAGCAAATTATAAAATATGAAAGGTAAAACACTGTTTTTTTTTTTTTTTTTTTTTTCAAGAATTTAAAATGTGAGTTAAACTTCATAAGTAATTCTATATAAGTCTGATGTTTTTATAAAATGACAAGGAAATAAAACAATATGACATTTAATTAAGAAAGCTTCAATTTATCGTTCCATTGACAGTTATTTGCAGTTAATTTATATTGAAACATTTTTCAATGGCTGTTATTCCGATAAAATTTTTGGCATTAAAGTAATTAACAAAGAGAACAAAATGACGCTGTCAAGTATTTTTATTTTTATTTTTATTTATTATTTTTTGTCTCAAATTATTTGAAAATTTAATTATTTATGATTATTCTATTCACCATTATTCTATATTTTATTTAAATACACGAGTGTTAGTATAGACTGTTAAATTTTATAATATTGTTGCGTACTTGGGGGTTCGTGAGTTGTCCGAGAATGAAAGGCCAAACTTACAAAAATTCAGTAATTTATTCACAGAAAGTTCCAGAAAAATACAGGTCTATAAACCAAGTATCAGCTTCAATTTGACCAGTAAACACAGCTTAAAAAACAGCTGCCAATAGCAGATCCACAGTACAAACTGTATACCAATAACACTTAAAGAAAGTCTCTTTCAAAGAGGCTCATAAATCAATGCAAACATTAGCGAAGCTGGCTGAGAACTGAACTGAACTAACTCGCCTTGGCGAGAAAGCAGGCTTATATACCCCTGTAGAAAAGCGTGGAACGTTCCAGAAATCTCCATATCTCATTAGCCAATGGGATTAGAGCTTCCATATTTGGTATATCCCTTATAAGGATTTTCTTGCCAAGGTCGCCAAAAAATCGCCAAGGTGGGAAAAAGTCGCCAAATTTGGCGCCAAATCCATTACCTGCCTTATTGGGCTTTTTAATGCGTTTTTAAGGGGAAATAAGGCTATTTCAACACTAAAACGACTAGAAATGCACTAAATTATGATTTTATCAACTTACTAAGCCTCTTTGAGAGAATTCATACAAAAATAAACACAATTATTTACAATTTTGTAACAATATTAAAAAAAAGAATCGTGATTGTACAACCTGCCCATTCATCAAGCATTTTCTAACACTTTTCTCGAACTATAAATTACTTATAGATTTATAGTATTATTTTATGACAGAAATTGCTAGTAAAAGTTTGTTCTACAGAAAATCAGGTCGAGGGTGAGTGGATTTTACGTCACATTTGCGGTGCACTATGGGCAATTAGAGACGGTCTGGGACACCCTATTGGTGATAGGAAAACATGTAATTACAATTTAGATCTTGTACGACGGGGATGTCTCAACCACTTAAAAAAAAGCAATGGTGACATATGAAGAAAAGTATAAATGAAGTTACAGGAAATTTAGTCATACATTTTTCACGTTGACTAATACTTTTTTTTTTTTTTTACTAACAATAATCCGTACTCAATTCAATCGCAAAAAACATGCTGTAAAAATACGAAAGGATTTTTATATGGAAACCGTGGTATTGAAATTAACAAAACCACATACTTGAATTTTATTATTAAACTTGAATTTAAAATTTGTTAATATTTACGCTCCACCTTCTACTATTTTATATATTTTTATGTTGTGCATAATCTTGTAAAAAAGACACTTTTGTACAGTTATGAAATGTCTCATACAAAAAAATAAATAAATAAATTAATTAATTAAAAAATAATAATAATTAAATAATTAAATAATTAAATAAATAAATGAAATAAAATAATAATAATAATAGTAATAAATAAATAAATAAATAAAAACCCGCGCTGTAATTTGCATTGTACACCATACAATCTATATTTCAGTTATTTTGCATCCATGCCAAATTATGACAATTTCATTAATCAAAAACTTTCAAATGTATATCATTAAGAACATTCTTTTGTGATAGAATACATTCATGATTCATGTTAATTACAATATTACATTAAGCAAATGACTTTATAAATCATTAATAATTGAAAATAAAAGACATTTGATATATTAGTCATGGTCACGTTAAAATATTTGTTAACTTAGAAAATTATTTATTTATGTCTCTAGTATTTACAGAAATTCATGAAATAAAAATTATTATCTCGATTATTTTTGAAAGATTGATTGATATGCGTTAACATTTAAATGGAATTTGATATATACATTCAATTACCTTTTTTTTTTTTTTTTTTTTTTTTTCTTTAAGTTTTGTTATATTAAATATCAAATATATTAAATATTAATTTAATTTAATTTTGTGGAATGTTTCAGCAGATTACATTGTACTAAAATCTGTATAATTCCTTTTTATATTTGATTTTTTTTTTTTTTTTTTTTTTTTAATGATAACTTTGATTTATTTAGAAAGAAAAGCAATTGAAGCTAAATCCAGTAAAATGTAAAAGTAAAGCACACATTTGCAATATTTTCTTTTCTTTACCTTTCTCTTTCATATATCATTTAAAGCTCCTTACAATTCTTGTAATGTTTTTTCATGATGTATAAGAGGAATTTTTTCAAATTTTGAATATTTATTTATTTATTTATTATTATTATTAGTTTTTTTTTAAATAAATATTAAAATTTATTTTGTTTTCAATATTAGTAATATTACTATTCATTTTAATGATTGGATAATATATCACACAGAATACCATAACTGTCAACCGATTCTTTTTTTTTTAAGGAGGGGGGGGGGGTAAACAGTAACACTTATCCAAAAATCGGAACGTGGGGAAACTATTGGATACTGTTAAGATATTTATAAAGTTTATGTTCTGTAATTCATACTGAATAAACTATCCCATTATATGAATGACAAGGAAACTCAATTCGTTAAGTATCAGTTTAGACGTTTCATTGTATTAGCATTAACAAATTGATTTGCTGTTTTATTTCATAAAAAATTGTATAAAAGTGTTATTGTATAACATTAGTTTGAAACAACTGTACTGGTATATAAATATTTATAGTGGTGAAATATGCAGGGTGTAACAAAACTAACGGTTGTGTCACACGATAAATTTCCACCTATTATTTAACCCAACACAACACAACAAAGTACGGGGAAAATTCAAGATCTGCGGGTTTTCAAAATTTTCAACTATCATTCGGAAAAATTCCTAATCTTGTGTTAAGTGAAATGTTCGGCGAAAATCTCTCGTGTGATAGGATCATAACGGTCACAACTGTAAAGGTTGATAGACAATTTCAAAAGAAACATTTTTCACTATACAATGTAAGGTCGGAAAGTAAAGCGTGAACCGCAAGAGAGCGCTTTCATTGGAGTAAATGAAACGTCGCTCTTCAAAGAACATGTTATTCAACGCTATTTGTTGCTAGAGATGCAGCTATCTTGAAATGTGGTATGTATGCACGGCCATACGAATCAACAGGGAACTTTCACGCCCGAATTAACACCAGACTTAAGTAAAATGTCAAGAATCATCCAATTTCTGCGTGATTCACCCCGTCTCAGATGTGAAATCTGTACAGGAAATGGTGGTCGCTCATTTAAGTACATGTTACAAAGTTTCAATAATAAAGATTCTTTCGTCTTTGTTATTGGCTTGTATTCCATTTTCCATTTTCACTAAACAAGTGCCCCCTTGCAGTTCGTCTTTTGCTTTTCGACTTCCAATTCTATACAGAAATTTGCTTCTTTTACAAACTTCTATCACCCCCGATAGTTATGACCATTAGTGTTGTGACACTCTGTATATTGGTTTATAAAAAAAAAAAAAAAAAAAAAAAAAAATCTCTAAATGATAATCATTATAATGCTTAAAAAAGCCCTTTTTTATTTTATTTTTTGTTTTAATTTACCACTGAGATAAAATACAAGTTCTAATTTTTTTTTTTTTTTTTTAAATCATTATTTCAATTCTGGGAATATATATATATATATATATATATATATATATATATATATGAAATTATAATATATGTTTTCAGTCATATAAGAGTTGAAAAAAATGTAACAAAAATAACTAAAGAAAAACTTACGAGAAAATTATTAAAAGTGAAACAATTCATAAGTAAAACTTACTGCAAAAACGTAAAATAAATGATTTAAACTGCCAAAAAATACCTCGTATGACTTGAGACATACGTGTGGGGTTAAAGCATGCTTTTAATTGATCAAACTCTCCCCTAGGCAGCTAGTTTAATAAAAAAGCAAAAATATGGATAAATTCAATATGGATAAAACAAAATGAATAAAATAATATGGAACAGACAAAAAGCTTATACTGAATAGGCAGAAAATTGATCAAACATTTAAAAAACAGCAGCAAGTATTTAATAAGGTCTCCAGCGAGACAGCTAGTCAAAATACGAAACAATCGAAAATATATTACAACGCCATCCATATTAAATTAAAGAAATTAAAACAATAAATAAAGTTATTATAGCTAAAGTTAGTCGAAAAATAAGTAATATTTAAAAAGGAAAATCAAAAAATCATTTGTAACTATATATATATACATTCTTTTATTTTGTGTTGCACTTTTTTTTTTTTTTTTTAAGGAAAATGTAATCGTACATAAAAAAATAAACAAAGATAAACGTAAGTGTTATTTTTAAATAGTGAAAAATTAAAAAAAATTTGGATACATTTAAATGAAAACATTTAAACAAATCCAGATACCATAATAGATAAACAATAAATAATTTTGCTGTCTTTGCTGTATTGTATAAATTTGTGTTTCAACATTTTGATTAATTAATGCGTCCTTAAAAATAAATTAAAATTTTAAGATTTTTCTTTTTAATATATCGAAAAACTTGTAAAATTCAAAACAACAAAACTATAAATAAAAATTAACAATAACTATAAAAATATAATTGCATATTTTAACTTTTTTTGCTTAGAAAAGTAACTAAAAAAGTTACAAATTAAAATTCAGCATTTAGGACATTATCGTTATTATTATTATTATTATTTTGTTTTTATCTACTGCTTTTTAATTATAATAAAACAAATTCAGAGTAATTTATTTATTTATTTATTTTTTATTATACTTTGCAAAGCAAATTATTAGTAATAAGAAAAAGTGAAAATTAAGAAAAAACATATTCGTATTTAAATTTTAATTATAATGAGGTTAAAAAAAAGAAAAAATAACAATTTCCGAAATATTGAATTAAAATGCTTCTTATTTTTTTATGTAAATATATTATAGCTGTCAACCGTCCCCATTTTCTTAACACCAGAATTTCTTAATATTTTTTGTCCTTATATAAAGATTAAATTCTGTAGTTAGATAATATTATTCACCATCATCTATTAATATATATAGTGATCCTCATCTGTCATAAACGAATCCGGTTAGTACCACTTCAAAACAGAAACTTTTGGCAGCCATTTTTTCTTTCCGTTTGTTTAATTCAACTTAGGAAACATACATATCATTTTCATACATGTTTTGTATCGCACATATTCTTATTTCCTATAAAACCTTGAAAAACTATTCAATTGTAATGTTTAAATGGCTAAATTAAATATAACGGATCACTGGCTATTATAAACATGAACCTATAAATAGAATTATGTAACTTCATGATTATAAACAAAGCAAGACCAAATAAAAACAAACCAAAACTGTTGCCATTCAGAAAATACAAATTCCAAATGGACAACTTTTTAATTCCGAATGAACGACTCTTTGACTGTTTCATTAAAAAAAACGCTTAAAATATTTCTAAAACATATTAAAGCCTTAAAAATCTTAAAATATTTGTAAAAACGCATTAAAGCCTTTAAATATTTTTATCAAACTTCATTGTTTGTTTACATTGTAAGGTATGATTGGCGCCGAGTTTAGTACGTAAATGCCGCCAGTTGATTTTAGTTTTGAAATTAGTGTAAAATGATAGTTGGGATAGAATGTTTGGTTGGGCAAGTAAAAGTCACCAGTTGAAATGAGTATTGAAATTAGAGTAGTCTAAGGTGATAATGTCGAGTCAAGGTAAAATGTTCGGTTGAGAATGAGAAAGTCCCTAGCTGGATCCTGGATATTTTGGCGATGTTAAGGGTGAGATAGCTGGTTGGAGGTATCGAGTAGAGGTGAATTTGGGTTAGCATGGAGTGTCTGTAGTTATTGGATAGTTAGTTAGAAAATTTGAAAACAGGATCTACGATAGTCTTAAAAAAAAAGTATTTTGGTAAAATGAAGTGAATCGTTTTTTCTTATTATGAGGACTTTAAATACGCAAGCGAAGTGATGACGTCACTGGCCGTTCATGGATACAAGAAAAATATTTCCTATGTTTAACGCCCAATGGATTTTTCGTAAAAAATTATTAAAAATCGAGGGAAATTATTTCCCGATTTTAATCCCCATATTTAGGTTTAGATATGTAATAGTTATCATGTGCATGCGTTAGATTAAGTTGTTTTTGTTCTAAAATTGATAAAATTCGAATTTTAAATTTCAAAACTCTAGATAAAAAAAAAAAAAAAAAAAACTTCCATATTCCATTGAAAACATAAACATTTCATTTCAAAGGATGATATTACACAATAAATATCCAACTAATATACTAATTAAAAGGAAAATGATAAATATTCTATCATAATTTGAAGTGAAATTGCTTTTCAAATGTCTAAATAAAGTATCTGATATAAAATACTAATATGTTGCAGCGGAATAGATTTGATATCGGTCATCCTTGGCAGAAAAAAAAAAAAATATATATATATATATATATCGCCAAATTATCTGGCGAATATAATTTAATTCCTTTCAAAAACCATGGTTATTTTAAAAATTTATATTAAGAGAGTAAGGAATAATATGAAACAATATTTCGCACAACACGTATTACGAAAGTATACATCTGGCATGTATATTTTCGTAGTACGTTTTTGATCGCCAAATACAAAACGCCAAGGACAACAGAGTTTTGAAATTTAAAATTAAAATTTTGTCAATTTGACAGCAAAATAACTCAATCTAACACATGCACATGATAACTAATACATATATATACCCAAATATGGGGATTAAAATCGGGAAATAATTTTTCTCGATTTTTAATAATTTTTTACAAAAATTCCAATGGGCGATTAACATAGGAAATCATTTTCTTACATACACGGACGGTCAGTGACGTCACACTTCGCTTGCGTATAGAGCACTTAGTGGAACACTGGGATGTGTTGTTGCTGTTGTGTTGTCGGGCCTATATTTTTTGTCACCAGCAGTTTTTTTTTATTGTCATTCATATTTATTGATCGGGTAAACTTTTTGAAGTGAAAACTTCTTTAGGCGCGTTGAGCACTTTTGGGTGAACAAAAATCATTGAACTCCCGTCATCGTCAGCTAACGCTTTCCATTTGAAGTGAAAACTTTTGGGTGTAGAAAAATCATTGCATTCGCGTCATCGTCAGCAAACGCTTTCCATCCTTGTATGATACAAATAATGTATCATACAATTAACTTGCTAATGTGATGTGTTAATAATTATATACTGTATATTGTTTTAAAATCTGGTGCGGCGTTACACGACTTCTCTCATCTCAGGCACTGTCTCTATTGCAGTTTGACCTCACAAAACCGCGAGAAAGGCCAAAGCCGCCATTTTTCTCACGTTTTTACAATCTGGTGCGGCTCAACACGACTTCACTTAACTCCGGACACTGTCTCTTAACGATTGCATCCGGAATCGTTGCAGTTAGACTTCACAGAACCATGAGAAAGACCAAAGCCGCCATTTTTCTCACGTTTTTAAAGTCTGGTGCGGTTCTACACGACTTCTCCAGAGCTTCCAACCTAATCCGGCAAATTGTTAGTACCGCCCCTTTTTCTACACCACTTAATTTTTAGAGTATTTTTCTTCTTAATTCATCGTAGATACATTTGAAGAGAATTTCTCTAAAAATTAAGTGGTGCAGAAAAAGAGGCGGTACTAACAATTTGCCGGATTAGGTTGGCAGCTCTGCTTCTCTCATCTCCGGACACTGTCTCTTAAAGATTGCAGCCGGAAACGTTGCAATTAGACCTCACAGAACCATAATAAAGGCCAAAGCCTCCATTTTTCTCACGTTTTTACAATCTGGTGCGGCTCTACACGACTTCTCTCATCTCCGGACACTGTCTCTTAAAGATTGCAGCCGGAAACGTTCCAGTTAGACCTCACAAAACCATGATAAAGGCCAAAGTTGCAATTTTTTTCACGTTTTTACAATCTGGTGTGGCTCTACACGACTTCTCTCATCTCCGGACACTGTCTCTATTACAGTTAGACCTCACAAAGAACGCAAATTACAAAATATCGAAACACATTTGATTTATAAACAAAAATTGAAAATACATTTAAATGATCACGTGGTAACCATCATGATCTAAACATTGTTTTCGAGAATTATTGTTCACATTCCGTCATTTTTGACGGGGTTATACACTAGTTATTAAATAATGGTGTTAAGAAAATCGGGAGGGTTGATCATCCATCTATCATAGCTGCTAACTCTCTTTAATTTTTAACACCAGCATTTCTTAATACTTCTTACTTATATAAAGATTAAATTATGCATTTAGATAATATAAAAGTATCTATAATTAAATAGTGGTGTTAAAAATTAGGGAACGTTGGCAGCTTATGATAGACAGTTGTTTATTATTGCTTATTTTCACACATTTTTGCACCTAAGATTCAGTACATTACGGCATTCAATTTGATCCACTTTCCTTAGCATATTTATAATTATAAAAGAAGAAAAAATATGTTAATTCAACATATATATATAAAGAAAGAAATAGCGGAATTTTAGAAATATTTTTTTAGAATATACTAAATATAAATTTATAGAGGTATCTAATGCGCTAAAATTCACAGTTTTTAATTAAAAACATAATGAGATTATTCAAATGAAACGTGGAAATTAATTTAAATTTCCCTCATTCTCCACGCAGAATTAAAACACAATCTGTAAAGTTTTATGCCAAAAAAATTAAAACAACTAAATATAATATGATAATTTACGAGTATTTTGAATATATAGATTGCTATTTTCCGAGAAAATATTCGTCCAAGAAAATCGAAAAGCTCAAATATTAAAAATAACAATCTAAATGAAATTAAGTTAAATCTTATTTTAAATTCTGCGATGGAAATTTAATAAAATATTGTTTAGAAAATAAGTTAAAATGAATTTTTAATAATTTTAATTAAATTTTCTCTGCTATTCCATTTCTTTATTGGAAATAAAAATTATCTTGATGTATTTTCTCTTTACCCTTTTAAAGAAATATGCATATTAGGAAATGAAATAAAATAAATAATTGAAAATATTATTTAAAAATACATTTGAAAATAAGCATGTAGTAAGGAGTTCTCAGTTTTAATATATATTTAAGATCTATGCTTACATGAATTTTTAAT
The DNA here is from genome assembly GCA_963930645.1 of Salticus scenicus. Lineage (NCBI taxonomy): Eukaryota > Metazoa > Arthropoda > Arachnida > Araneae > Salticidae > Salticus > Salticus scenicus. Next base: position 41,071,663 of record OZ005660.1, read on the forward strand.
GAATTATAAGAAGGGAAATATAATTTAAAAACTGTAGGAATTAGAATACTTGCGAAAAACTGATTTTTTTACAGCAAGGGCGTTTTCAAAATTTATTTTTGTTTAATATATTTTATAAGTTTGTTTATAGGGTAAATTTAAAGAAACTGTCTAGTTGAAATCGATACTTTTGTACAGTTTTGAAAATATTACATAAATTACGTAATAAATAAAATTTTAAGTATTTACCCAAAAGAATACACGTAGAAAAAAATAAAGTTTTTATAACATAAATTTTGCAAATTTTAAAATAGTTTATGTTAATTTATTGTCTCTGAAAAAAGAAAAAAAATATTCATACACACACACACACACACACACACACATATATATATATATATATATATATATATATATATATATATATATATATATATATATACTAGCAGGCTACGCCCGCTTCGCTGGTCACTATTTTTAAATGAATCACAATAATTAATGAATTCTCAAAATTGCATTAATTTTTATCATGTGATAAAAAAAGAAAAAAAAAAATCTGATCAGGAAAAATGTCGCACCGGGTCCCCACTGCCTTCGGCACGTAGACCCGTGCACTGCGCGCAAGTATTCCTTCACCATCCTTATGACTTCTCAAAATTCCATGTTATTACTCATAAACTTTCATTCTCAAGAAAAGGAATTAAAAAATATATCATTTAGCATCGGGTAAAAACTCACACCGGGACGCCACTGCCTTCGGCAGCGCAGACCCATGCGCGCTGCGCGCGCACGTTTGAGGATATACGTGCGCTGTACACGCATATTCCTTCTCAACTCAAACTTTTATTAAGAAAATTAAATTTTTAAAAAATCTTTTATCATCGGGTAAAAACTCGCACCGGGTCCCAAACCCATGCGCGCTGCGCGCCTATTCCTTCCCCACCGTTCCAGCCCCTCCTAATTAACTTGCATATACCAATTTTGAACGGTCTTACTCAATTAGCTGAGATGCAAAAGAAAACCTGATCAGGACACTTTAAATTGTAAATCAGGTGAAATCTCGAATTCCACTTTCGATAATGTAAAAGAACTTTAAAATATCTTTCGAACGATGTATTAAAAATAATTTAATCATAATTGGAATATGAAATATTGAAATTAAAAATATTACAGCGCCATCTGGCGGTAGAAATTTCTGTTATCTATTGTTCCATTCCAGATCAACAAAGCTTTCAAATGATGTATTACTCATGAAATTATTTTAATTAGTAGATGAGATACAAAAGAAAACCTAATCAGGACACCTCAAAACGTGTAAATCGGGTGAAATCTCGAATTCCATTTTCGATAATGCAAAAGTACTTTAAAATGTGTATCAACTAAAATAAGCTTTCAAATGATGTATTACTTATGAATTTTTTTAATTAATAATTGAGATACAAAAAAAAAACTGATTCAGGGCACCTCAAAACGTGTAAATCTGGTGAAAACTTTCAATAATTTAAAAGAACTTTAAAATATCTTTCGAATGCTGTATTAAAAATAATTTAATCATAATTAGAAATTGAAATATTGAAATTTTAAAATATTACAGCGCCATCTGGCGGTACAAATTTCTGTATTCCACTGTTCGAAAAGCTTTCTAATGATGTATTACTTACGAAATTATTTTAATTAGTAGCTGAGATACAAAAGAAAACTAATTCAGGAGACCTCAAAACGTGTAAATCTGGTGAAAACTGTCGATAATATAAAAGAACTTTAAAATATCTTTCGAATGATGCATTAAAAATAATTTAATCATAATTAGAAATTGAAATATTGAAATTTGAATGTATTACAGCGCCATCTGGCGGTAGAAATTTCTGTAATCCACTGTTCGATTCCAAATCAAAAAAAGCTTTCTAATGATCTATTACTTATAAAATTATTTTAATTAGTAGCTGAGATAAAAAAAAAACCTAATCAGGACACCTCAAAACGTGTAAATCGGGTGAAATCTCGAATTCCATTTTCGATAATGTAAAAGTACTTTAAAATGTGTATCAAGTCAACAAAGCTTTCAAATGATGTATTACTTATGAAATTTTTTTAAATTAATTTCTGAGATATAAAAGAAAACTGATTCAGGACACCTCAAAACGTGTAAATCTGGTGAAAACTTTCGATAATTTAAAAGAACTTTAAAATATCTTTCGAATGATGTATTCAAAATAATTTAATCATAATTAGAAATTGAAATAATGAAATATTGAAAGTATAACAAATAATTAGCAATAAATTAAAATTGCGACTATAATTTGAGATTTAAACTATCCTATCTCTCAAGTTGGATCGAACTGCACATGGTGTGCGAATTTTATTATAATCGGTTAAGTGGTTTAGGAGTCCATTGAGGACAAACATTGTGACACGAGATTTATATATATTAAGATATATATATGTGTGTATACATATATATGTATATATTTTCATTTGTATAATCCTGCGATTCTTTTCCTTTTCTTTAACAGTAATTACAATAAAAATTTTTAGTAATAATAGTGTGTTTTCTTTTCATTTTAAGGTGATATTTCTATAAATTTTTACTTTATTTTAAGAAAATGCTAAAGGCGATAAAAGAAAATATGAAGCGTAAGAGAAAATTTATTTATTTTAGAAAATTTTAACAAATGGTAATTTTTAGAATTGGAATATCAGGATCTTAAATAAATTTAATTATTTTAAATGATTAGTTTAAAGATTTAAAAGGTTACAACTTTGTAATTTTTCATTGTTTTCCCAGATAAATAAGTAAGGGATGGATGGATGGATGGGTTTTACGTCGCACTAATGATGTGCAGGTGGGCAATTGCCGACGGTCTGGGACTCACCCCTAGAGGTGGTCGGATACATGCCATCGCAATTTTGATCCTCCACGGAAGGGATGGCTCTCTCGCTTCGGTGACCCCACAGAGGTGTAATTTTTGATGGGAACATGGAGGACATTGTGACCACTACAGGTTTAACGTGCACCAGCCACCATTAGTGTACACGACGGGCTTTGTCTAGCTCGAGTACCGAACCCGCAATCTTCCAATTACGAGGCCGGCGCTCTACCGACTGGGCTACAGCGGCCCGAAAATGAGTAAGGGAGACCGGGGCTAGTTGGCACAGATTTAATTTTGGATTTATATGCTAATTTTTTACAATACTTTAAGAAACTCTGATTAATGTTTCGAAATGCTTCATGTTTTCGGTATATAACATATAATTCTTGTTAAGTGATCTTCATAGCATTTTTCAAGATCTTGCAACTATTCCAACTAGCTCCGCACACGGAGTTTGATGGCAAAATCATAGAGATGACATAACGTAATAGGGATGCTCATACCGTAGCCTCTTAAACTAGATGCCTTTTGCGTGGCTCGGAAACTTGGTGGTAGACAGTACCACCTGGTACAGATTACGCAATTATTTTTATTCAACAGTCATCAAAAATTTTTATAAGTGGGATTTGATATACATAAAAGGCGAATAGAATCGATTAAACGTCGATTATATATATCATATAACACTTCTTAAAATTGTTGGTGACAGCTGAATAAAAAAGTCACACAATCTGTACCAGGTGACGATGTCTATCGCTTGAACTTTTGCCAAGTTTACGAGCCACGCGGAAGGCATCTAGATTAGAAGGCTATGATCATACTTAGGTAGACTACAGCAAATTTCCAGAAAAAATTTTATTTTACCAAAATATTTCGTTTTAATAGCACATGGTAAAAACAAATTCTTGCTTAAATGTACGAACAAATCGTAAATTTATCAAATAAAATACATTTAGCTTAGTAATGTAGCTATTTACAGTTATTTAATTGGAATTAACTCAAAATTCTAAATCAATCACGAATGTTACAGTTGTGCGATCCACTGAGGAAGAGAAAAAAAATATATATATATATACACCAACTTCATCTAGAATGAACAAGTGTCCATTTTTCTAAATCCCTTAAATGGAGATATAGATTTCCGAGCTATGTGCATAACGCACGCCTATAAACTGAGTAGACAAAATGATCGAGAATTTCTAGTCCACACATTTCTAGATGGTAAAACAATATTCTGAATATTCTGAATTTTTTGTATGGCAAAAATTATCCCTTGATTATCTAGAATTAAGTCATAAACCAAGATTATAGTTGCTGAAACCCGCCTCTAGTGTTCGTATTTATTTAGAGATATTTTCAAATAGGTTTGACCTCGATAATATAGACAAAATCTATAGAATTCTAATAGGGATTTCTAGAACTCGCTCTCAAAGGAATTTATAAGGATGGCATGGAACCATTTTTATTAGAGCCACAAGTTAGATTCTAGATGTCAGTTACAGAATTTTTTCTCATTGTCGTTTATTTAAACGGGTGTGTCCTTTTTTTGCGAATTTTACTTTGATCGTACAAATCTGAATTTTTCTACTCTAACAATCTCCCTCCCTCCTTTCCCTTCTTTAGACCATGGTAGACCATGGTGGACATGGCGAATCACATTGCCATAGGTTTTGTCAATTTTCAAAGGTACTTTCGGAATTGTTATTTCACCAAAACAAAAACCTTTATTTTATATTCAGGGTGATCAGGAGGTCCTTTATATTAACCACTGTTGCCCCTTCTCGCGTGGGTCGAAAGCCCCGCAACAACATGCAAATGTCAAAAAGACTTATCAATGCTCCTAAACTAACTCAAAGACTAAACCGAATGAATTGACTCAGATAATGAAATCATAGACTGAACTTCTCATTGCAAAGTCTTAACAAAGCTATTTATTTCTCCTTGTGCCCTCTGTCGCGGGGGGTTTAATCCCGGCACACCTGCAATAAATAAATTACCGCCCTCTGTCGCGTGGGGTTTAATCCCGGCACACCTGCAATAAATAAATTACCGCCCTCTGTCGGTTGAGGCTCAATGCCTGGCGAATTTTGTAAACGCTTGTTGAATTCTCAATAAACGTTCGGAGCAGTTCCCTCTGTCTGGGACACTTGTTGCCCGAGACACTGAAGCGCTCAACATCGCTCCAAGAGCGATGAGCGGGGACTGTTCCCTGTTCAGGAGGTCCTTTATTTTATGGCGGATTCATTGTTGGTCTTGTTTTATGTAATATTTTGACTTCTTTATGAGGTTTTTCAAGGTTTGTTGATGCTGTCGAAGGAAAACCATCCTTAACGCTTGATAGGAGACTGGGGTAAAAAGTCTCCGTACTGGAGAGGTTCTTGGGCCTCTGAAAAAAGATTAAAGAAAGCTAATCTATTCCATATTTCTGATTAAAGAAAGCCAATCTATTCCATAGCTATGTTATCTCTACGCCAACTGACCCCATACCTAACTATACCAAACGCGCTTACAGGTATCCAACATAAGGTTGATACCGCAGGATCCAAAATATCGTAAACAAAGTATCATAATGCATGTATGCAACTAAAGTCAACTACTATCTCAAAATTCATCATAACCATCGTCTCTATTCGATATACATATTCACCACACTAATACTAATTAAAAAAAAAAATGCGATGAAAAAATTTACTCCTAAGTTAGAGAAAAATGATTAAGCAAAGATTTTTCCATAGTGATACTTCCAAGATCACTGGATTTACTGAAGATAGTGTATCTATATATACACTCCTGACTAGTAAAATCACAACGCTCTACCTGCATTGTGACAGGGAACAGGCGTGCCAACTAGCCCCTTATACAAACTAACCCCGGTCTCCACTATAATGCATTTATTCAGATTTCTTCTTCCGTTACTTAGAAAATAATAGATGAATATTAGATGGAATTTTCTAATTTATTTTTTCACTATTATATTGTTTATTATGACATTTAAAATAACCATATGAAATAATTATGTACTTATGAAAAACATTGAAAGTAATAAGATAATCTTTAAAAGTTTCTTTACAACGTATACGTATGTGCATTTTAAATATTATCTCCACAAATTTTCTGTGTTTACCTTTCACATGGTTTATTTACATCATCTAAATGAATCGTAATAATTATAAAAATTAATTCAGATAACACATTTATTTTGCTAACGAGTTTTTGAATCGTGAAATTTTACTATAGAAACGCTAGTTTTTATTTTATTTTTTCTTTCTTTTTTTTTTTTTTTAAAAACTATAAATATCTCTTATAAAGGCATTTTATTTAAAATACATTTAAACAGAGCCCGATCAAGGCCTACTGAGGCCCAAGGCCCAGAATGATTTTGGTGCCCCCCCCCCCCCTCCAACAAATTTAAGCAATTTTCTCAAAACAAATATCTTAATTTGTGCAGGAAGTTTGAATGTTGGTAACAAAATTAAAGCATCGTCTTCATAAGAAGTTAGTTTAAAATTATTATTTTTTTTTTTTTTACAAAGAAATCTTAAATCAATGTGAATATATTTAGGTGGAATATGTTAATACTCCTTGAGGAAAAACTTAAATTATTGTTTAGACAGAAGTTCTATAAATACGTCAACATTTAAATGCTTTTATTTACCTCCTGGATTCAGTCTGGAATCTATCTATTCAAAAGTTTCACACACAATATCATAATATTGAAAGATGTTTTATTTCATTTTAATTTCATCTCAGACTTTCTTTACTTTAATCAAAATATTAAGTTCTATTTCAACGTGAAAAGGAACAGGTAGAGCTCTTAATATAATAATCACCCCAAGGGATAGTCTAAAAACATGCCGTCACAATTTTCCACTTTTGCATTAAGTACGGAGAGTTTTTATAAATGCTGGATTTTGATTGATTAATCGCATTTTAAAGTTAGAAAATATAACTGGATACCAACTTGAGGTTTAGTTTCAGTGGGTTCAATGCTGCGTTAGAACGTAGGTTAGAAAATTAGTGATGGTTTGGGATCCACCCCAAGGTGTAGTCCAGAAACATGATATACAATTTTGATCCTACACGAAGGGGATCATACTCCAAGTAAAGATTATTATCATAAGCTAGATTTAAGTTAATTTTTTTAAGGAAACTTCTGCCAAAAATATCCCTTTAAAATTTTAAGATTATTTTGGTGCCCCTAAATAGAGGTGCCCTAGGCCGAGGCCTACTTGGCCTGTGCGATAATCAGGCCCTGCATTTAAAACGAATACAAACATAAATACTACAAAAGTAAATTGCTTGTAGTTGGCATGACAAGACTTTCTTTCATATATTCTTATACAATTTAATTGGTATTATTTATTAAAATTATTTTGTATGATAAAGGCACTAGATTTTCAGAAAGGCAGTAGATCTCAGAAAAATATAAAGTTGTAGCTGTATGGCACTAGATTCGACAAAACTAGATTGTATTTTCTCTTCCCCTCCCCCCCCTTCAACCCCCAAGTTATTTTTCTTATTACAACCGTAATCTAAATTTCGTGAAAGGTTACGTTTCTTTCACATATCACAGCCTATCTTTAAGTAATGAGATTTAGGCTTCTTCACGTTACAGCTAGATCTGTCCCCAATACCATATTTAACATTTTTACGTAAATATTTAATCTTTAATGCCATCATAAATTAATTTGATGATGATGATAATAAAAATATTAATAATAATAATAAATAAAATCAGCTCGTAAACTTTTTTGGCAACAATTAAAAATTAAAATAAATTATGTATTTTTGTGTAAAGAAGGGCTTCTTCAACTTTTTCGATACTGTACGTTTCGATACTGATTATTATTAATTTTTTTTTTTTTTTTTTTTTTTTCTTCTTTCGAAAAAAAAAAAAAAAAAAAAAAGATTTTGACGAAATTTTAGCAAAAGCAGAATTGAATTTAGGGAAGAGGACTATTATTATTATTATTATTTTAGTTTTAACATCGCTTTCAACTTATTCAATTATATTTTCGATAAATTTTCGATTTCGATAAATGCCCAACCATCGTAAAACTGGCGATTATGTTTTATCTTTAGCTAGAGACTAATAGTCCTCTGTACTAATAACACAAAACTTTAAAAGCCAGTTTTGTGCATTCATTTGAAAAAATGCTATTTTACTTTATGTTTTAGTATTGACATTGCAAAATGTGTAAATCTCTCGAAAACCGAAGGTAAAATTTTTTTATGAATTTTACACTTTCTTCTTATATATGGAGAAGAAGAAAAATACTCTTGCAACAACTGTCTTTCATGAACGATTACAACAAATGCTTTTCTAGAGCCAAATAAAGGCATTGTGAAAATTGATAGCATATATAAGACTGTCAGGCTTTGACAATTGACTGACAAGAGTAAAACTACATTTACAGAAATAATCTCTTTAAAAGATTAGATTTTTTTTCTTGAATAAAACCCTTTTTTCGAAACGTATAAGATAGACATGCCTCGATAAATTTTGAAATCTGACGATTTTCAAAGAAATAGAACATAAAAAAACATTTTCTGATTTTTTTTCCCAAAATTAGTGGTGATAGTTTTTCATAATGACATTCACTTAATATATTTTTTAATTATAATTAAAAGAAAAAAAAAAAAAAAACCTAGTGTCGTCATATGAGGAAATGTTTTTTCTTTCTTTTTAAGTGTTCAGAAACCCCAAAACGTGTAAATCTATCGAAAAACGGATTTTTTTCTATAATCTAATACTTTCTTCTTATATAGGCAGAATAAAGTAAAAATCCTTTTATGAACGATTACAAGCTTTTTTCTAAAATCAAATAAAGATATTGGGAAAATTGACAGCAAAGATTAGACTGTCAGCATTTGACAATTGACTGACAAGAGTAAAATTACTTTTACAGAAATAAGCTCTTTAGAAGATAAGACATGTTAATTAATATAAGCATATCTTATGAAATGTGAGAGATTGGCATATTGTTGATAAATCTTGGAATTTGACGACTTTCCGAGAAAGGAAATATAAAAATCCATTTTCTGAAAAGGAATATTTTTCTCAAAATTAGCAATTATTACTTTTCATAGTGACATTAACTTAATCTAATTTTTAATTATAATAATAATAATAATAATAAAATACTAATGCCGTCATATGAGAAAAATGTTTTTTCTTCCTTTTTGAATGTTCGGGATATCCCAAAACGTGTAAATCCATTGAAAATTGGAGGAACATTTTTTGTAGAATCTAATACTTACTTCCTATATATGTAGAAGAAAATAAAATTCTTTATGACCGATTACAAGTGTTTTTCTAGAGCCAAATAAAGATATTGGGAAAATTGACAGCATAGATAAAACTGTCAAGCTTTGACAATTGACTGACAAGAGTAAAATTACATTTACACAAATAATCTCTTTAAAAGATTAGATTTTTTTTTCTTTAACATAAGCATTTTTTATGAAATGTGAGAGATTGGCATGTCGTTGATAAATTTTGAAAGCTGACGACTTTCTGGGAAATGAAATACAAAAATCCATTTTCTGAAAAGGAATATTTTTCTCAAAGTTAGCAGTAATTAATATTTTTCATAAGGACATTCATTTAATCTAATATTTAATTACAATTAAAAAATGTGTTTACCTTTTTTCCATGTATTTTTGAAACATTTGACAGTGCTGGCTATACTGTATGTAGCTTTTCTATAATCTTATTATTATCTTGCCGTTTACTTACAAAACAATATTTTTTTAGAAGTACTTTTTCAATAGAAAGATTTTTAAAGTTATAAAAAATGTAAAAATTTGATTTACACATAAAAATTAGAGTGTTTTAACTGAAGAACTAATTAAATTTAAAATAAATGCATGCAATACTACTAAGCTTGTTAGGTTGAGACTATTGTAGGTCACCACAGTTTTCCAAATTGAGCTGGATCAAGCGCCGCAATGGATGGAACAGTTGAATACTTCGAAGCCAGCAGTCGGCGAAATTTTAGGTTGGAATGGTTTTGCGTCAGCATAGTGCTGCAACGAAGGATATAAGTTGCGGAGTGTTGGCGAATGCGAAGTGGCTTTAATGTTTAGTTAAAGCGAAGAGATATGAGTCGATGGAATGAAGAATAAATAGGAAGGTATTTTTCGTAAAGAGTGTGGTGTAGATGGGTTCGTTCTTATGCTAGACTAAACTATAGTTTGTGGTGTACTGCTGAAGTTGGATTATTATACGAAAGGTGAAGTCACTAGCTATTGATCTTTGCTAGTTTGATGCGTGTAGTGAAGTTATAGAATATAGAAAAGTGGTGTGTAAATATGTCGGGCTGTGGGAATCCAGCCGGCAAGTTTGTGTTTACATCGTTTAGTGGTCAAAGAGTGCAGCCTTCAACCTACCTTTGTTATCTTCTCTGGGTGTGAGTTACTTTATATTTATCTAAGTTATTTCTTGTAGATATTTTTCTAAGTTATCTAAAGTTACTACTGATTGAGTTTGAAAGGCCAGATTTACCCTCCCATTATTTTAGTAAATAAAAGCCTTATTTTATTTTAATTAAGTCTCGTACTCTAATATATCTATTTAGTTATCTAATAGATTATTTAAGATGGAGTTTGCATCCACGCAAACCTCACAAGCTACACGTAGGCATTCAAAGGAAGACTTTAGAAATATTTTGTTGCAGACAATAATATGAGTTAAAAATAGTTCTTACAGATGATAATTCAAGACTTACTTTTTTATAAACAGTATAAGACTAAGATAACGTATCGACAAATATTTACTTACAAAACACTATAAGGTGTCCTTCTTTTAAGTAGGAATTATTGCTAGTGTTTAATAATTTTGCAGCCGACTGTACAAGTATTTTTACTAAAATTCCAACTTTAAAGGGTAGTAAAAATGTCCCGATGAAAACAAACTATATAAAATGAAGGTCGAAATAGAAAATGAAGTTCGGTGTTTTTTAACTGGAGAGGGAATCTAGAATAACTGTAAAGTTAAAGAAATTTTAATATTTAAAACCGCGAAAACTGTAATTGGAGAAAGCACTCGGAGAAAATATTACCGCCTCAAAAAATAGAATGAATAGGTATAGAAGAAGATAAACTACTGAAGAAACATTGTGTTTGTGGAATTGTCAATGTTTTGAGGGTCTTCTTTTTAATATAAAAATTAAATCCAACAGATATCATGACACATCTTCAGATCCACATATCTAGATTATTGAACAAGTTAACAACCTAATTAAAAAATAACAAATAGAAGTGAAATGTAAGTAAAAACAGAATGATGATTGCAAAATGTTTTGTTTATTCAATGCATAAGGCAGTAATATTACTTCTGCTTTATAAATTGTGTGTTTTGAGTTCCCGACTTGTAATGACATTTTATAATTTTGGAATACGCGTTTATTCATTTAAAAACTACCTATTTTATAAAGTATTTTTTAGTTAAATTTTTGTAAAGGACATTTTATAAAGATTTTTTTTTCTTTTTTTACGCTTGTTAAATAAAGAATTAAATATTTTAAATTGTATATTGATGTTTAAAACTGTACATAGACACCAAATCTGTTTTTTTTTTTTTTTTTTTTTTTAATCCCACTTAACATATAATGCTTTTGTTTCAATTCCCGCGAGAATAATATGGAAATATTATATTTAAACCAGGATATTAAATACAGAATTCATTCATATAATTAAAAATCGTAGTAAGTACCAATACTTCTGAAATATGTGGTAACGTGTAAAATTTCTCAGTTACGAGCGTAAAAACATTTTATTGTTTTTTAAACTTAAGTTGTAATAATTCTTAAACCATAAATATTTTCTTTTAGAAACAACAAAAATGTTCCCCCCTACTTTACTTCATTCTCCTTTAACTTAGAATTCAAAAGGTATTTTTTTTTACTAATACTTTGAAACTGTGTCGCCGTATACTGTACATAATGCTGCATTTTCTGGTTAAAGGTCAAAAGCGACAGCAGAAAATATGTGTGACTAATGCATAATAAAATGCTTTTGGGAAAAGAGGAGAAACTGCATTACATTTTACGTCATTTCCCAAGTGCCTATATGCATTAAACTTTATTTAGTTTAGCACTATATATAAGATGCATTAAAAAAGTTATTTCATGTCTATACTGAAATATGAATGACAATATATGCTGATTTGTTATTGGTTAAATTGTATCGCAACACGTCTAAGCACTGATTTTTTTTTTTTTTTTTTTTTTTAAAGTAGAATTGAAAAGAAAATGAAGTACAGTAGACTCTTTATTATCTACAACACGGAGATATTATCCGCGACATTGATTTATATATTTTCCTTGATATATGTTCTTCAATTTTTATTTTATTTAAAATTTTATTTATATACCTAATAATACAAATTGTTATTGTTTAAGTCCATCGTAATTTATAGTAGCAAAAAGCCAAGGAATACTGAAATTGTGGAGAAATGATTATAATTGAGAGTTTACTGTAATTTTATGAAAACATTATATATATGTAAGGAAATTTTAATTACATTTCTTTTAATACTAATTCTCAAAATGTTTTTTAACGACGAAATTTTGCTTTCATTTTATGAAATAGTTTGTGAGATACCGCCAGGTAATATTGTCCCAGTTTGGTTCAATACCTCTAAAAAAGTAAAAACCAAAAGTTAGAGCACAATCACATTCAAATAATTTCAATTAATTTATTGCGCGTTAGAAAAGAAGAAATAAAAGTTACTTGTCTGGAAATTTAATGTGTTGCGTGCAAATAAAGTGTAGGCAAGTACTTATCGCTGTCATAAGAACTATAAATAATTAACTTCGATATAACTATGGTCCCCAAAGATAAATAGTGATTTTTCACACATTCTTTTTATTCCCATTTAATTATAAAATTTAAAGTCATCGTTACTTATGTATACGATCATAGGAGAATCATTTTTGCATTGTCATTTCATCTAAGCTGAGGGCGTAGTAAAGAAATTGGTAAAGCGCCAAGCTTGTAATCGAAGAATGAATGACTAGAACGCGACAGATAACTGTGCTAGAATTGGCTATATTTCATTGTTTAAGGGTTAAATTGCGACGTCTATAGGTTCAATGTAAGAAAATCATCATCATGTTGTCGAATGAAGTCAGAGAATCATGTCGTTCATTGGTGTTCTGATACTTGAGAAACAGACCTTCGTGTACATTAAAGGCAGCCGACGCATGTTAAACCTGTCATGACAGCATTATCTTCCCTATTCCACAGAAATAATATATTTGTGAAATACCGAAACTGTAGATTCATTTCTTTCGTGCATAATTAAGTTGTTAGGCAATGTAACTTGGCCCACCGATTACCACAGAGATAGGACATTGAAGCTAAACCGTGAACGGGTGTGATAGTCGCACCACTGGCGTCAATGGAGGAAAATTCAGAACTTCTACGTGTGAGCTTTACATGAATAACGTCTTTGATCTTTATTTTTTCACAAGTAAGTTTCCTGACAACACACTTGTCCATAATACATCCTGAAGATGTCCTTAGAATATCCACAGATGTCTTTATATACATAGGATATCCCGTATATATCCTTTGGAAAATATGTGCTGTTAGGGAGTAGCATAACAGGTAATTATATTTATAGTAATAATAGTAAAAAACTGTTCTTTCATTTTCTAGTATTTTTGAACTAACAAAATCATACTCAAAACATTCAAAGATATTCTTCTAAGAAATGAAATTGTATTTTTTAATGTTTAGAATAGTACTTTGCCAAATACATTCATATTCAAGAAAAAATAAAAATTACAAACTGTAATTCTGAAATTGCAGTATGAAATCGTTAAATATTTGACATTGCTTGGCTTAAAAAGTACAAAATGCTTTAATATATATATATATATATATATATTTGTTTATCTATATTTCCGAAGCGAATTTACTTAATATTTAGAACTTGCTTTTAAAAATAAATTGGTTTTCACGATCAAACTTGCAAAAATAACAAAGCTACTAAAGAAACATAGATGTAATAAAACTAAGACGAGCGATTGCTTAAGATGAAGAGGTCGAGAAACTTACAGATATTGGTCGCAGGGTCACTGTAGTCGCATTTTGGTTATTACTAAATATACGGGAATGTCTTATCTGCATACGAACAATGTCTGAACCACGCCTAAAGTAGAATCCCAGGCCGTCGCCAATTCTTACTGCTTAGATCCAGTACAAGGCTAAATTTACTCATCCGCTCGAATTCAACCTGAGCTTAAAATATCCACTCTAAAGGTTCACGAATTTTCGCTATAATCAAAACTCGTAATTTAACTTTGTGACTTTCTAATACCATCAATTCTCTAACAAACTATTTTCTCAATCGATGAATTTGTCTAAAGTAAATTCAACTCCTCCTTATCCTTCTACTGGGACGTGGTAGCCCAGTTGGTAAGCATAGAACATGCAATGGGGATTGTGTATTCGATAGTCGTGTCGGCTATTGACCGTACATCATATTAATGGCGGCAGGTTCACATAAAATCTGACATGACTGCAATTTCTTGATTGTTCCGTAAAAATAATACCTCTGAGGATACCGAAGCGTATTAGTAATCACCTTTGTGGAGGATCAGATTTGTGAGGTCATATTTCCGGACCACTCATACTAGAACTCTTACATAGATAGGCGGACGCATCCGCCATTTTCTAGCCAACAAGACTGGCTGACGATTTATTATTTGTGGTTTTTCAGCAATAAATTCCACGAATCACTCCAGAAAACGGCACCGCCTGTTTATATTTTATTCCAATCCAGGAAGAAGGAAAATGTGGATTGTAAATTGCAGACGTAACTCGTGGATACCCGGAGCAGGAGCACGACTTTGTAGCGTAAGCTTTCCCTTATTTTCAAATTATTTCATTTTATTGTCAAATTTGTTTGACAAATTTAATATGAATGTACTGTTTTTTTTTAAGTTATTACTTTAAATTCTTTTAAAATTAACTTTAGTATTACATTTCTTTTTAACGTGAAGGGTTGATGTTTTGAGAATGTTGGCGATGTTCTTAAAATTGCCAACTTGTTGTTTCGTGATAAGATGTTCTAGCTCACTTGATCTGCATAAAAGTTTAAACGCGATAACAATCCTAATCAGGTAACCTAGCTTTTTCTGCCGCCAAAATTTTCCCAGTCGGGCTAGAAAATGGCGGACACTGCGTCATCTCTTATCATATAGGTCTTAACTCATACGGGTAGAATAAAGACTGTCGCCAAATGCAATTATTACAATGGAATGCTGTTTATTAAACATTTTCATATTAATTAAAAATATGCTATGTAAAATTTTGTGCCCCCTAAAATTTTCGTTCCGAAGGTAAGAAGCCCGCATGCCCATGTGATAATAAGGCTTTGCTCATGTACAAACACTAAATAAGTTATAACACATGTGTGATAATGCTTTTCTAATTTGCAAATGCTTATAATCTTCCACTGAATTTTGCTTCCTAAAAATACTTAAAGAGCTTAAATATTTTCTTTAAAATACTTTATAATAATAACAACTGAAAATTCTCTCGAATATTCCTTTGTGTCGTTTTACTTTGAGTTTTGAAGATATTTCACTATCAAATATTTTATGTCAAAAGTGAGAAAAGCAAATGTGTATTTTGAGAAATGCATAACAGAAGGCTTTTTGCAAAAGATGAGAAGCTCTGTTATATTTAACATTCTTTCCCATGAAACTTCGCATTGTGTTTTTCAATTATTTAGATGACAAAGCTGAATTATGAATGTAAATATCTGGGATTTAGTTTTGGATTCATTAAGTTAAAACCATTTTTTTTTTTTTTTTTCCAAACTTTTTTTTTTTTAAGAAATTTTAATTAAACACTATTTAAACAATATCTTAAGCATTTACTTGAATGAGAATTTTATTTTTTGTTTATCAAATAATTCATAAATAAATAAATAAATAAATAAATATATATATATATATATATATATATATATATATAAAAACTATCAAATAAAAAGTTAATCCTAAATTTAACTTCATAAAAATTGTATTAAAAATATTTTAATACTTAGAAAAAATTGTTACAATGATAATAAGTAATAAGTAACAAAATTAAAATTCTAGAGTAAGTGCAAACAAAATTTGCGCGTTATTTATATTTTAAAAGTAATCTTATTTATACTCAGGATATTTCTTCCTCGTGTCTGCGAAGTATTTATAATATTCCTAGTTTAAAACCTCGTCGTGACCTTTTCTGTTTAATATTTTCTTTTTTATAAAGTCATCAATAATATAATTGATTGCAGTAATATTCTTAACTGTATTCAAATTAATGTGCCAACCAAGTCTCTTAGAAATAATCATTTATTTGTCACTTCATTTATAAGATATAATTTATTATTTTTCATTATATAAATTTTACAAAAATTTTAATGAGCTTTCTATGAATTTGGATATTTTTAACATGTCTTTTACTGTTTTTAATGCTAGGTGTTTTGAACTTTTAAATTCATAACATGTATTTTATTTATTTATTTATTTATTTTATTTTTATTTATTTATTTATTTATTTATTTATTTATTGTCTATGTGTGATGTATTGTACTATTTTAATTTTATTCTAGCAGCACTGTAATTAGATGTTTCTTTTGCGTGCTTTTCTTTAAATAAATAAATAAATAAATAAATAAAATATATAAAATAGTAAATACTGACAAGGCTATTGGTGTTCTAGTACTTTTTTAGTCGCAATTTTCTCACAGCAATATTTTTGTAGATTTCCAGTAAATATGAGCAACTAAATATAATGAATATTGTGATTCCTTAATACTGGTTGACAAAATGCTAAAAAACAAAGTCTCTTTTTCAATACATTAAAAAATTCGCTTAATTTTATAAACCTCCTTTTCATAAATGACAGCGCACGTGATTTGAGGCGTTTTGTCAAATAGTCTCTTGGCATAAAATAATTTCTTGAAGACTTAACTTGAAACTTTAGCCGTGTAAATAACATGTTATACTTCATCAAAGGTTTTGTTACGATACCAAAAAGGGGACCAGTAACAAATTAATGAAGAAAACTGACTGTTAGGGGACAGTTGTCATACTTAAAAAAATAATGCTCGAAAAGGAGTTTTGTTTGTTATTACGAAGCCTCTTCAATTTATCTGTATTCGTTTGTATATGACTAGCACATATACTCTAGAAAATATAAATGTTTCTTAAAAAAAAAAAAAAAAAAAGGAATAAAAGCATTTTTACTTTCCGAACACTATAGTGAGGAAAGTATTGTAATCATGTCAAAAATCCGAATTCGAGATTTTGATGTTTCTATACGTTTTGAGGTCCCCTGAGTCCGTTTTCACTATTTTTACGATGATGTATGTATGTGTGTGTGTATGTGTGTATGTGTGTATGTGTGTATGTTTGTGAACACGCTAGCGTCTAAAGGCTTTGTTCGATTAACCTGAAAGTTGGTACGTATATTGTAAGTCACCATAGTACGAACCCTATAGATTTTGGTGAATCTAGCACTTATAGTTTTTTTACAGGGACACAAAGAAAAATTCTTTATCATTATGGCCTATGGGACCAAAATCTTAAAAGTGCGATAGCATCTAAACGCCTTATTCAATTGAGCAAAAATTTTATACCCATATTATAGGTCACAGATACTCAATCTGTATAGATTTTGGAGAATCTAGCACTTATAGTTTTTTTACAGGGACACAAAGAAAAATTCTTTATCATTAAGGCCAATGGGGCCAAATTTTTAAAAGTGTGATAGCGTCTAAACGCCTTATTAATCTGAGCAAAAAAATTGTAAACATGTTATAGGTCGCATTCGCACCAACTGTATAGATTTTGGTGAATCTAGCACTACAGTTTTTTTACAGGGACACAAAGAAAAATTCTTTATCATTATGGCCTATGAGACCAAATTTTTAAAAGTGCGATAGCATCTAAACGCCTTATTCAATTGAGCTGAAAATTTGTATGAATATTATAAATCACTGTTGCACTAACTATAAGCATTTTGGTGAATCTAGCATCTATAGATTTTTACAGGGACAAAACGAAAAATTCTTTATCATTATGATCTAAGGGCTCAAAGTTCAGTAGCGTTAAATAAAACCTCGTGTGATATATGGAGAAAAAAACACTCTATTATGGTTTTCTCTCTTTTGTTTGTTTAGCAATTCCTCTTTCTTTATTTTATCTACAAAACTGTTAGTTACTCAATGTTCGGAAAGTCGAGTGGAGTCACTCCAGATTTTTTTTTAAATTATGACATGCAGAATATTCAAAAACATTTTTTAGGAAAATTTATATGCTACATTTGTAACAACATTTTGCATGCAATCAAACTATTAAACAATTCAATATTTGATGAAATGTGAACATTTTTATTAAAGAATATTTCACGGCGCATGTGTAAGCATTAACAAAATTTTATTAGCATAACTTATTAGCCAAATATACTGAACTCTTGACCTGAAAACACCAAGCAATTACCGTAAATTTTAAGAAGTTATCGTTAATAAAATGAAATGGTTTTAATTTATTGTTTTTTTCTGAAATATGTAGATAGTAATCATTATTGGATATCAAAAAAGAAAAAAAATCAGTTAAAATAGAATTTTTAAGCCATATCTTTTGATTAAATATATATATATATATATATATAACTTATGCATATTCATAAAAATCTGGAATGAGTCCAGTCGAATTCCAGAACATTAAGTAATTAACTGTTGATTAAATAAATCAAAGTTAGAGATGTTGTTAAAAAATCCAAAAGTTGGCAGCAGCAATCGTCCAGAACTTTGGTGTCTTGTGAAAATCCATGGACACGAAAACACCACCACCAACAACAGAAAACTATATTCAGAATTTCGAGTATTTTCTCCCATATAGTATATTGTTTAATTTAATGCTATTGCACTTCAAATAATTTGAGTCCATAGGTTATTATAGTACAGAAGTTTTCGTTGTATCCCTGTAAAAAATCTATAAATCCATCAAAATCTATACTGTTCATGTTATTATAACATATATAACATGCGTATAAATTTTCAGTTCTTCTGAATAAGACATTTGAATGCTATCCCAGTTTGAATAATTTGAGCCGATAAACCATAATGATCAAGAATTTTCTTTTGTGTCCTTGTTAAAAGCAGAATAAATGCTAAATTCACCAAAATCTACATAGTTCGTGGTGCCGTGACTTATACGTACCAATATTCAGCTCATTTTAACAATTTTTTAGTCACTATATTCATCACACACATACATCACCGTTAAAATAGCAAAAATGAACTAAGTTTACCTGAAAATGTTACATCCTAAATCTCACAATCGATTTTCTGTTATGAGAACAATATTTTCCTTACATATATATATTTGGAAAGTACAAATAATGTCCAATAACATTGCTCGGCATAAAAATTGACACTATGTTTGCAATTTATTATGTAAAATGATCTCCTAAATCCGAATATGACGGCCATTTTGCCCTATCACCCACAGTTTTTTTGGGACCTCTTTCCCCCCTATTTTTACCACTTTTCGATAATTTCGTGGTTGCAAATTTGATTTATGGGGGAGAAAAGAAATATTTTAACTGTTAAATATCTTCTGAGGGCTTAAAGATATGAAAAATTCTATAACAGGAACAATTGCAGTAAGGGGAAGATTTAAGGGGGGGGGGGGATTTGCCACTGAAATTATAAGTGCATTTATTATATTTTATTAATCAATTATTATTAGCACTTATTATACATTATATATTTATTTTATTTCTAAAAGTAAAATAATTATTTTCCATTATCCAAATCAAATTCATGGCCATAAAATTACCGAAGAGTGATAAAAATTGGGGAGGAGGTTAAGTCCCGAGAAAACGGTGGGTGATGGTGCAAAATGGGGGGTCATATTCGGATTCAAGAGGTCATTTTTCATAAGAACCAGCAAAAATGATATCAGAGCTCGATTTTTTTTTTCAGTGTATTGTAATTTATAAACTATAAAGCATGTAGTGTACTAACGATTACGGTTATGTTTTTAATAAACACTAAAATCCTTGCAATACATTTTAAAGCATAAATATTGTCTTTAAAATATTCTATGATAACAAATCGAAAAAGAATGCTCGAATATTCCTTTATATTCTTTTACTTTGAGTTTTAAAATTATTTTACTTTTACATTACTTTAAATTGTGCCTTCGTATAATGCTTAGAATGCCGCTAAAAGGTTAAAAGTTACAAAAGCAAGCATGTGTGAGTAATGCATAATAAAATGATTTTTCAAAAAGATGAGAAACTTCATTCTATTACCTGTTGTTTCCCGCTGCGCTCAGAGCATGATATTGTACTTAGAACACTGTATATAATCTTATTTTTAAAAGTTACTTGAATATTTAGAAAGGAGATGTTTCCGTAGAGCCTGATGAAGGAGATGGTAAATTTACCATTGTTTTTCAACAGCTCTTCTCGACTCATTTGTGACAGAAATTCGTTATAAAGCAAAAATTAACTGTCGAAAAATGTGTAACTCTTTAACTCTATGAAAATTAGATTTTTACACACCATTATTTTCTAATAATAATCCATTTTTAATTAAAGAATGGAACTGTTGTCATAAATACATTAATAGCTTATGTTAAAAACACTGCTGTTAAGAACATTATTAAAAAATTATAAAAACGTTCAATAAGTATAATTTGGAGAAAAAAAGAAAATAGTTTTTTTTTTTTTTTTTTTTTTTTTAAGATACTGCGTAGATGTTATGCTTTTTTAAAAAAAATATCTCTAAAAACTGATCATTTTTTGTGAGGACACTATATACATGAAGTTATTAGATTTGAAGTATTGCATTGTAAAGTTTCACAACGCGATATCATTCGATTGCTTTTATCTTAAAATAAGAGTTTAATATTAAACAAAAATCAGTCTAAAATTAAAGAATAATGAATATATTTTTTTTTTAAGTTATCAGTTTTGAAGTTCTAATAGCTGCAATTTTAAAATTACAGCGTACTTATTTCTCACACGTAATCTATTAAATTTGTAAACAATTATTGATTCATTCTTAAGAATCATTCACATAAGACCATAGAGCATTGTTGCAAAACGAGTGCATGGTTGGTTGGTTGGGTTTTTCATCGCACCAGTGCTGGGCAACAGGCAATTGACGACATTCTGGGATTCCCCTAGAGGGGGTCCGGAGGCATGCCATCACAAATTTTTTCCTCCGCGGAAGCAAAACGAGTTCAAAACGGAAGAAATATTTTATTTAGTATAGTATAAAGAGCGAAGGGGGAGGGGCAAAGGCAACGGGTACACGAAGCGATGTTTAGAGCGATTTCAATGTACGTTTTCGTTTTTCTTTCTTCCTTTTTTTTAAATTTTTTTTTAAAAGCTTTTATTTATAATGTGATATAATAAAATCTTTTTGTAAAAAAATAGAACCGACTCCAATTAGGAACTACTATTCAAACAACTAAAAATGAAAGAAAATTGGCAGAAAATGGAACTGCAAATTGCGCCTAAAAGTATAAAATAATTTCCTTCGCCAAACAACCTATAACACTACAATTAATCATAACTTTTGAAGTCGGCGCAAAATTAAATAAAATTTAATTAGTTTTTAAAGGTTTGTCTTTAGACCGGTAGCAACAAATGCTGTTGTTTCGAATGATCCATTTTCATGTTTCCTTTATTATTTTATCACTGTATACAATTGGTTCATTAGTAGCATCTACATAGAACAGTGAACATTCTTCACAATGCGGTATTTATGTTTCTACGAAGTTGGAGTTTCCTTTGCAAATTTGGTATAACTTTGATAACTATCATCCTTGATGGCTTTTGAATTTGGGGATCAAAACGTAAGGCAAAAATATACACGCAAGATGTATATTTTCATAATATATATTGTACGATGGGTTATTTCATATTCTTGATTTATCTCTTGATATACCTTATGAAAATAATCATAATATCCCAAAGAAATTAAATATGTTTGCCAGATAATTTTGCGATTTTTCTTTCACCAAGGACGTCAGATACCAGCATCTTCGCCAACTTTTGCTGCTTACGAAATCTTATTTGTTTTCTTGAATCAAATTAGTTCTTGGTTGCGTTTTGTAGGTAGCAATGTGAGATGTGTATTTTGAATAGGATTTGATTTTTGTATTGAACAAAGGTATCAATTTTTATTTAATTTTGCGCCGACTTCAAAAGTTATGATTAATTGTAGTGTTATAGGTTGTTTGGCGAAGGAAATTATTTTATACTTTTAGGCGCAATTTGCAGTTCCATTTTCTGCAAATTTTCTTTCATTTTTAGTTGTTTGAATAGTAGTTCCTAATTGGAGTCGGTTCTATTTTTTTACAAAAAGATATTATTTTTCTCTTTTCAGTGAAAACTTATTTATAAAGCAGAGCATCAGAAGACGTTCGACGGAAGTTTCACAATTCATGTACCAAAAAAAGTGACATTACTCAAAAAATGGTTTATGTCACTGAAAAATACATGAAATGCACCCAATGTGAAAAAAAAAAAGATACATCTCCATCTAGAAAGTTATCCACTGGAGAGACAATTGTGCCAGTTTTATTATAGTCAAGTTATTTTTAAGTTGATTTTTCTCAAATGCTGCATTTTTAAGTTGTTTTACTTTTCTTGCCTTTATCGGATATGAGCAAAAAACTATCTATTAAACGAACATACGTTAAATTAAAAAGTCTTTAGAAATGTAAAGGACGGATACGCTGTATTCGTAACCGAAAATTCTGTAAGGCATATATATTGTACTTTTTGTCGGTTTAAAACGTCTATGCGTTAATCGATGTGACCGCTTACAATAACCATACTTTGAATTTTACATAGCATAAATGTGCTCTGCAATTTTATAATTCACTTTTTCCCCTGTCTTGAAACGTTTCCGAGATAGGATCGCTAACTCCACTCTTTTCCACCAGGTGGCGCTTTAGACGGTTGAATCGCGTAGCACATGTCCACTTTACTATGCCTACATACCACTTTTATAACTATAGCTGCAGCTGTTCAGAAGTTAAAAGAGTCGGGACTGACATTTTTGGGCACCCTGTATTTTCTTTTGATCGTAAAGTTTTTACGATGAGATTTATTTCAGACCAAGACCTTTACAATAAAACAAAAAGTATCAAAATCGGATCATCTGTTCAGAAGTTATGAGCTAACAAACAAAAACAAAAACCATACGCTTTGAATTGAGAACCTCCTCCTTTTTGAAGTCGGTTAATTAGAGCATCTCTTACGAAGTTATAAGCTTACAAACACCAACAACAACACATAGCTTGAATTAAGAACACCTTCCTTTCTGAAGTTGGTTGAAAACGACTTTGCGCTAATCGATGTGACCGCTTACAGTTACAGTACTTTGAACCACAGAGTTTACGTGTCATCCGCTACGCTGCAAAGTGTGCAACATAGTTCAAGTGTGCACAATGTAGGAAACTGCGAACAAACAACTGCACGTTTAAGCGTTCTATTTTTAGCAATAATGTAGTAATTCGAAGATGCTCTACAACTTCTTAATTAACTTTTCTCCCTGTTCTTGAACCGTTTTTGAGATAGGAGCGCTAATTCCGCTGTTTTTCACCAGATGGCGCTTTATTTTCTTTAGATTGTAAAGAAGTTATAATGGGACCTACTTCAGACCAAGATCTCTACAACAAAACAAAAAGTGTCAAGTAACCGCATTTTGAACTATATAGCGTATGTCTCAGCAGCTACGCTACAACGTGAGCAATGTAGCTCAAGTATGTATAGTGTAAGAAATTGCGAACAAAAAAATGCACGTATTTAGCCTTGTATTTTTAGCATCAATGTCAAAACTATCTTTTCGTACTAAATCGATGATGCTCTGCAATTTTATAATTCACTTTTCCCCCTGTCTTGAACCGTTTCCGAGATAGGAACGTTAGTATAAATGTCTAAACTATCTTTTTGTACTAAATCGGTGATACCCTTCAGCTTTGTAATTTACTTTTTCTGTAGAACCGTTTTCGAGATAGGAACACTAACTCCGCTATTTTCCGCCAGGTGGCGCTGCAAGCGGTTTAACCTTGTACAGCATGGACACTTTTCTAGACTTACATACCATTTTTATCACTATAGCTGCAGTCGTTTAGCAGTTAAAAGAGTTGGGACTGATTTTTTCGGGCACCCTGTATTTTCTTTAGATCGTAAAGATATTACAATGGGACCTATTGTAGACCAAGACCTTTTCAACAAAACAAAAAGTATCAAAATTGGAGCATCCGTTCAGAAGTTATGAGCTAACAAACATAAAAAAAAACATACGGTTTGAATTGAGAACCTTCCTTCTTTTTTTGAAGTCGGTTAAAAATTAAATGGTGATTCAATTCTTTTGAAAATTCATTTAAATATAGTGACCAGCGAAGCGGACGTAGCCTGCTAGTTATAATTAAATTAATTAATCAAAAATATATAATTCCAAAAAAATATATTTTTCCTCCTTTTAAAATAAAAACAGTTTTCACTTTCTGTTTTCTTAATATTTATTTTTTAAATTTTGGTTTTTTAATGCGCTTTTAATAAATTAAAAAATATATTTATTCAAAAATTTTTGTGTTAGATGCTGTTATATACTAGAGATAGATTCTTACTTGAATTCTTTCAAAAAAGCTTCCAAGAATTATTTTAACAAAAATTTTAGACATATTGACAGCAGTGACAGCTCCTAAAATTGAATGACGTGAGTAAAATTACACGTACCAAAAATAATATGCTTACACAAGCAGGATTTTTCATCGAAAACTCAGAATAAATATTTCTACAATAAGAGATATAAAAAACTGACATGTGTCTAAAAGGTAAAGAAAGACGAGGAATTTAAGTTAACTATTCATAAATATAAATATATATATTTATTTCAACGTGAATTATGATAACAATATATTTTATGTTGAAATATTATATACTGTATATTATTTAATGAATATAATTATACAGAATGTTGAAAATACAGAAATATAAATGTTCAATTCTTTCATTTTAAGAAAAAAAAAATACATAAAAATTAAAATAATAGTAATAAAAAACAGGAGAATCGTAATCGATAAGTTTTCCTCTCGCCTTTCTTTCTTCTTTTTTTTTTTTTTTTTTTGGTGGGGGGGAGAGGGATAGAGAACTAACAATAATTCTCATTACGTGCATTTATACGAAACTTTGTGTTATAATGTCATATTAAAGTTTTTTCGAAAAAAAAAAAAAAAAAAAAAAAAAAAGGTTTTTCGGTTTTTCGATACTGTCCGTTTCGATACTGATAATTATTATTATTATTTTTTATTTCTAAGAAATGAAAGAAACAGAAAAAACGATTTTACTAGATTGAGGGAAGGGGGGGGGGATTGGCGCAGAACTCATACCAGTAATTACGAGACAAAATTTTGTTCTTCCTAAATCAACGATTTTATAAGTAGACAGAGATTTCACAGAAATAATTCACTTTAAATTGTGAAATTTTAGTAATTTTTATTTATGAAGTACATGAAAACACATATTTCGGTTTATTCATTATACATATAATAAACTATGACAGTGAAACATTAACAACTTAATAACCGGCATCCTGAAATGTGCTCTAATTTTTTTGGAATGAAGGACAGCTTTTGAGAAATGTCCTCGGGATCCCAGGACGTTTGGTCAGCCTAGTTTAGTAAGAACCAACCCAAAGATGTTGTGCTGTTGAATGTGTTCTATGATTTCCCTGTCAAAGGATTCTCATCCATAAATACCGACATGCGTGGACTATTGAAGAAGGCGAGTTAATACTCTACGGTGTTCGCGAGCAGCTCCTCACTTTCGAAAAATGAGATATAAATAAAACTGTCCATTGGGATCTTAGAGGAGAAATACTAATAGAGTACGCATACAGGGAAAAGTGAGGTCGAAAAGTGTAGGTGAACACTGAATGATTTTCACCTTAGTCACGTGACGGGAAAGTTACCACGTATGGCTAAAATTCGTCACTAATAATCGTTTTTTTTTCGTCGAAAATGCAGAACATTTTCTCCATTATTTTCTCTGCTATAAATATTATTTTACTAAGTTCACTTGAATAATTCCAAATATTAGTTATAAATAATAATTTTTAAATGTTAATTAGAGCCGTCATTAAACATGAAATTGACTATCTGATTTTTATAACAAATGTAAATGCGAACAATTCTCTGGAAATTTAAATACAGTTAGTACTGCACACTTTTTTTAACCTAGTGCTTCCAAATCTCTTACGAAGTTATAAGCTAACAAATTTCAACAACAACAACGAGAAACATCTCTTCCTTTATGAAGTCGGTTTAAAACGTCTATGCGTTAATCGATGTGACCGCTTACAATAACCATACTTTGAATTTTACATAGCATAAATGTGCTCTGCAATTTTATAATTCACTTTTTCCCCTGTCTTGAAACGTTTCCGAGATAGGATCGCTAACTCCACTCTTTTCCACCAGGTGGCGCTTTAGACGGTTGAATCGCGTAGCACATGTCCACTTTACTATGCCTACATACCACTTTTATAACTATAGCTGCAGCTGTTCAGAAGTTAAAAGAGTCGGGACTGACATTTTTGGGCACCCTGTATTTTCTTTTGATCGTAAAGATTTTACGATGAGATTTATTTCAGACCAAGACCTTTACAATAAAACAAAAAGTATCAAAATCGGATCATCTGTTCAGAAGTTATGAGCTAACAAACAAAAACAAAAACCATACGCTTTGAATTGAGAACCTCCTCCTTTTTGAAGTCGGTTAATTAGAGCATCTCTTACGAAGTTATAAGCTTACAAACACCAACAACAACACATAGCTTGAATTAAGAACACCTTCCTTTCTGAAGTTGGTTGAAAACGACTTTGCGCTAATCGATGTGACCGCTTACAGTTACAGTACTTTGAACCACAGAGTTTACGTGTCATCCGCTACGCTGCAAAGTGTGCAACATAGTTCAAGTGTGCACAATGTAGGAAACTGCGAACAAACAACTGCACGTTTAAGCGTTCTATTTTTAGCAATAATGTAGTAATTCGAAGATGCTCTACAACTTCTTAATTAACTTTTCTCCCTGTTCTTGAACCGTTTTTGAGATAGGAGCGCTAATTCCGCTGTTTTTCACCAGATGGCGCTTTATTTTCTTTAGATTGTAAAGAAGTTATAATGGGACCTACTTCAGACCAAGATCTCTACAACAAAACAAAAAGTGTCAAGTAACCGCATTTTGAACTATATAGCGTATGTCTCAGCAGCTACGCTACAACGTGAGCAATGTAGCTCAAGTATGTATAGTGTAAGAAATTGCGAACAAAAAAATGCACGTATTTAGCCTTGTATTTTTAGCATCAATGTCAAAACTATCTTTTCGTACTAAATCGATGATGCTCTGCAATTTTATAATTCACTTTTCCCCCTGTCTTGAACCGTTTCCGAGATAGGAACGTTAGTATAAATGTCTAAACTATCTTTTTGTACTAAATCGGTGATACCCTTCAGCTTTGTAATTTACTTTTTCTGTAGAACCGTTTTCGAGATAGGAACACTAACTCCGCTATTTTCCGCCAGGTGGCGCTGCAAGCGGTTTAACCTTGTACAGCATGGACACTTTTCTAGACTTACATACCATTTTTATCACTATAGCTGCAGTCGTTTAGCAGTTAAAAGAGTTGGGACTGATTTTTTCGGGCACCCTGTATTTTCTTTAGATCGTAAAGATATTACAATGGGACCTATTGTAGACCAAGACCTTTTCAACAAAACAAAAAGTATCAAAATTGGAGCATCCGTTCAGAAGTTATGAGCTAACAAACATTAAAAAAAACATACGGTTTGAATTGAGAACCTTCCTTCTTTTTTTGAAGTCGGTTAAAAATTAAATGGTGATTCAATTCTTTTGAAAATTCATTTAAATATAGTGACCAGCGAAGCGGACGTAGCCTGCTAGTTATAATTAAATTAATTAATCAAAAATATATAATTCCAAAAAAATATATTTTTCCTCCTTTTAAAATAAAAACAGTTTTCACTTTCTGTTTTCTTAATATTTATTTTTTAAATTTTGGTTTTTTAATGCGCTTTTAATAAATTAAAAAATATATTTATTCAAAAATTTTTGTGTTAGATGCTGTTATATACTAGAGATAGATTCTTACTTGAATTCTTTCAAAAAAGCTTCCAAGAATTATTTTAACAAAAATTTTAGACATATTGACAGCAGTGACAGCTCCTAAAATTGAATGACGTGAGTAAAATTACACGTACCAAAAATAATATGCTTACACAAGCAGGATTTTTCATCGAAAACTCAGAATAAATATTTCTACAATAAGAGATATAAAAAACTGACATGTGTCTAAAAGGTAAAGAAAGACGAGGAATTTAAGTTAACTATTCATAAATATAAATATATATATTTATTTCAACGTGAATTATGATAACAATATATTTTATGTTGAAATATTATATACTGTATATTATTTAATGAATATAATTATACAGAATGTTGAAAATACAGAAATATAAATGTTCAATTCTTTCATTTTAAGAAAAAAAAAATACATAAAAATTAAAATAATAGTAATAAAAAACAGGAGAATCGTAATCGATAAGTTTTCCTCTCGCCTTTCTTTCTTCTTTTTTTTTTTTTTTTTTTGGTGGGGGGGAGAGGGATAGAGAACTAACAATAATTCTCATTACGTGCATTTATACGAAACTTTGTGTTATAATGTCATATTAAAGTTTTTTCGAAAAAAAAAAAAAAAAAAAAAAAAAAGGTTTTTCGGTTTTTCGATACTGTCCGTTTCGATACTGATAATTATTATTATTTTTTTTTATTTCTAAGAAATGAAAGAAACAGAAAAAACGATTTTACTAGATTGAGGGAAGGGGGGGGGGGGATTGGCGCAGAACTCATACCAGTAATTACGAGACAAAATTTTGTTCTTCCTAAATCAACGATTTTATAAGTAGACAGAGATTTCACAGAAATAATTCACTTTAAATTGTGAAATTTTAGTAATTTTTATTTATGAAGTACATGAAAACACATATTTCGGTTTATTCATTATACATATAATAAACTATGACAGTGAAACATTAACAACTTAATAACCGGCATCCTGAAATGTGCTCTAATTTTTTTGGAATGAAGGACAGCTTTTGAGAAATGTCCTCGGGATCCCAGGACGTTTGGTCAGCCTAGTTTAGTAAGAACCAACCCAAAGATGTTGTGCTGTTGAATGTGTTCTATGATTTCCCTGTCAAAGGATTCTCATCCATAAATACCGACATGCGTGGACTATTGAAGAAGGCGAGTTAATACTCTACGGTGTTCGCGAGCAGCTCCTCACTTTCGAAAAATGAGATATAAATAAAACTGTCCATTGGGATCTTAGAGGAGAAATACTAATAGAGTACGCATACAGGGAAAAGTGAGGTCGAAAAGTGTAGGTGAACACTGAATGATTTTCACCTTAGTCACGTGACGGGAAAGTTACCACGTATGGCTAAAATTCGTCGCTAATAATCGTTTTTTTTTCGTCGAAAATGCAGAACATTTTCTCCATTATTTTCTCTGCTATAAATATTATTTTACTAAGTTCACTTGAATAATTCCAAATATTAGTTATAAATAATAATTTTTAAATGTTAATTAGAGCCGTCATTAAACATGAAATTGACTATCTGATTTTTATAACAAATGTAAATGCGAACAATTCTCTGGAAATTTAAATACAGTTAGTACTGCACACTTTTTTTAACCTAGTGCTTCCAAATCTATTTTTATGAAAATTATCTGGCAAGAAATGTTTTGAACATAAACGGGAATGGCCAATCGCTTTAAAATCTTACCTTCCTGCAATTTCCATCTGTTTTTATCTTTAGGGAAGCTAAATGAAAATAACACAGATTTAAGTACATTTATGAAGGTTTTAAAAAATATATATTAAAAAATAATAATGATGTAGTTTAAGGGCCATTATTTTTTGAATTATTTAAAATATTCTTTGTTAAGCTTAAATCCTAAGAAATGTATTGTTGCGCTTTGAATAATATACTCTTTTTTTAATGAATTTTTTTTTTACATTATTATTATTAGGACAAAAGGTAGAGGATAATTTGTTTCAGATATCAACAATGCCTTGTAATCATTTTGCTGTAGACAACCACAAAAAAAAAAAAACCAAAAAAAAAAAAAAAAAAAAAAAAAAATGTGTATCAGAGGAAAAAAATTAAAAAGGCCGAATTTAAATACACCATGAGAAATTATTATTATGAAATAAATAAACGCATGAACAAGATATTACACATGTTTCCAATGCATTTATCATAAATAAGCATTTTTCTTAATTTTCTTATAAAAGCTGAGATATAGCCTTTCTGCAGAAGGGAAAAAAGCTGCATCATACCAGCGCCACCTGTCGACCAATATGTATTCAAACTGAATAGACATATTTTTTGTAATGATCCTCTCGCACATCAAGTTTCGTGTAATTTTACGGAACAGAAGCTGAGACACAGCATTCCCGTAAATTAGAGAAATCACTGTACGGCAGTGCCACTTATTGGACGATTTTCACAAGAAGTTGATAGGTACTAAATTCAAGATTGAAAAAAAAAGTAAATTAATGCATTAGTTCTTGATATAGAGAAGCCACAAATTTTTGGTCTCTCTCTCCCACACACACAGAAGAGATAGGAGAGATGTGGATATTTTCTAAAAATGCTCCAAACGTGTATAGATCACCTCAAAACTGTAAATTCATCGAAAACCGGAAGACGAAATTTTTTACAAATCTTATTTCAAATCCTTTGAATAAAGAAGAAGAAAATATTAATCATAAATAAATAAATAAATAAATACACCATATTCTACAGTGCATAGAAAAAGCAAAGTAAAGAAATTACAAATTATAATAATAAAATATTTTTAAAATAAAAATTCTTATATGAAGCAATTTGTTAATTTTATATGGGATTAAATTTTGGCTTGAAAGAAATAGACAAATTTTATTCTCTCAATCCAACATTATAAATGCAAAACAGATCTTCAATACGCATAAATCTCTAAATTCATTATTAAAGTACATATGGGGGGAAAAAAAAAAAGTAATTCTAATTTGTAAATGAAAAATAAAATATATTTCTTTGTGCTTTTTGCAAACAATACAATCATTTATTTTTCGAACACCGCAAAATGGCGTAAAACACAAAAATATCATCATGCATCAAAGTTATTAGACATTGCAATATTTCGCCAAATCGCGCCAAATCTGGATTGAAAGATGTAAGTGGAATTTCTTCCATTATTTCTCAATTTTTAAGAAAATAATAAGTAAAAAACATGAAAAACGAAAAAATCAAACATATAACTACTCAAAAACATTAATATAATAAATTATTTTTCCATAAATTTTCAAAAAACTGTATATAAAACGTATGATTATGTGAATAATTTGGATTTCCTTCATTAAAAAGTCTATTTGTTTTAATATTATGATTTAATATGAATACAATTTAGAAGTATATATATGACTGTGAAAGATTATAGGTTCTCCATTGAGAAATGTTTCTCTAGAACCAAATGCAACGAAGTATTTCACCATTTCTTCAGTAGCATAGCAGAGATCGCCATTCAAATACATGTGAAAAACTCCCCTGTCCGAATGCGGTGTCCCCCAGTCACGTGGTTTCGATGTTGGCATAAGATATCGTTCGGGGATGCTCTCTCTAGGGTTATTTCTCCTCTAAGATTGGGATTGTAGCTTTGTAGCAAGTAACAGAGAACTACGCTATAATCCTCCAGAAAAGAAAATATTCTTTACGATGCACGACCAACAATGGAAAAAAAAATCCCATTTACACAAAAACTAAAAACACGAACTAAAGAAGGGAATATATATTCACGTCAATCAATTTCCTTTCTGTGCATCAAATTATAGTTTGACTAACGTTTATTTTTCTTTTGTTAATCAAAAGAAAATCTGACGATTCTACAATTTTCCGAAATAAATTTAGCAGCATAAAAATAAATTTGTGAAAGGAATAACACACACACACACACACACACACATATATATATATATATATATATATATATATTAGTGGTGAATTAAAAGAAAAAAAATAGTAATATGTTTAAACGATGTCATGAGAAAGATGTCGTGAAGATATGTATATTAACTGCCGTTTATCGAATGCGAAATATGTTTTTAATTCTGTAATAGTCACGAACAAAACTATAATAATGGTTATATAAATATCAATAATACATTATGGACTACAAGATAATGTTAGAGAACTTATGAACACATTATATAGAACATTTAATTATTTCAAAACTTTAAAACAGAAAAGGTAATGAATGTATAAAAATGTTTATATTTAGTAAAATTCTTTTAATTTATCCATTATCATTAAGCGTTAAAATTTTTTCGCTAAAATACGTTGTGGGCATAGTTATTTAAACACAGTTATATTTCCGGGAAATACAAAAACATAATGTTGAAAGTGTTATGCATAATTTAAATATAATCTTTAATGCGAATAATAATTTCGAAAAAATAATTTACTAAGACCCAAGTATGTAAAAAGACCATGGAATAGATATTTCTAATAGATTAAATTTGCATGACTTGAGTATTTTACTGTTTATTAGAACTCTTTTTACTATTAGTTTTACATGTTTATATTGCATTTATTAGCTATTAACTTTTATAATTTATTCCGGAGTATTTTTTGCTTCGCCATTATTCTACACCTTTATATTTATAGAATAACTCTATCTATTATATTACTACGATAAAAAAAAAAAAAAAAAAAAAAGAAGAAGGAATTATGATATGGGAAAAATGATATGAAAAAAAAGCAGGGCTAACAATGATCCGTAATAAATTATAAAAGTTGGCAACCCTGCATGTATCATAAATTAAGTGCAATTTTTAAAGGGGGGTTAAAAAAGCAATTTATACTTTTTGTAAAACAATAAGATAATATTATATTAAAAATAAGTAGGAAACATCTTATTCATACTTTTTAAAAGAGATTTTATTTATAAACAAGAATATGATATATAGTGTAACCACATTTCTCGTGCCGAGTGTCCATTCTTCCATTTGAGTACAAAACAAACAAAAGTGATTTTACTTCGAAAAGTGGTACAAGCTACCATCGATATATGCGTTTCCCGAAATTTTATATCTGGCGGTTTCCTTCCACTTCCCTTTTGATAAAATTGCAGCTGACCTGACACATGCGTAATAGCAATCCTTAGACTTTAATGTAGAAACAAACAGTAGCACGGAAGAGAATACCAAAGTCTTGGAGTGGTGCTAAATTGATCGAAATGTTGGGATTTGGTAAACATCTAGTCATTCGGTGTTCCCTTATTGCTGTTTTCCCTCAACCAGAAGGGCTATCACCCCTATTTCAACACTGAACTTGTTCAGTCAGAATTTTAACAGATGTTTCTTTGCTCGCAAGAAACGCGGTTGAAGATTAGATTTGTTAAAATATAAAAAATAGTTATTTAGTATTTTACGTTTTAGCAAAATATTTTGGATTATTGTTTAGTTAGATTATCTATTATATAGTAATTTAACTATATGGTTCATGCAGAGTAGAATTTAAATGAAAGTATAAATATATTAAATTAAACTGTAAGTTTAATATGGCAATATTTTATTTGCAAAATATTAAACACACAAAATAAATAAATAATAAATAAATAAAACTCAAAGATATTCATTTTTTAAAATTCTGAATATTAAATTATAAGGAAATAGATAACTTAAAATTCTTTATGAAGTATTTAAGTTCTCACTTCAAATTTCTTAAAGAAAGAAATTTTATGTATTTATGCATTTACTTATTTGTCATTTTTAATTAAAAAAAAAAAAATGTCTTTTAATATTTATCTTTACTTTAAGATTTCGAAAGTTGTGAGTTTATCTTAATATTAAATAGATACATATTTACTTAAATAGTTTCAATCGAAATTTATATTACGAGATGTACTTCATCCTAAAAATGGAAAACATTTTGATGAAAGAAAGAAACAGTTCAATTACTTTCAGTTCGTATGTTTCAATGATTTTTTTTTTTTTTTTAAATACATGAGAAACATACATAAACGTTTCGTATCTCAAACATTAAAAAGAAGAATTTTGAAACTGAATCACGAAAATCGATTTACCTTGTTAAATTTCCTCTCTAGAATTGAAAAGCACTCTTAATGTATTTTACTCTTATTTATTTTGTTACCATTTTGTTATATTTCAAGTATGCAGTGAATGTTTTTTGGGGAGCAATTTTCTACGAATTCAATTTGTCTAAAACGATACCGCAAAATTGAAAATTAACATGCATTTAGAAAAGCAATAGAATATATATATATATATATATATATATATATATATATATATATATATATATATATATATATATATAAGCGTAAAAGACTTTTAAATGTAGAATGTTTTAAGTGATAAAATGCAGTTTTAAGTTTTTAAGTAAGCATAACATGTAGAATTAGTTAATACATAAGTTGACTGTCTTGGAATAGATATTTCTTTCCTTTTTATTATATAAAGAAAAACATTAATTAAATAAAGGAAAAACATAGTATCTATTTACCGTGTAGCCATAATTAAACTAGCTTTGTATACAGTGTTTTGTAGCATGCTCTAATTGAATAATAGTGCGAAACATTGTAGGAAGATAAAACAAAAGTTTGGCACCCAAAGTTAACAGACACTAACTCATGCCATGGTGCATCTGCATATAAATTGATATGCAATTTAGTCCAGTACTTCCTGATATATAATCTTCCTAGAAATCGTTGTATAGCATCGCCCTTTATTATTCACAGCAAATGATAACATATGTGAAATGGTATCGTTATGCAAATTTGTACGCAATTCTCTGCAGTAGTTCCTGAGATACAGAAGCTACAAAATTATTGTTGCACACAGACAGACATTTTTTTAAAAAAATAGTCAAATCATGTTCTGGACCTCTCAAAGCGTGTAAATCCATTGAAAATCTGAAGTCAAATAATTTTACGTATGCAATACTTTCTTCTACTGAATATAGCAGAAATTTAAAATTGCCCGATTTCATCTTGGAAATTAATTTTAATAAATATTAATTTTAATAAATTAATTAGTACTGAATTAATTTTTATAGGGAAATATAAAAGAAAATTTTGTGATTTGTTATTTGAAATTTTGTGATGTTACATGAATAAATTTATTTTTGAAATACTTTTTGGATGGATTAAAGAAAAAAAAAAAAAAAAAAGAAAAAAAAAAAAAAAAAGACATTTAATATTTATCTTTATTATAAGATTTTGAAAGTTGTGAGTTTATCTTAATTTTAAATAGATACATATTTACTTAAATAGTTTCAATCGAAATTTATATTACGAGATGTACTTTATATTGCATCATAAAAATTAAAAATATTTTGATGAAAGAAAGAAACAGTTCAATTACTTTCAGTTCGTATGTTTCAATGTTTTTTTTTTTCTTTAAATACATGAGAAACATACATAAACGTTTCGTTTCTCAAACATAAAAAAGAAGCATTTTGAAACTGAATCGCGAAAATCGATTTGCCTTGTTAAATTCCCTCTCTAGAATTGAAAAGCACTCTTAATGTATTTTACTCTTATTTATTTTCTTACCATTTCGTTATATTTCAAGTATGCAGTGAATGTTTTCTGAGAGCAATTTTCCACGAATTCAATTTGTCTAAAACGATACCGCAAAATTGAAAATTAACTGGAATGATAACATGCATTTAGAAAAGCAATAGAAAAATATATATATAAACGTAAAAGACCTTTAAATGCAGAACGTTTTAAGTGATAAAATACAGTTTTTAAGTAAGCAGAACATGTAGAATCAGTTAATACATAAGTTGACTCTCTTGAAACAGATATTTTTTTCCTTTTTATGTATATAAAGAAACATAAATGAAATAAAAGAAAAACGTAGCATCTACATAAAGAGTGACCATAATTAAACTAACTTTGTATACAGTGTTTTGTAGCATGCTTTAATTGCAAGAATAGTGCGAAACATTGTAGGAAGATAAAACAAAATTTTGGCACCCAAAGTTAACAGACACTAACTCATGCCATGGTGCATCTGCATATAAATTGATATGCAATTTCGTCCAGTACTTCCTGAGATATAACCTTCCCAGAAATCGTTGTATAGCATCGCCCCTTATTATTCACAGCAAAAGATAACATATGTGAATTGGTATCGTTATGTAAATTTGTACGCAATTCTGTGCAGTAGTTCCTGAGATACAGAAGCTACAAAATTATTGGTGCACACAGACAGACATTTTTTTTAAATAGTCAAATCATGTTCTGGACCTCTCAAAGTGTGTAAATCCATGGAAAATCGGAAGTCAAATAATTTTACGAACTCAATATTTCTATTGAATACAGCAGAAAATTAAAATTGCCTGATTTCATCATGGAAAATAATTTTAATAAATTATTGGTGCTGAATTAATTTTTATAGGAAAATATAAAAGAAAATTTTGTGTTTTCCAACACGTACAAGTTTTATTATAAATTATTCCCATGCATTACAATAAATTTACTTTTAAAATACGTTTTGGGTTAAAAATAAGATATATATCAAATGTTTGCATGTTTAATGTTAAAAAATTATAACATAAAATATGGAAAACAGTTTATATTATATTTCTTGTCAATATTGCCTATTAGCATCGTGTGATAAATATTTGCTTTTCAAGTTTATATAAACGATCATTCTAAAATATGATGTTTTTTATTAGTATTTTAAAAGTGATTTTTAGGTCAAGTTATATAAATATTTAATTTAGTACTGTTAGCTTTTTCTTTCTTTTTAATATGGAAAGAAAATGGAAGGGAAAATGCTATAAATGTTTAAGTATTATTTACTAATTAAGCATCATCAAAAATATACTATTTTTTTGTTTTCATAAATAAGAAATACACTTTATTTTACAAAAATGACTTATTTTAAATTTTAATGAGAATGTTTGCATTACAAATCCGTAGCCCTAGAGCTGCTTATTAAACTTTTATTCCTAATGCTAAAAGTTTAATGCTTTAAGGATGCATTTTATGAAACACGGTATTCAAAACCTATGTTTAAATAAATAAATAAATATACGTAAAAGAAACTACCTGAAATTAAAATAAAAATTAGTTTACTGGAGCGTATATCATGTCAAACCTAAAATTATACCTATTCCATAGCTACCAAGTTTAACGATTTGTAGTTACTCTCCCCATGCGTGTAATTATAAAATCTTCATTAAAAAAAAAAAAAAAAAAAAAAAAAACTTGGATATTTTTATTTTATTAGCACATTATGTTTTAACCAAAAAATATAACAATCAGTGTTTTGAATGAAACAGCTCCCTAGCTTAACGGCCCTCTTCACATACCGTCGCCGGAAGCCCGAGCCGATGTTATTCTATGAGGAAATTTTCTTTACAAATAACTTATTAACTAATGCATATTTTTAAATTCTGTTTTCCCATTCAGAAAACTCCCAACTGTTAAATTGACGGACCTTTTTTAAAATTGTATTTTTTTTATTTTTAATATTTTATTTTAATATTGCAAAATGAAAAAAAATTCACCTATTGAAAATTCGTATTTTGTTGCTTCAAAAAAATAAATAAATAAATAAAATAAAAAATAAATAAAAATAAAAATAAATATTTTTTTAAAAAAAAAGGTCCGTCAATTTAACAGCTGGGATTTTTTCAGAATGTGAAAACAGAATTTAAAAATATGTAATAGTTAATAAGTTATTTGTAAAGAAAAAATTCCCATAGAATAACATTAGCTTCGACTTCCGGCGGCGGTGAGTGAAGGGGGCCCTTAATGAAAGCTATCATTTTCTAAGCATACATTACTGAAATGAATTTTTCAAATCTCAATTTTTTTTTGTTTTTACTTTTAGGTGTAATTATTACTTTTTATTGTGTAATTTGATGTGTAACTCAACTAATTTATAAATGATTTCTTTATTTATTTTAATGAATGAAAATAAATGAATTGAAAAATATTTTTGCACATTGTAGACAATGTAAATGGCGTAAAAGTTACTATCCATAAAGAAACGTGGATTATTTCCAAGTTGTGTAAAGGTTCAAAAAACATTATATGTAGTATCACGTGAAATTTACAATATAGTTTGTTCCATGTGTGAACTTAACTTATTTAGAATATAATAGAGGTAGATGTCATAATTGCATAGCTGCCATGTGTTCCGTTATTTTGGATGCCGGTATAATTTTATAAAAAAATTAATCTTATTAAATGAACGGAAACTGCTATAAAATTTATAATTATTTTCTATAAAATTATATTGTTATCCAAAAAACGGAACACTTGACAGCTATATAATTGATAGCCACACACTCCAGCATATATACGGTTATGCATTCAGTATTTCTATTTCAATGGCTGCGGTAAGATTAGCGAGTGAGTTTAATTTTCTGCATAAACTTGATGCTTGACGTAATCCACAGAGATAAATAACACGGACTCACACACAGTGTGTAAGAACACCAATTGATCGTGTAAAATTAAAAGAATATTATTCTTTTATGTTTATTCTTATCGTCTGTACGAATAAAATGCCATCACGTTCTGAGTCTATCATTGAAATTTGGTAATCTTACCTGCAATGAACTGGAAAATACACTGCTCAAACAATTACGGGTGCAAGAAGAAAAAAAAAAAAAAAAAAAGAAGAAGAAGAAGAAGAAGAAATCATTGCGCGATAGCCATGCATGGGCATAAAGTGGAGAATGCACGTATAATAAAATGCAAATGGAGAAAAAAAAATGTATGGGAACTTTAATTCTTTTTAATGGTAGAAAGAACATCAAATGATGCTTCAAGGAAACAATTTGGTTACATGTAAATGACAATGAACTTAATTTTTGGAAATGATACATGATGTTTAATATGGTGTGTGGTCCCCTTGAACTGTTAAGACTGCCGCAAACCTGTATGGCATCGATGCAATGAGGTTATCGATAAGACTTTAGAGAATTCTTCTCCACTCTTGAAGAAATGTGATCTCCAATACTTGGACAGTAAAAGGAGGCCATGGACTTGCCGCAACTCGTCGTCCGAGTGTGTCCCAAACATGATCGATCGGATTCAGATCAGGAGAGCATGCTGGCCACTCCATGCGCTGTATTGTTTGAACTTCAAGAAAGTTCTCCACAAAATGAGTTGTAAGAGGTCTGACCTTATCATGCATTAAAATAAAGGAATCGTCAATTGCTGCAGCGTAAGGTACGACATGGGGTCTCAGAATCTCGTTTGCATACCTTTGGGATGCCAAAGTGCCATTCTGAATGATATGCATGTCAGTACGTCTGCCTATGCTGGTTTCAGCCCACACTATCAAACCACATCATTTGTAATGTGATTTTTCCTGAACAAATATAAGGTTATTTCGAGTGCTTGTTTCTTGCCATACCAAAACACGCCTGGTGGCACACTTTAAACGGAACAGATACTCGTCAGTAAACTCTACTTGACTCCAATCACTTTTCATCCAATTTCGATGATTATCAACCCGCCTTCTCCGGTCCGCACGGTGTTTTGCTGTCAACGGAATACACAGCATTGGCCTGCGTGCATACAGACCACACTGATGAAGCCTATTTCGGATTGTTTGGCTTGAGACCCTTCGCCCTGTTGCCAAAAGAAACTGTCATTGTAGCTGAGTAGTATTGGTTGTCCTAACTTGATGAGCTGTAAAAACGATATATCGGTCATTATTTGCTGTGGTAGCACGAGGACGACATTGTCCTTGTCGACTTTTAACCATTCTAACATGTGTTTCTTGAAATAGATTCCACAGTCTTGAAACGACACTTTTTGCCACCCCAACAGCGTCCGCTACTCTTCATTGAGTTTGGCCGGATTCATGTCTCCCGATTACACACCAAGCCACGGATTCCGGTAGATCATTTTGACGTGACATTTTCAATTCACATTTTCTCAAAACAAAAGCCAAACGGTCGACTTTCAATACTGAGACAGCGAAAAAAAAGAAGCTTCTGTGAAAACACGATTCCTGTACTTATATCAATTTTCTGCTTTTTGACGTCATGAATATTGATTTGCATATGAAGTTTTGTTCTTTAGTTTTCTGCCAAGCTTTACATTATGAATTTTTATTTGACATTAGTTATCGGTAAAAATATTTGCGTAAGTTCGTTAAAACCATGCACTCCTCTAATTTTTTTGAGCAACGTAGAAGCTCTTAATTTTGTAGTTATTTTTTTAACACCCTGTAAATGAAGTATGTGCTGTGATACAACCTTTATACTAGATGTCAAAATGTTCCTACTGGATATTACTTTTAAAAATATATTTAAGAATTATAATGCAAAGCACACTAAAAAGAAAAAAAAAAGAGTAGAAAAGAATCCATATTTTTAAGATGTGTGAATGTAAATATAATCGAAATTACAATTAAAAAAATATTAATATATTTATGAAAATGCTAAAATAAAAGAAATAGTATGAGTTATTTGGGAAAAAAAAAAGAAATAAAGAAATTGAAATATTGAAACAAAACTGTTAAAAATTTGAAGTTGCCTATTTTTTTTTTTTTATTGTTAAGAAGAAAGTTTAAAAGTAAGATTTTTTTTTTTAATGTATTTATGTATACAGACATTATATTGTTAAAATGTCTGCAATTTATCGTGCAGACATTTCTTGTATAAACGTATGTTTAATTACTAACCACTGCAAGAAACCAAAAGAAACACACTAAAAAAAAAAAGAAGAAATGAATTCAAATTTTTATGATTTTTAAATGTAAATATAAACAAAATTACAATTAAAAATTATTAATATATTTATGATAATGCTAATATAAAAGAAATAGTAGAGATATTTGATTTAAAAAAAAGAAAAAAGAAGAAAGAAAGAAAGTGAAATATTGAAACAAAACTGTTGAGAATTTTAAGTTACTTTTTTTTTAAGAAAAAAAAGTTTAAAAATAAGAAAAATAATGTGCATTTTCAATTTATGTGTACAAATTTTATATTGTTAAAATGTCTGCAATTCACATTGCAGCAATTTTTTTGTATGACGTATGTTAAATTTCTAATTAATGAAATCGCTTACCCTTACTGTCTTCATGGAACTATTAAAACATTCAATAATTACAAGATAAAAAGAACTTTTTATATACAATGTTTTTAAATTTTCTGTTGAATCATATAAACGCCACTAATGGCAGCGGAAACCCGGAACAGTTGGCTAAAAGTATTATAAAAAATTCATTGTTATCGTGTTTTGAGCTATTATAAAACTTTCAAATATCTAGCTAGCTAGCCGGGAAGTTAGGTAAAAACCGATTGCAAACTTTGTACTGGTAACGAAGCCGAACGCAGCAGGGACCCGAAACAGTGGGTTAAAAGTACTTAAAAATTATTTTCACCGTATTCTGAAAGTTTCAAACGTCTAGCTAGTTGGGAAGTTAGTTAAATAATATTTTTTTTTCTTTTAATCATATAAGCTCTGCCGAAGGAAGTAGGGATCTAAAACAGTTGACTAAAAATATTTAAAAAATGTATTTTCACTGTGTTCTGAGTTATCCTGAAAGTTTCAATTGTCTAGCTAGTCCGAAAGTTAGTTAAAAATCGATTGCAAGCTTTGTACTGGTAACGATGTCGAAGGCAGCAGCAACCCGAAACAGTTGGCTAAAAGTATTAAAAAAATGCATTTTCGCTGTGTTCTGAGCTATCCTGAAAGTTTCAAATGTCTGGCTAGTCGGGATGTTAGTTAAATAAATTTTCTGTCGAATCATACAAACACTGCCGAAGGCAGTAATGACCTGAAACAGTTGACTAAAAGTAATAAAAAATGTATTCTCATCGTGTTATGAGCTATCCTGAAAGTTTCCAGATGAGAAAGAATGATTAAATCAGCTGCTCAAAGATCTAAACCTTCAACTTTCACCCAATAAAACTCAATCTTTAACTTTCTCCAAACCACGTATACTGAAGAGAAAGCCGACGATGAGGTATCAGGGCAAAAGTGTAAAACATGTCGATCACTTGAAAATTTTAGGACTAACAATAGACAAAAACCTTAACCCTTAACTACTGTGACTAAAATTCTCTCACAATTACTGTGAGCGGTCTCTCAGACCGCTTGATTAAAACTTATTTAAAACGTCGAATAAATGGTAAGCTATTGATTGTATGCTATTATTTATCTACTAAATTGTTTATTTAATTTATCTTTTTATTATTATTATTATTTTTAAAGGCAATTTTGGAGAACTTAAACGGGTATCCCGACATATGAACGTGGAAGAGAATACCGATGGGACAACATTGCATCAATGAGCATGAATTATATAATTTTAAACTCGCTAGTGTAACAAAAAATTATAGATATAGTAAAAAAGTATTAATAATTGTGGAAAATATTGCACTATAAAAGAATATTATTAGTTCCATTCAAAATACATAGTTGCAAACTACTCCGGATTATAGCTAACAAAACTTCTCAGTTGAAAATTTTTCAAAATACGCAAATATAATGTATATATCTTGAAATTAAAAAAAAAAAAAATAGTGGTAGTCAACATCCGGAGTAGTTGGCATCCGTATTTAAATAAAACAGTAAATAAAATGAAACTTGCATACACATTTTTTTATATTTTTTATATAAATTTACAAGTTCCAGAATTCCATTCTGTGTGAGATACACCGGACGTTTTCTTGAACTAGTCGAAGCCCTTTTTTTTCATAAAATTACAAAAAATATCATAAATATATCTACAGAAACAATACTACTCATCGGACAAAAACAGACTCGTATCTGCAGTCAGCGGTCTCACATACCGCTAGAAAAAAGAAAAGTAGAAAAAAAAATAACTAAACCCCGTTCGCTGAACGACAAGTGGAATGTGACCTTGGCCAATCGTTTTAGGAAGGTAGAAAAGAGGGTCTGGATCATTACCTATTTTGAGGGGTGTTAATGAGGGCTAGAAAATGGCGAGCGGTCTGTCAGACCGATGACAGCAGTTAAGGATTAACTGGATTGAACATTTAAACTCACTTAAAATTAAACTTCTTATACATTATCATAACTCGTGCAAATTAATGGGTAAACAATGGGGTATAAGCACCAAAATGTTAAAAACATGGTATCTAACAATAGTGGAAAAAATCGTTACTTATGGGGCGGGAATCTGGGGAGGTAATCTTTCAAAAACAGCTATAGGAAAATTAAATTCATTGCAAAGGATGTTCCTCTTGCAACTGTCACGGGGTTATAAAACCATCTCCACTGATGCCTTCCACGTCATCACCGGTGTTCCTCCTTTAAACCTCACTCTGAATTACGAATACAACAGAATAAACGTACTACAACTAAGAAACAAAGACCTACAGAAAATCCTATTTCCAAATGAAGAAATTCAACTCAAAATGGGCAGCTGGTTCATACACCCAGCAGAGGATTTTACGCATGCATTAATTAATACTAATATTAACTCTTTCTCTCCTACAGCCCCTGTGGCGATATATACAGATGGATCTAAGACAGACCATGGTGTGCGTGCCGCATTTTGCGCCTTTGTTGACGGGGTCTTGGTTCATCAGTGGTCCTGTAGGCTTGGGGACTGTAACACTGTTTTCCAGGCTGAGATTTTCTCTATCAGCCAAGCAATTTCTTGGTCAATTTCTTATTTAACCAATTCGAAAATTTATATCTACAGTGACAGTCTCTCAGGTCTTCAGGCTCTGGCTCGCCACAGGAGTAACCATCCTATTATTCAGAAAATCAAATTAGATCTCCTGTCTAAGCCCGAGAGTTTCTCTTTAGCTCATGTCTCCGCTCACAGGGGTGTCGCGGGCAATGAAATGGCAGATCTCTTAGCAAAAACTGCTACTAAAAAGGAAGCAGTGGATTTCGTTCTGGCCCTCCCCCCACTTACATCAAAAGATGTCTTAAAGCACGACTAAAGAAAGAATGGCAGCTATACTGGGTTACATCTCCTAAAGGTAGATTTACGTTTAACCTCCTCCCAAAAGTGTCAAATTATAACTTTGACCTTTCCCCAGCCATAACAGCCTTCTTAACGGGCCATGGCCCGTTCAAATCACATCTCTTCAAGTTTCATTGCTCGCGCACTCCACAATGTGAGTGCGGCGCTGAGGGTAATGCAAATCATTACTTTTTCTCATGCCCACTAACTCTTGATTGGCGTATCCTTAACCCACCTAATAAACCTAACGACTGGCTTTTTAATATCGTTACCCGGCTTCCCCTACGTCAGAAACTAACCAGAATCTATAACTTCTTAATGCATCTTTCCAATTTGACCAACTAATGTTTCAATCTTCCAAGGCAGTTACCAACTTTTCTTTTGGAGGACCATACAATTTTTCTTCACAAGCTTTTCCATGCGAGGGATCAAGGCTCCGTTCTTCTTTTCATATTCTTGTTCCTTGTCGCCCTCTGTCGTGTGAAAGCTCCGCTTTGGCGACCTCTGTAACCTTTTTTTTTTTTTTTTTTTCTGTTTATGCAATAAACAACGGAGGAGGTTTAACCTTTAGACACGGGCTCTTTTGAATCACCACAGTGCCATCGGAGCCCCTCTCTAAAGGTTGAAATCGCTCAAAACCGCTGCATAGTGGTGAGCGGCCACCTTCCGTCTTAGAATCTTAGAATCTTAGAATGTCTAGCTTGTCGGGAAGTTAGTTAAAAATCAATTGCAAGATTTGTATTGGACAAACAAAGAGACAAAGAAGAATCGAAGTTAATAAAAACATGGTAAAATATAGTTAACTTAAAAGAAAAGTATGCATTAAGCGTGAAATAATTTCATCTTGTGTACGTATTAATACCACAAAATAAATTGAAAAATCAACTTTTTTCGTCGATCTTGAAAGAAAGAAACCTGACTTCTATGTATAGATAAAAAAAGAAATATGTAATGATTAAATTCGGTCAACAATTGTATTG
Source organism: Salticus scenicus (assembly GCA_963930645.1). Lineage (NCBI taxonomy): Eukaryota > Metazoa > Arthropoda > Arachnida > Araneae > Salticidae > Salticus > Salticus scenicus. The sequence continues at coordinate 41,116,612 of OZ005660.1, forward strand.
ATTACAGTATAAACTTCGACTTAATGTAGTCATTAATTGTCCTTGGCAAGTAAAAGTTCTTTTTTTTTCTGTTGCAATTAAAGTACTGTTTATTTTCTAGTTATCTGAGAAGTTTAGTTTTCTGCGTTGTTTTGAATGAAGAATTTTTAGCAATTTAACTGGGATTAGTTTAATGAAATAGTTAATATATTTTAAAGTAATTTTTAGGTAATCAATTAAATGTCACTTTTGATAAATATATATACATATAGGATTAATAGGAATATAAATCTTTTAGGAACAATCTTTTTAGGATAACTTTAATACCACCGGGGTGAAAAATCTTTAAACAAGGAATTATTTATAAGTAACTCCTTGTTTAAAGATTTTCATGATATATTTTATGCTTATTAATTAACACTAAAAATTTTTTAGTTTCTTAATTAAACTTTTGAGAATAAAATATTAAATACGAGACTATATTTTAGTTTAATGTAGTTTTGTTTTACCACATTTCGATTTGTAATTTGGATTGGGTATATATCCATCATCAATTAACAGTCCATGAAGTTTCTTAGAGGATTTTAAAATGTGAATTACGTACCATACTACTTATATTTTAAGGTGTTTTAACCCCACGCAACTAGTTTAAATACATGTGGGTATAGACCGAATACGTGTTTATAAATTTACCTTCTTTCCCAGTTTTCAAAGGAATACAAAATAAATTACATTCATTATTGAATTTTTTTAAATTTACAATATATGCTATCACCGTAAAGGAGTTCCGCTTTTTTCTGCCACCAGTATTTTTATACAGAAATTTTTTGTCATATTTTTACAATTTTTTTGTGATTTTATGGGCTATAAATTTTTGTAGGATAATACTAGAGGCAAAAATGGAGGGAACGCTTTCATCCATGTAGTGTTTAAGTGCTATATGCTATAGCATTTGAGTGGTACATTTGTTAGTAAAACAATCGTTCAATAATAACAAAAACTTTGTGTCCATATCAGTGATTTTAAGTTATTATTTATAAATAACTAATTATGTGAATACCTAACATTCTTACATTCCAGTGTAATGAAATCGGATTGCAATTTGTAGTTACATACGGCAAAGTTTAAAATAAATGAAAGCGTAATCAATGAAGTAAAATAATACATATATTATACATTTAAATATAGTCAGTTAAAAATGCAGTACAATACCTACATATATAAATTATAATATACAGTAATGTATAGTAAAATTTGTCAAAGTTATCTATGCTAGCCATTTGACAAAAGCCGCACCTTGTCTGGTGCGTGGCCTTATCAGGACAACTTCGGTTATTCCGGAACTCGGTAAATCGAAGCTCAGATAACCACAGCTCTACTGTATCTATAAAGTAATACGATTATTATTTTTTTAATATAAAGAACAGATGACAAATATTCTTACAATCTTACTTTGTGAAACTGGAATGTAATTTGTGGTAGTCAATTTTTTTCTCTTCTATGTAAATACTGGGATCGTACTTTTCGCCGTTTTTTCAGAACACTCTCAAGAATGAAAAAAAAAAAATCATTGCTACCACTATTTTTATGCAATAATCACTACCCTGTATAAACATATCACATTACTATAAATATATATTCAGAAGTGTTTCTACAAAACAATAGTGGTGAGAAAAAAGGCGATTTTTTTTTTTTTTTTTTTTTTTTTTGTTTTTTAATCTCAGAGTGTCCTGAAAAAAGTACGGAGAGTACGACCCCTGTAAATAAAAAGGCATCATTTAGATTTTAGGATTTTATAAATTTAAACATTTCATGATGTGGAGAACCTAATTCTATTCTATTGGGAAACGACATTGTCATTTTTGTTGGAAAAATTTCGTGGGATTTGTAACTCGAGAACTAAATTATTAAATTCCATGTCATTTTATGTTAATTTTGATCTTTGCATAGATTAATGATAGTTTGATAAATATCTGTAAAGTAATGTGACTTTTAAAAATAAATAACTAAAATAATTGAACATACTAAATATACATACAATGTAATTTGTGGTAGTCATTTACATTATTTTCGATGTAAATAAAATGTCAGTATTTTGATTTGAGGATTTTATAAACATATCATGAAGTAATTATTTTAACTTTGCTCTCTTTAGAAAGTGACTTTGTCATTTTTGACGCAAAAATTGCGTGGGATTTGTAACATAAGAACTCATTCAATGAATTGCATGCCATTTTACTTTAAATTGTACATTTGAATAAAAAAATATGATTTGATAACTATCTTTAAATATGTAAAATTTATGTTCTTTGTATATTTCAGTATGTACTAGATGTAATAAATCTTATTTCAACACATAATTCACACCAGCTTATTATGTAAAAGGTGTCATTTTTACAAACCTCATTCACTATTCACTTTATATTTAGATTTCTTATACATATATATCTATACATGTTAAATTCTAAATTTGTTATATATACACTGCATAATGTACAATATTTTCCTATTTTTAAATTAATATTCATTAGCGTGTGACGATTGTGACAGTTCACTAAGATTTTCACAAATGCATGTTGCCCATCGGGGAAACTATGGTGGTTTGACCCATGCGGATTTTTCCTAAGAAAGAAAAATTTCAGGGAAATGTCAGTGACTGTACGGATTGACCAATCATTCAATAGCATTTTGCAGATAACAGCCATTCCAGAATTATCCGTAGTTTTCATGCAATTTAGGGTTGATTGATACTGCTTCTTTCAAGTAAATTTTGAAGTTCTTGGAGTCTATTAAATTTGAATTTCCGGTTTTGAGGTAGGTGAATTTCAGAATTATACTTGTTTCAGTCACTCTTTTAGCTACAGATTGGTATATAGTAGTTTTACATAACTGTAATGCAAATTGTTAAAAAGTTAGGATTAACAAAGCAAAGTTACTTAAAGGAAACTTCACCCAAGCTAACTAAGGTGACTTAACCCAGTGATTAATTTAATGTTCTTTGTTTCATTTAATCATTTTTATTTTATGAATAACTAAAATATTGTAATTTAAGGGTTCAAATGGAGACCGTAGGTTCTCTTTGTGTTTGGCGAAATTGTATGGCGAGAAACTACCAATTTTCTTGTAAACTTAATTCACCTTTCCTATGATTGCGCAATATGGAGACACTTAGGAGAGATTTGATTGGTTTATTCGATTTCCTGCAATCTTTCGGTTTCTTTTCTAATAGAGTGCCACTGCTTATAGGATTGAATTTGGGCGTGGTTTACGTTTAAGTGGAGCTATGCAATGAGGAATTGGCGACTGTGTGGGTTTCAACATTTTATTTTTAAAATAAAATAACAATAATAATAATAATAATAAATTGTAGAATACAATGTTTATTCTTTGAGCAAATAGATAAATAAAAGAAATAGATGAAAGAAAGAGGCAGAAAGAAGAAAATTAAAAATATGTTGGCAAAAAAAGGCTCTTAATGTGAAACGTACAAATCTTAAGACAAACAAAAGAAAACAATAAAAACTTTTTGTATTCACTAAAATCTTCTACAAAATAAAAGAAAACGTTTAAATCGCAAAACCTGTTTTTTCATTCAATAGGATTTGACATAAAAATCGGATTTGATATACATAAAAGGCGAATATAATCGAAAAAACGTCGATTGAATATATCATATATAACTTCTTAAATTATTGGTGACTTTTGAATAAAAAAGTCTCGCAATCTGTACCACGTGGCGCTATCTACCGCTTTAACTTAGCGACCCTTGATAGACGGAGGTTGGGAATTGAAGGATGACGGACGCTCGTTCAGTGACTACTCTCCCACTAAAAATAATCTCAAGATATTCTGCAGATATTTTTAGAGAAAATCTACAGAAAATCTTAAGTTATTTGGCCCATTCTTAAGAAAGTTTACAAAATTTCTTTATAATGCCTTCAAAATTTCTGAAGATATTTTATAGAAAAAGATAAATCTTCAAAATATTTGAAAATATTTGAAGAAAGTCTTAAGAAAATATTATTTTCTCAAGAATATCTTCAGATTATTTTTAGTGGGGAAAATACTCTTACCAGAGTCTGACATCTTTCTTTTAATTAAAATCAGGGGAAATGGTTTGGTTTATCTTCAGAGAACCATACACAGAATCATTCAAGATATTTTCATACCGTAAAGGTATCATATATAATAGCCTGAACAAACATGGCGCTTCCATCGGCGGGTCAATGTCCAGTCTATTATCATGTAGGGTCTATACTTGAACTCTTGCCAAATTTACGAGCCACGCGACAGGCATCTAGTTTAGGAAGCTATTGTACAATTGACTACGGTCCGAAATTTACCCGTCCATGGCATCACAATTTTGATCTTCCACAAAAGGGATGGCTGCGCTAATCTCCGCACTTTTTATCGAAAATGTAAGAATTATAATATATTTTATGCTAATATTTAGCATGAAATTATATTATTATTTATTCACATTTTTAAAAATGCTAGTATATATATTTTATATTTTTTAGCTTTAATTATTTTTTAGCTTTAGATTTAAATTATTTTTTGTTATAAATTAAATGCAAATCGCATCAACATTAAATCTATTTAAATAAAGAAATGTTTAATTAAAGAATTTCATACTTCTAGAGACAAAATAAATATGGAAATTTAGAAAGTTTCTTACAAATTATAAAGTTTTTAATTTAGTTTCTAAATATAGAAATCTCTCCAAATTCATCTTAATACAATTGTGAAAATAAAGTGTCCTTCAAGCTAATTTTTCACTCTGTGGCACCGTTTTGAGGAAATTAAAGCGAATGAGAATTACTCAGCTAGACAATTCATTCAGCACTTGAAAAATAAGGAAGCGGTTTAACAAAATAAAATAAAGTGAAGTAAGTGAAGTTTGAAACAACGGAAAGGAATTTTAACAGGGTAAAAAAGAGAATTCATTTAAGTCTGTAGAATTTTCCTTCAGAATTTTAAAACGTTATTTGACAATAGGAATAGTTTCAGATTTAAATAATAGTGTATAAATAAGTATAACTATTCAAATATATTTATAGGGCTTTAACAAAATTTATTTATATTTATATATAAAAAATATATTTTTTGTGTATTACGAAATTAATATATATACGTGCACATAAATTTACCTATATCAGTTTTATAATTAAAAAATGAATTTAAAAGTTTTTAACTTTGCTTCTGAAATTCTAACGTTCTATACTATTGTTTAAATCAATAAATTCAAATGCCATTAAACCATTATTATTTTTTATTCGTCAAAATACTGCAAAGTTTATAACGAATTTTTCATAGATGTTTTCTCTCAAGTTTTTGAGAGATCTCACATTTTTTAAGGGAGACTTAATACCGGAATATATATACACTACTGGCCATTAAAATTGCTACACAAAGAAGGAATAATAATAACGGAATGAAATTTGTTGGACACATACATCATAGTAGGAAGAAAAATTGATTAAAATTTCAGGAAATTTGGAGTAATATGTACTGAGAAAACAGTACATAAAGCAGCGACATCTGTGAGCAATAACAGAACAAATCGGCCTAGGAATTGAATCGAACAGCGATTGGATGACATGTACGGGTAGAGCGCTTCATGAAGTTTTAACACGATGCCACAATTCATCGATTGAAGTTACTGGTGAGTGGTAGGGGGCCATTCGCTTTTCAACGATTAAACAGTCATTTTCATTGGTGCGAGATCAGGAGAACGCGCTGGCCAGAGCAACAGTTGAACACATTCGGCATCAATGAAGGTCCAGACAATATGAACAACTTGCGGTCGTGCATTGTCCTGCTTAAATATTGCGGTCCGGAGGCCTTGAACATAGGGCAGAGCGATGGGCCTTAACTCGTCAGAAATGTAGTGGCGGGAATGAAAACAAGAGGTGACCAGGACGTGTATCCAATGGTACCACATACCATCAATCCAGGTGGTGACTCAGTATGCGGATAACAAAATTCTGATTACCCTCAAAACTGCATCACTGATATGGGCGCCATTAATGTGTTATCAACGATGAACCTGGACGCAGGAATGGCGTGAAGTCATTTTTCAGACAAATCACAATCCTATAATAGCAGGAGACTTGGCGTTGGAATATTAAAACAGGAATAAACTACTACGTCAGAAACGCCAAAGAAAAATTATTGAGGTGCATACAGCTGTTTCGGTAGCCTAAAGCGTACCGTCTTCAGTGCAATAAGAATTCTGAATCTAGAGAAGTGCTCTTATATATAGGAGAGGGACCGGATTTAGTTCAACCAATAGGATTACGGAAGAGGTGGGGAGTGTGGCCAATAGGAATTAAGGAATGTGTAGCTGTGTAAACAGTAGAAAAATTAACGAAATGTGGACTGAATGTAAAATTTCCAACAATCAGACAAATAGGGAACAGCGAAATCACAATTTACAAGGTTTTTAAAATTTTTATAAGTATGAAAAGCTTCAAAGAAATCGAGTTCATGAATGGATTTAGGTCTGCAAATTATTTTAGCTGAATTAAATTTAAAATTATGATTTTCCTCCCAGCAATGTTTAGAAATAGCCGATTTATTGGTTTCTTGTTTGCGGATGTAATTCATATGTTCTTTTAGACGAAATTTAAGACTGCGTTTAGTTTGGCCAATATATGATAAACCACACTGACAGGAAATACTATAAATGCCCCAAGAATTATGCATATCGATAGGATCTTTTAACTGAGAAAAGGTGAGTTTATTGGAAGGCGAAAATATTATTTTAAAATCATATTGTTTGAGAATTTTAGCTATGGTTTGACTGGTTTTAGAAAAATAGGGTAAAACAATACTGATATTAGATGTGACTGATTTAGTAGACGAAATACGAGGGAGTTGTAATTTTTGGATAGCTTTGTCTATAATGGAAGGGTCATAACCTCTGTCAATTGCGATGGCTTTCAGGTATTTAATTTCAGATTTCAAAAAATAGGATTTGAACATATATTAAGGGCACGGTTTACAAAAGTATAGAAAGCAGCCATTTTTTGGTTAGATGGGTGACATGAACGCGCATGGGGAGGAAGGGAGACTGCAAAATTTTTACGATAGACAGTGGTTGAAAATCCATTTATAGTGCGAGAGACGAGGGTATCAAGAAATGGAAGGGAGCCATTATTTTATATTTCATTTGTAAACTGGATATTACTGTCAATTGAATTTATCTCATCACAATATTGACCATGTCTTAGAAACCTTAAATTCAATTGACAGTAATATTTAATTTTCAATTGACAGTAATATTTAAAAATTTTCAATTCAATTGACAGTAATATTTAAAAATTTTAAAACCTTGTAAATTGTGATTTCGCTGTTCCCTATTTGTCTGATTGTTGGAAATTTTACATTCAGTCCACATTTGCTTAATTTTTCTACTGTTTACACAGCTACACATTCCTTAATTCCTATTGGCCACACTCCCCACCTCTTCCGTAATCCTATTGGTTGATCTAAATCCGGTCCCTCTCCTATATATAAGAGCACTTCTCCAGATTCAGAATTCTTTTTGCACTGAAGACTGTACGCTTTAGGCTACCGAAACAGCTGTATGCACCTCAATAATTTTTCTTTGGCGTTTCTGACGTAGTAGTTTATTCCTGTTTTAAAATCACAATCCTGTTTACAGCATCAAGATTGCCTTATCCGTATTTAACGGCATTATGAATAATGAACATTGCCAGCTGGGATTCGACATCATCATAATGTCCATCATTCGCAATGATGTTATGGGTTCCCATTTGATATACATTTCGATTACTTCATGTTCGTATTTCTGGCACTCTGAACAGCGGCCATTAAATTTTTGATGAGTTATGGCCCGCCCCTCTGCCCTGTATTCGAGGCCTCCGTAGTGCAAAATTTAAGCAAGATAACGCACGACCGCAAGTTGTTTGCATTGTCGGGACCTTTTTTGATACAGAATTATTTCGACTGTTGCTCTAGCTAGTGCGTTCTCCTGATCTCGCACCAATGAAAATGACTGTTTAATCATTGAAAAGCGATTGACCCCCACCACTCACCAGGAACTTCGATCGATGAATTGTTGCATCGTGTTGAAGCTTCATGAAGTGCTCTACCCGTACATGTCAATTCAATCGTTGTTCGATTCAATGCCTAGGCAGATATGTGCTGTTATTGCTCACAGATGTCGCTGCTTTATGTACTGTTTTCTCAGTACATATTACTCCAAATTTCCAGGAGTTTTAATCAATTGTTTTTCCTACTATAATGTATGTGTACAAGAAATTTCATTCCGTTATTATTATTCCTTCTTGGTGTAGCAATTTTAATGGCCAGTAGTATATATGAATACTTTAAATATATAATCTTCGGAAATACATGCGGCCATAGCCTCGTAAACTAGATGCCTTCCGCGTGACTCGGAAACTTGTCAACAATTCAAGTGGTAGACAGCGCCACCTGGCACAGATTGTGGTATTCTTTATTCAATTGACACCATTAATTTTAAGAAGTGATGTATGATGTATATAATCGACGTTTCTTCGGTTCTATCCGCCTTTTATGTATAGCATATTTATAGTTACTGATCTTCATTCCGGCATTAAAACGGATATTTTAAAACTGATCTGACATTTTTACAGTAAAGAGTTTCCATTTAATGCACGTTTAAGTGAATTTTTGTCCTGTTTTCCCACATTAAGAAAATTGTAAATTTCGAATAACTGCTGAAGTTTTTAAATTTGAATGTTGCAAACGAATAGGGTTTTTGCCAGTGTCGAAAGTAATATTTTAAAACTGATCTGACCTCTCTGCGACAATTTGTTCGTGAGATATCGTGTACACGGACTAACACACTAACAGACTAACAGACAAACACCATACAAATTTTGTCATTTTTGGATTCCTCACACCTGAAAACGTGTAAAAAAGTAAAAAAACCGAGGTCGAAAACTTTCACGATTACCTAAGTCCCCCATACCTATAGTATGATGGGGAACTAATAATAGTGATGAATCTGATTTAAAAATTAGAAACGGTGACAGCTAGGATTTTTTGTAATACATTTATAAAAGACAATTATTGATCAGTTTTATACTACCCTAATATTGTTATGTAGTCATCATAATTTTGTCTGGAATATTAAAAATGAAGAGAATGAAAACTAATTGACAATAAATTAATTCCTATAAAATATCATTAATGCGTTGAGCACTTTCATTCTGGGCCCGAAGCATCTTCAAAAGTACTGTCGCTTAATAAATAAAACAGAAAAATCTAAAAATTAACTTTGAAAATCCGTGAAGTATAACTAATTATTATTTTTAACGTACACAAACATCAAACCGTCTCAATTATATATATTAAATTTTTGTCTCTTAAATAAAACAGTTTTTAATTTTAATATAACTAATTAGGAAAACTACAACTATGTCCTTAAACTTGGAGCCGTGGTCAGCTAGTGTCGATGATAAAAGGTGCTAACTACTACGCAGGAAAAAAAATGTCCTATGAGCGAAATTGTTTTGATGATCCTGGCCTAAAAGGAATAAATAAATAAATAAATAAATAAATAAACTCACAATGCACATGGAAAAGAAGAAAAAAGAAAAGAAGGCTAACACTGGAAGGAGTATAAGTTGAAAAATCACTAGAAAAAGTTATTGAAGCTCGTGACGGGATTGGACTTGGGACCCTGAAGCTATCGTCGAGGGCTTGCTACGCCTTGCCTAATATGTGACCTAACCTGCTGTCAATCATCACTCTGCTTAATAATTTAAAAATACAGCGCAATAACAGCACTACACTTTTTCAAATTAGTAATCAATAATTACTTTTAGTGTAATAACTTTGTATTTCATAGAAAAATGCAAACTAAAATGGTTTATTTAAGAATTTGCGTAAATTCATATAAGTTTGCAAATATGGAACAGTAGATTATTTTAATGTGCGCGGCACATTTTTCAATTAAATCGTTAGTTACAATATTTATACAGGGTGTTGCCGAATTTTACTAAAAAATTCAGAAGGATGTTACTAGACAAAACATTCAGAGTGTTGATACCACTGTTAATATTAAATTATGAGAAATGGTCACAAACGACGTTTAGTTGGAGAAAACGTTAAAAAAGATTGTGAAGGGTGTAATGTAGAAAGAAGCAAAAAGAACTAATAATTAGTTGAAAAACAGTTATTCGTTGCAGAGTAGAATTACAATATAGACAATGTATTACAGTTCGACGTCTGACAAGAATTTTCTATAGGAATTGTTCGAAGATGTTGCTGCATTGTATAGCTGAAACTTACAGGATAAGCACTGACACATCCGTACATACCCAGTGTGCTGGTGGTGTCTTCTGAAACGACGATCATTGTGGCTGCGAAATTCTCCATGTATCCACAGATGTCTGATAAAAAAGCGATTTCACATGGCCTATAAGGAACAATCCAACAGGTTGATGTCTGGGAATTTTGGGGAACAACACAGAGGCCCAGCATATCTAATCCACTTCCAGGATATGTAAGATCGAGGTGACTGTCCATTGTAATCAAAATATGTGCTATTATATTATCATGCATAAATCACATGGTGGTGTACAGTTGTGTTTGGCCAGAAGGTACTGTCCAGGCAGTAATCTAGAATTCCTGTCGAGATGCTAATACTGAAATTATATATTGCACTTTTGACGATACAATGATGTTGGGATTTTTGGACGACCACATGTGCTCATAGAGCCTATTGACCAAGATATATCTCGTAAAACAGGCTTCGTATCATTCTCCGTGGCTCCACACACATCGAATGTAAGAACTGTAACCGAAACAACCTCTTCACAATTTTTTGACGAATATCTAGTTAAGCTGCAACAGGTCTTATATTTGTCGACAAGGAATAAGCAAATTGGAGAAATAATCGGTTAGACAGTAAATTTTTGTAACGAATTCTTGCAATGTATAACAATAAATTGTATTTTCTTTTTGCCAACGTCTGGAAAATAGGATTGGGGTTAGGAATGAAGTCGATTGTGAACAGATTTTTTTTTAATCACTGTGTACTAAAATGTACTAAAATGTATTAAAATCTTAAATTAGTAAAATATTTTTTCGCGACATATGCCCAATATATTTTTATCCAGTATGCATACTTAATATATTATTTATTTAAAATAATAATAATAATAAGTTTTAAAATGTAACAAGAAAATAAGAAAAAACAGTTTCTGTTGATTACAAAATAATTTGGTGTGGTTTCCCACTACTTTTTCGTACTCTGCACTACTATATAGACAAAAGCAGGTGAATATGGAATACCATTTTTGTTTGAACTCACCATAATAATCTGAAGTACTTTTGATCATTGGGGATCCTAGCTAAACTAAAATTACAGAAAAACTAAAAAAAAAAAAAAAAGCCTGCAGATAATTTAAAGGTATTTGGAACATCATAAAATGTTTAAGGGGAAAATATTATTTGCTTCCAAACTGCAATTTGTTTTGCTTTTAAACTGCAGTTACTCTGTAAATTATATGATTTTTGTACCAAATACCTTCAGATTATCTTCAGTTTTTTTTTTTTTTTTTTTTTTTTTTTAGCTGGAATTTCACTATTGAAAACTTTTAAGTGTTGCTAATATGTTTGAGGATTTTGTGTTACAAAAATAGAGTTTTCATGCAAATTTTTAGTTAAGAAAAAGAAAAAAATATGGGTAGAATGGTCCAAGTGGGTAATATGGCAGAGTTATGAAAAAAAAAAAAAAAAAAAACATGGAATACACATTTCATTAAAGGATTCTATAGTAAAAGGTGTCATGTTTTTCAGACTATCACAAACAACTGCAATATAAACATTTTATTTTGAAATTTTTATTGAAAATAAAGAGCATTGAAAAAAAAAAAAAAAATCATCAGTATCCAAGTTTTACAAAAATCGAAAACAATATGGGGTAATTAGTATTCATATTATCCGACTCACCATTTTGGAGAATAAATCAACTTTAACGACATATTGGTAGAAATAAGTTCATGGGAATGCGACTACTAACTAATTCTTCTCAATTACCGGGAATGACACTAGGTTTTCCTTTATTTTACTGTTTTGTAAAAAGATTACGGAATTTGTAATACTTACGAAAAAATTTGAACTTTGAAGAACGAAAGAATTCTATTTACACAAAAACGAACTTCTCACTGACATAGGGTGAATAATCGTTCATGTTCGAGGCCCAGTGAAGACGTCTGACGTGCTTCCGATAGGTTGCAGCAACATTGATGTGAGATATAACGGTATTCCATTTCACCCGAATATTCCATATTCTCCATCGTTCCTCTACATACTACTCGGGGTTCATCCGCCTATCGGTCGTTATTTATTAATGAATTTGTTTTCAAATTTGGTGCTTTCATATTTTATTGTAAAATCGTAAAATCATAAAATCGTAATATTTTATCGTAAATTTTATCGTGCTTTCATATTTTATTCGTAAAATCAAAAAGAGTGCAAAAGTATCATGAAAAATAGTTAATAATGAAAAACGAATGTTTATGTTTTTATTTTTTCAATCAAAATAAAGAAATTAAAAAAAATTAAATGTAATTTAAATTTAATTACAGTAGAGCACCGATTATCCGCGAAATTGAGAGGCAATCACGGATAACCCGAAAAAGAAAGTAAAATGAGAAGCAAACATAAAAAAAAAAAAAAAAAAAAAAACGCGGTAGAATAGTATAACCTCTATTTCTAAAGTGAAAAGATCCATTTCCTCCTAAAACCGTCAAATAAATTCCAAGTAGGCCTACAGGATTACGATGTACAATAAACATGTCGGTAATTTTCGATCTTCGCACTGTAGGACCTATTGTATTTTCCATGTTGTTTTCTTGAATTAAAATCGGGCTTTTTGGAGGTTAGTAATTAAAATTTTTTTTTCGCGGCTCTCGCGCTCGCTGATAATCGGTGTTCTACTGTAATAATCGGTGCTCTACTCTAATCCGCGTATAATCGGTGCTCTACTTTGCTCTACTATACCTAAATATCCGAAATTGAGCATTTTTTTTCTCATGTTAATTTTATTGTTTAACATCGGTTTATGTGACGATGACATTACCTTTTACATTATAACATATATATCAAAACGTTAAATCCAAATTCGCTTAGCACTACAAAATACAAATGATGTGTTTATTATAATCATATTTTATATCTTTTCTTTTCATTTTATTCATTTAAAATCTCGGATATTTTTTTTCTCTCCAGTGTACTGTTACACTGTTACAGTTGTGGCGTCTTTTTTTTTTTTTTTTTTTTGGTAAGATGAAAGTTTTTTTTTTTTTTTTTTTTTTTTTTTTTTCCCTTCAAAATGCATTTTTTTTTTTTTTTTCAAAGCAAGATGAAATTTTATTTTCTTCATTGCATTGCATTGCTTTAGTAGCTAAAACATTAGATTCGAGCGTGACCACTCGTGAAATTAAGACTTTTGTTATTAATAAGATAAATGGAATTTAAGACGTAAGATAAAAGATAAGGTATTTGAAAATTTTCCTTATTCTTTTAAAAACATTCCTAAATATTTTAAGAAAAAAGTTTTATATTATTAAAAAAAAAAAAAAAAAAAAAAAAAAAAAAAAAAAAAAAAATGTGTGACAGTGCCTGCTGCCTCAACCAAAAATTCTCTTAAAAATAGTAGTTTTTAAATTAATATAGATTTAAAAGCTGTTATGAAATGAAAAATATTGAATAGGGAATTTTTGATAGCGTTTAGTAAATATTGCCTATTTCCGCTTACCGTTCCGTTTACCATTGTTTCCGGTTATAAGATTTTTAAATAAGTTTGACTACGGTAATATAGGAAAACGCTCGAGAATTCTAATAGGGTCTTCTAGAACTCGCTTTCCAAGGGGACTAGAATTTATAAGGATGACATGGAACTGTTTTTTCTAGAGCCACAATTCATATTCTAGATGCCAGTTACAGAATTTTGTCTCAGTGTAGTATTTTGTGAATACTGAATGAATTTTTGTTCTCCAATATTTATCGAAATTTATTAGACTAACATTAAATAGCTTTATAAATTGCCTATAAATTGCTTATGTAGTAAATAGAGTACTTAAATTTAGTATGGCAAGCAAAATCAGAACAGAACTTAAAATTCTCTTCGACCTTTTTCCAAACAGAAAGATAATATGTCTGACTACTTTGGAAAGACCTGAAAAAAAAAATGTTTTTTAGGAGATGTTCATAGCGATTTTATCCCTAATTTTATGATACATGACCTCAATTGTGAGACCTTAGAGAATAGAGAATGAATGCCTTTTGTACTATATTTCATTTAAAACATGTTTTCGTAAATATTAAACTAATTTTTTTTTGCCCATCACACAACTTCCTTCTATATTTTTCTATACAAAATCACGCGGTACAAATTATATTTAATAAATTTATTATTCATTCAAATTTTTCCCATGATGAATGGCTACCAGCCAAAATATTTAAAATTTAAAATTAATAATATGGCTAGAAACCAACAGATTTTGACTACAAAGACTTATTGGTTAATAGAATTATTTCAAGACGATTAAATTAAAATTTGTACTTTACTGACATATTAAAAAGTACAGATAACTTGTTTAAATAATAAATTCATTGGTACTTACCCATTCTCTTGACGAATAACATCCAAGGAACATACGAGAGCAGCAGACACAAATGACTTTAAAGACTTCTGGTCACTTATAAGGCGAATTTAATTTCACAAAAAAACATATAAATTGATGATTTAATGAATTCAATACGAATAATTCTTAAATAAGGGCTATCAGATGGTTGTCCAGAATGAAAGGATTTTCAGATTCACATCTTAAGCATTGTTACTTCACAGGTTCAAGTTCTTACAGAAAAACAGTTACGAATGAATAGTCAACAACAGGGGTGGGCAACCTACGGCCCGCTAGGAGACTAACGACATTCGTTTGACAACTTTGGTTTACACATTGTTATTTTATGACTGCATGTAAATATTTTAAATTAATGTATTCTGTTCCGAATTTTCACCCTGCCCTGTCCAAAAACGCATGTACATACATGATTTATACATTCTCAAACATATATACACATACACATATATACATAAGGTTCGGCCCACCTGAATAAAATAGGTTCCCAATTCAGCCCACCAAGCATTTTTGATTGAGCAGGTCTGGTCAACACAAAAAACAAAATATACAGTTCTGCGCATGCCTGGAAGTTCTTTCAATAGTCAGAGAAAATGAATCGTGTTTTAAAATGTTTAGTGTTCCCATCTTTTGACAGCTCTTTGCCTTATAAATCTGAAATTGCTGTTTGTCAATTGCCAATGCGAATGCAAATGATTTTTATCTCAAAGAAGTATAAATAACTAAATGCACAGATAAAGTCAATTTTATGCTCTACCAACGACATCTTGGAAAACTTGTTTTTTCTCTTTAAATGTGAAAAAGAAACAGATAACGCTGTTTCAATTTATCAAAGATCTATAGTTTAACTAGTCGTTTCAAAGGTATTGGTGAGCTCTTTGCAAAATACTCATATTAAAAATTTATACTATTATGCAAGGAGTACTTCACCTCCTAGAGAGAAGTGATGTTTCTACAAACAGAAAATTATTTCCCCAGTTGAAAATTGATATATATATATATATATATATATATATTATCATAATGATTCGTTAAGAATAATGGACTTCACTTCCGTTAAATATAGTTTGTAATTTTGCCTTGTAGTGTCATATTAAACATTTTGAAACTGTGGGATGGCAACGCCAGTCGTTGTGCAATTTTCACTGTTTAATTGGCTTTAATGTACGCCACGATATATCTACGTACATATAAACTTATATGAAAATGTGTGTTGTTGTTTCTGAGATACTGTTGTAACATTAATTTTGTCACACATACAAATATAGAAATTAAAAAAAAAATAGATAAATCGTGTTCTGCACATTTCAAAACTTCAAAACTCATTGAAACATGAAAGGAAGATGAAAACTTTTATAAAAGTATTATATAGTACTTTCTTCTATGGAGTACAGAAGAAAGTAAATATATTAATTTTATTAAGTTTAGTGAATGTTAAAGTCGCTAATATGTACAAACCAGAAATATCGTTAAAACAAGCAACGTTTTTGAAATTTTGTATCTGTATAAATTTCCTTTGTCGGGTTTTAATGAAAATTTTATTACAATGTTATACATATTTAGACTATGAAATTTGGTTATCCTGTTAATACCAATTTTTAGTTATCTAGATAGCAGAGTGACACACACAAAAGGTACACAAAGAAAGACATACTGATATAAACAGACCCCCCGCAAAAACAATGAATTTCCTTTTCAGAGAACAGCAAAATGTGTAATCATAGCAAAAACTCATGCTCGAAAATTCTATTTAAAATCACGATTTCTCTATAATGTATAAGTAACAGGAACTTAAAATAAATATGTATTTAAAAATATCTACAATACAGTAAACTAAGATACGTATATATATGAAAGAAAAATTACATTGTTTATTTCCCCTTATATCTTGAAGAGATATATTTTTTTTATACTCCAGCTGTTACCAATAACTTAGAAGAAAAGCGTTTTATTTTCTCTCTCTAGATGTACCCGATATATTTTTATTGAATTGTAATTATATGCCATGTCATTTATCTACATAAGCACTTTCTTACTTTTTTTTTTCTTCTTTTTTTCTTTTTATTTCGCTCTCTCTTCTTTTTTTTTTTCCTTTACATGTGAGTGTAGTTGATAAAGAAAAAAGTTTATTGAAAAATATGCGTCATTTATTATGCAGGAATTTTTTAATAAATTAAGAAATGTATTAGTTTTATAAATTTCTTTATCTATTATTGTTATTTATTTAATGTAATATGGGTTAAAACTAAATACAAAACTATTTGAAGTTTACAAATTTGAAATACAATGTTGTGCGAAGCTTTCTGAGACGTTTATATTATTTCTCAAAAACCATTATTTTGTTACAGCACTCAAACACTCTTTTATCCCAATATCTTGTACTCTTCAAGTTTTTAATATAATTATTTACTGTTTTTAGAGAGTTTATTTATTAAGGTTACATAAATAAAAAGAAAAAAAAATCTAGGAATTATTCCAGAAAAATTCAAGTTTATTATTATTATTATTATTATTATTATTACTTTTAAATATATTTAAAAAAATACATTTAAAAATAACCTTGAAAGGAAATTCTTTTTTAGCAGACTAAATTTTAGTTTAAAAGATTGATTTTTTTTTTTTTTTTTTTTTTTTTTTTAAGAAAATGTATATTTTTGGGACGTAAAAAATTCTCGATGATTTTTCTTGTACAATTTTCTAGATATTTCATGTACGAATAATACTGCTGAAAAAAATAATATTTTGGCAAGTATTATATATATATATGCGTAATATATATACATAAGAATATACTAAAAAATAAAATTGAAAACACGTGTTATATGTTTTTTACATGTATAAATACATGTCATCACGTATAATTACATTATAAATTTCAGTAGTAAATACAAAAATAACCTTGAAAGAAAATTCTTTTTTAGTAGACTAAATTTTAGTTTAAATAATTGTTTTTTTTTTTTTTTTTTTTTTTTTTGTAAAGAAAATGTATATTTTCGGGACGTAAAAAATTCTCGATGATTTTTCTTGTAAAATTTTCTAGATATTTCATAAGGATGGGTACGAATAATACTGCTGAAAAAGATAATATTTTGGCAAGTATTATATATGTATATGCGTAATATATATACATAAGAATATACTAAAAAATAAAATTGAAAACACGTATTATATGTTTTTTACATGTATAAATACATGTCATCACGTATAATTACATTATAAATTTCAGTAGTAAATACAAAAATAACCTTGAAAGAAAATTCTTTTTTAGTAGACTGAATTTTAGTTTAAATAATTGATTTTTTTTTTTTTTTTTTTTTGTAACGAAAATGTATATTTTCGGGACGTAAAAAATTCTCGATGATTTTTACTCGTAAAATTTTCTAGATATTTTATAAGGAGGGGTACGAACAATACTGCTGAAAAAAATAATGTTTTGGCGAGTATTACATATATGTATAATATATATACATAAGAATATACTAAAAAATAAAATTGAAAACACGTATTATATGCTTTTTAACACGCTTTTATTAGCTTCACCTGTATGTATGTTTGTATGTATAATGTATGTTTGTAACCGCTCTGGGAGCAACAAAAATTTATATTGTAAAAAAAGACTTTTCCTACGGGAACGCTGTGGCTGTGAGGTAAAGCTCCGCGCTACGATCCTGAAGGTCTAGCGTTCGAGCGCAATCAGGGTACACTATTTAAAAATGGTTTTTGTTTAATTCTAAATTATTTTAATTAAAGATTTAAATGTATGTAAATATTATGGTGTGTCACTCACTCGATTTTCTCTTACCCTGCATTTTAATACTAAGATAGATATTTTGTGTTTTTTAGTACACATTTTTATAAAACCGTGTTCTTTATTTTATTTATTTATTTATTTATTTATTTTTAAGAAAATGTATATTTCCGGGACGTAAAAAATTCTCGATGCTTTTTACTCGTAAAATTTTCTAGATATTTTATAAGGATGGGTACGAACAATACTGCTGAAAAAAAACTTATTTTGGCGAGTATTTTATATATGTATAATATGTATACACTATACATAAGAATATACTAAAAAAGACATTGAAAACGCGTATTATATGTATTTTATATGTATAAATGCATGTCATGAACATATAATTACATTATAAATTTCAGTAATAAATACAATTCCATTAAATAAATTAGAATTTTTCAAGATAAAGAGTATTCAACAAATAAAAATTCATTTAACAATTGCTAAATCTCTGAAAAATACTGAATTTATTTCCCTTAATTTATCCCATGGGAGAGATTTAAAAAGAACATTTCTAAATATATACCATTAAAATGATGAAGTCTGGATTTAGATGTTATCCATCAGTTTCAATAAGTTCTAAAAATGAACAGTTTCTCCTTCTTCTTTTTTTATTTCCTCTGTTTTTTTCTTTTTTTTCTACCTTCTTCTTTCCTTTTTTTTTAAGGAATTGAATGTAGGAAGTTTCATTTTGGGATTTTTAACTGATAATTTTTGGTTTAAATTATATATTTTATTGTTCACTAAAACATTTTTTACTTTTTTTTTTTTTTTTTTTTTTTCATTTTGGTAAAACTATTTGAAGAAGAAGTTTTTTTCCTAAAAGAAATTAAGCATTAAAATTTAATGTTAAATGTTTTGTAGATAAGTCTATCTCATTTAAATTTATAAAATTATTTATTATTAATTTTCTTTTAGGAATTATATAATCAATAAAACATGCTATAATAAAACTCATGATTATTTTAAATATCTTATAATATAAGTAAACATTTACTGTTTATTAAAATAATAAATTACCTTTTATAAATAATTTTACATAACACTTTTTAAAACTGGGAGTGCTTGTAGTTGAGTATTTACGATGATGTAATATTTAATGATAATAATTTTTTTTTTTCTTTTTTTTTCCCTTCAACGATAAGGTTTTCAATATTCATTGAATGCATATACATGTAGTTTAGTCTGTTATTTTTACATTTCTTTCTTAATATTTATCAAATTTATCACCGGTTTCCTTTCAACTGATTAAATACTTTTGTTCAGGTCCTTTGCAATTAATAACATGTATGTGTGTATCTTTTAATAAGAGAGAAACTAAATTGGTATTTTAGCTTTGAAGACTGAATTAGTAAACTGTTATATCCCGCCTTTTTGTTCTTTACATTGCGAAAATATGCGTTCTTTAAAATAAATAAATAAATTTGTAAATACATAAAAGTTAAGTAAAATAATAAAGTAAAAAAAAAAAAAAAAAAAAAAAAAAAAGAAAAAAAGATATTTTCTATTAGATTGATTTGCACTAAAAGGTATGAAAAGATTAAAATGAAGTGCTGCCACCTTAATTTGATACTTTACATAATTTAAAACATCTAATTGCTGTGTCGAAAAACTGTTTGCACCCCTGTATTCAGAAAAACCGCCCCTTTCATTTGGTACCGAATTTGTAATGACAAGCATGATATTTCTAATTTATCCCCCCCCCCCTTTTTTTAACCCAGATTCGGAAGAAGGTTTATGACAGAGAATGTAAGCCAAAAAAATAATATAAAAAGAAAAGTTAATCTTACATTGACTATCGGTCACGCGTGTTAGAAATTCTCAATAAATATGTAAATTTTTTGTTGCCACCTAAATTTTATACTTTAGTTAATTAAAGAAAAATCTATTTGTCGTCTCGAAAAACTGTTTGCACCCCTGTATTCAGAAACATTGCCCCTTTCATTTGGTACCGAATTTGTAACGATACGTCTGATATTCTAATTTATTTTCCTCTTTTTCCGTTTCTAACCTGGGTTCGGCAGAAGGTTTATGACAGTGAAAGTAAGATGAAAAAAAAGCCTTTAATAAAAAATCAAACTTACAGTTTGATTTTGCATTTTTCTTATGTATTACTGAAGTCAATAGAAATTTAAATATTTTTTCTTTTAAATAAATCATTTTTTAACACTTTCAAACAAAGTTGAGAAAATAATAAGTAAAAAACTTCGAATACACACCATAAAGTGTCACAAACGTGCTACAATTGTTTCTGGTTGAAAGAACACACGACCCTTCGTCAGGCGAACAATGTAGGCACGAGTGTTGCAGCCAAAATTATTAAACGTTAAAAAGGTGTTTATGGCTTAAATCTGTTTGTCTGTCTCCTTGCGCTGTAAATTTAGTAAATAATTTCTCATATCCTTAAAACTTTCTTTCAATGTGTATAATTGTTATTATAACTTTTTTTTTATTGGAATAAGTTATAATAATTTATAATATGTTTATACATTTCACTGAGGGAAAAAAAAGTTACCGCCTTCATCTAGAATGAATAATTGGTCATTTCTAAACTAGAAATATAAATTTCCGAGCTATGCGCATAAGGCACGTCAATAAAGTGAATAGACGAAATGATCGAGAATTTCTAGTCTACACATTTCTAGATGGTGAAACAATACTCTGAATATTCTTTAAAAAAAAAATCTTTTGTATTGCGAGAAATTCTCACTTGATTTTCTAAAATTGCGTCATAAACCAAGATTATAGTTCCTGAAACCCGCCTCTTGTGTTCGCATTTATTTGCAGAGATTTTTAAATATCTTTGCTCTCGAGAATATAGGTAAACACTCTAGAATTCTTATAGGAGCTTCTAGAACTCGCTTTCAAAAGGGACTAGAATTTATAAGGATCGCATGGAACTATTTTTTCAAAAACCCCAATTTAGATTCTAGATGTCAATTACAGAAAACTTTCTCAGTGTTCTTTTGTCTATATTATTGAATTTAATACGCACGATACATTTTATCATACAATACTATTTTAACCTGGCATATAATGTTTTCCATTTTAAATTATGGTTTAAACATTTTCATTTATAAATGCCGGGATTTAATAAAAATTACAAAACTACGAACGAAAAAAAAAAAAAAAAAAAAAAAAAAAAAATCAACGAAGAGCAAATAATGATTCCTCAATAGTTTTCAAATACTAATTCGTTTTCTTTCAATTTATCTCTTGAGATAGATTTAAAAATATCATTTATAAATATATGAGTATACCATTAAAATGATTCATTCCATTTGTAACATGCTATTCACCAGTCTCAAATAGTTCACGTACTGGGATGAGAGAAATTTCTCTATTATATATATATCATGTTACTCTTTAATGCGTTATTGTTTCAAAATTTAAACTCGAGATTTTTTTTTCAATGAAATATAGTAATTTTTGATTTAATAAAAGTTTAACAGCTGCAATATTGAGTTATAAACTTTGTCAAAAAATTCTGTTATTAAACAATTTTTTATTTATAAATACATATATCTACTAACAAGTTAAAACTTGCAGAAAAATGTTGCTAAAAGAGAGTAAATATCAAACTGCGTAAGCAAACAAGAAAAATTCAAAACCTTACAGCAATTGTTTCTGGTCGAAGAAATACAGGGCAAAAGTATGTACATGTGCTGCATGTAAGCTGCATTGTTAAAATCTGGATTAAGCAACCAAGTTAAATAAATAATAGAAAAGATTTCTGAATAAAAATAAGGTGTGATAAATAATGAAAAAAAAAAGTATAAAAAACTAGATGTAAAAATGGTTATTTATACAAAATATAGTGAAATGAATTATGCATTAAATAAAAAACGAAATTAAAAGCAACGAACCTGAGTGAGTTATGCGAGTATTCATTAATCAATTTTTTTTTTGTGACCATGGGAGCTTCACTGCAAGTGTCTGATGTATGATGTACAAACGAGTTTGGTGTTAAAATAGGGTTAACCCAAGTTATATCCCAAATAACCTCTTAACGTTGTAGATGAAGGCAGTATATTTTATTTTTCCTCAGGTGAAAACCTACGGTGAAAACCTAGAAACATACCTAAATATTGTATTACAGGCCTTTTACAGTCCGATTTTAGATCCAGGTATATTTTTCATTATTTTTTTGCATATTTTATCTTATAATTCTTTAGTTAAGCGGTATTAATCATTTAAATGAAAAAAAAAATATCTACATAAATATTAATTATCATTAATAATGATTATTAATATTATTAGATTATTACGATTAATATTACAGATATTAATATCATCTGATTAATATTATCAAGTTTGATGTCCTTTTTCATAATAAGAGCTGTTTAAACCAACTGATTTTCAGAGGCATCGGATACTTTAAAATTTTTATGCATTTTTTAAATTTTACTCTGTAAAAAAAAAAAAAAAAAAAAAAAATGAAAATGATAATTTTAAAATTTTTTTCTACGGTTACCAACTAATGATAGGAACGTTGCTTCTATTTTAAAAAATCAAGTCATCTTTTAAATATGTTTGCTAATTTTTTCAAGTCAATATTGAAGTAATTTAATTTTTTAAATAAATTTTAATTTGATGTTCCCATTTGGGAACATTGGCCTGTAAAAGGTTTTAATACACAAATGCAAATGTGTTTAAAAATTTTAGTAAACGTTATGTCAAATATTGCAAATGGCTAGTTTCTTCCACCGACTTTAAAAAAAAAAAAAAAAAAAAAAAAAAAAAAAAGGTCAGAAAATTCATTGATCTATATTATTTCTGAATTAAAACTTCCTTAAATAATGAAACAGAAAAAGCATTTAAATTGTAGTTAGTCACTTTATCCATTTTTCTTTATTATTTACTATCAGGAAACAAACAGAAATCCTTCTGTGCCCTGAGGCTTTCTTAATCTCATAAATTGTCCTTTAATTATCTTTTGAGTCTCACTTTTGCACAAGTTCCAGTTTCCTGATCTATACGTTAAGCAATTATTATGTCGTGTTTGTTAAGGTTCTTTTTTTTAAATTATGATTGTTTTATTTTTTTAACCATATTAACCATAAATAATAAGAAAACGAATGGAAAACTATGCGGTATGTATTGATTACAGTCGAACCTGGTTAACGTGAACACGCTTAACCCTTTAACGCGCGCTGTCCTTAAGATCCAGCTGCAGAAATCCATCCCAGAATTTTTTTAGCAAGAATTTACGCTTATAACATATCAGAAAAGGCCGTTTTTTTAACCTTAAAATTTAACATTTCTTTTAGTTTAATTTAGTTCATGAATTCCAGCGGCAGTGTAATTTAAATGATCCGAATTGTCTTGCGCCGCAAAGGGTTAACGTGAGCTTGGCTAGAAACGAATGCGAGAGTAATTCTTATTTCTACTGATTCCGTACGGTTCTACACAAAATGACAAGGGTATATAAAATATATATATTTCCAGTTTTCCACATTAAACAATACATATTTTTTCTCATAATATTACAAAGAATTTCTTCATATATACGAAGTATGGCTAGAAAATAACAATATTGTAGCTCCAAAATATATCATTTTTAATAAATGCATTTTTACTTATTAACAAATTCATGTCCATACAACGCGCCATGCGGATGTTTCTTTTTTCCAATTAGTGCTAGAAGTCTTTTTCTGTAAGGTCCTTCCTGATGCGTGCTACCTTTTCTTTCACAGCATCAGTGAACGAACAAACGAATCTTGTTCTTTCCAATGAAGATTTAATCTTGGAAAACAGATAAAAGTCATGTTTTGCAAGTTCGGCTGAATAAAGTGGATAATAGAGGTGAACGATGAGATTTTCTTCTTCAATATGGGATATGTTTTTGTGATGTATTTTTGGATGCGGAGTAAGAAAAACTATTCAAAAATTTCTATCACGTAATGTTTTGAGAAAAAAAAAAAAGGATTGTATGAACTTAAAGAACTTATATGAACTATTCAACTCCCATCCAAGTTATTTCTCGGAAAATCAAGGTGTTGTGAGTGAAGAACAAAGAGAGTTATTTTATCGAGATACTAAAGAAATGTAGCGAAGGCATCGGGGAGGATGCAGTGTTAACATGTTAGCAGATTATAATTGGATGCTGCATGGAGAATTCCCCCGCAAAAGGCCTCCAAGCTGTACACTAAAAGGTAAAATGCTCTAAAAAGAGCTTCGATGTAAAGAAACACATACAAAAGATACTGTGTAAATAATAGCAGATTTTTATATACTTTATACATAGATTGTTTCGAATTTGTTATAACCTCTGGATAAATTCTTCCAATCTTCATCTTTACTTTGAGAAAATTCCTTACGTGATAGGAACAAAAGACAATTATTTCTAAATTCAATGTATTAAAACAGATTAGAGACAGCCAGCGTAGTGCAATAATAATAATAATAATAATAATAATAAATAAATAAGATTTCGTAGACATGTATAGTCAAACACTGATATGTCGTGCTTGGCTAGTAACGTCTTGATGGATAATGCAGAATGACCAGCGCATTGTCTTGATGAAGAACACATAACTTGATCTTAAATAATCTGTTCACTTTATTCTCATTCCTTTCACGGAATTTAGCAAGAACTTCAAGGTAGTAACCGGCGATCAGATCCAATTAGGTTACTGAATTTTTGAATATTTTTATTATTTATTTATTTATTTATTTTTTTTTATGTGAAGTGGTGACCCGAATGTGAATGATATTCAACGGGTTCTCGGCCATCTTGGACATCTTTAAAACAATCAAAAACTCGGCACGTCATAAACATTATTGCTGTATATTATTTTTGATACAAAATAAGTTTCAGTAGCGTTTTCGCCTAATTTCGTGTGAAATTTCGCGACATTTCGTTACTCATATTATGACATTTATAATTTTTCCGGCAAAACAAAACATGAGCTTTTATAGAGACAAAGGTCACGGCCAGACTGATTTGTTAACCCACTTAACGTCTTTATATGAATCTCTCGGAAAAATTTGGAAATTTCGTATGTTTTGAAATTCAATGTGCCTTTCTAATCATATGTATTTTAAATAATAATAATAATAATAATAAAAATAGGTAGAAGATATGATATGGTTCCAAAATGGGAGACTTAACACCTTATGTGGGAAGAATAGATATTGATAAATTATAAAACCCTTTTAAATTAGTTATCGCAATCTCTTTTTGTTATAATTTAAGAAATGAACTGTTTTATTTCCTACCCATTGCTCTAAACGTCTGAACTCGTTATTTTTGGTGATTTTTTTTTTTTTTTTCTTATGCGGTAAAAACAGACAATTTTATCAAATAAATAAATAAATAAATAAAAATGTAGCTTGCCAAGAATGGCGACAGCGCCGCCTATATTATTTTAAATGACAGGGAAGATGGCTCAATATTGATAGGCTATTTAGTATATTCGTAAGAATTTGAATTTAGCGCTACATTCTTCCCCTCTGTTCCCGAGCCTACGTCTCGAGGCGGGAACAGCACTTAAAGCTTTCCGCAGATACCACAGGAGATTGAACTTTTGTAACTATAACATTTTAACATGAATCTGAGGGTCGATGTACAACATATACCTAAATTTAATTTAATCAGGGTTTACTATTTCAAAGGTACTACATTCTCCCCCTAGTCGGAAGATTTAATTAAGAAGACCGTCACACTTGTATTTAGATGATTATTTCTAATGCATTTAATTAATTCTATAAATCAAGTTAATTTATTCTAGAAATATGAGAAATATGGCTATTCATTTGAACAACTTTGAACCAGGTTGGGACATCGATTGGGATTCCGATACAACGGAATGCAAGACGATTCCCTGAAAACTACCTTGGACCATTGCGGCTCCATTCCACCTCAGAATCATTGCGATTCTTTCAAAAAAAAAAAAAAAAAAAAAAAAACTCTGGACCATTGCGGCTCCATAATACATCAGAATCATTGCGATTCTTTAAAAAAAAAACTTTGGACCATTGCGGCTCCATTTAAAGAAAAATAAAATAAATAAAATAAAATAATAAAAATGAAAAATAGAATTTACATTAGAATTTTTTGAGAAAATTACCAATGAAGCCAAGGCATTTAAATATTCAATGTGAAAAATAAGAAATACATATCTATTTATCTAACTTACGTGTAGATAAAAGGATTCTTAATCAAATGTTCCAGCTGCGAGAGCTTAGGTGCCTAATGGGTTAAAAAAGAGGGGAGGTGCCGCATTTGAAAGGGAAGGCTGTACCCTGCACAGCTGTCGTTCCATCGCATTTGTGCACGCATACTTCTGTCAAAGCTCTTATTCTGTGTGACTCTTATTTTATAGCGACAGCTCATTTTTCACATTCTGTGTTCACTTTTATTACCTTTCTTTTTTTTCTGTTTTCTTTTCTTTTCTTTTTTTTTTTTTCCAAACATGTGACTGCTTTCACCCTTTCCATCCCACTAATCATACTTCTTGTTTTAAATCTTGTATTTTTTTTTTTTTTTTTAGGTATACCTTAACGAATATCATTTTAATGTAAGGAATAAATTTTATTTATTTATTTATTTATTTATTTATTTATTTATCAACAAAACAATGTCGAACTTTGTGTTTTTCACAAAATTAAACAAAAAATATACTTAAAAAAAAAAAAAAAAAAACACTTTATGTGATGGAGCTTTTTAAAAGCATTTTTCAGTTTCTGTGATTAAATATCTACAACAACCAGTTAAAACATGTTATGTAGTTTTTTTAATTGCAAATCTGTGTAATTCAAGAGACATAAATTAAACGTTATAATTAAAATAACGATATTTGAAATTATATGCAAAAATGATTTTTATAGTTTTTTTTTTTTTTTTTTTTTTTTTTTTCAATTTTTCAATTTTTCAATTTAAATAATTAAACAATATTTTTCAAAATAACATTTAAATCTTAGAGTTTCTAATAATGGAAAACTTCCTCACTGATTATTTTCAAGTTACTAAAGCCGACTGCAAAAGTAAGAGTAAATTACGCCGATTAAACTGCAACAAAATAACAAGAAAGTGTCCAGTACATTTAACGAGAAAAAAGAATGAGAGGTTATTTTACGGCTCTTTGTTTCAAAGGTTCCTTGAAAGCCACTCAAACTTTTCAATCTGGAAACAATTTTATTTCCGTGAAAGTAGATACGAGAAGTGTTTTGAAATTTCTTGAAACAGAATGACTTTCAAATAAATTGCAGTCGTTTAAAGTAAAAGGTTTATATGAGTTAATTCATGGAGACTACTTTATATGTATATATATATATATATTATAAGACGCTGTTACTTTGATTTTAAAGTAATGGTCTTTTTAAGTGTTTCATTTAAATCAATTCATTTGAAAAATTTAATTAAAAAAATTATTTTATCTTTTACATTATGTAAATATTATTTGTCGGTAACTTCTTTATTAATCACTTTTTATTATACACGAAGTTAATATAACATACACATATCTATCTACCTATATATATATATATGTGAATAAATTTTACCTAAATATATAATATATATATACTTAAATAAAAATGTATATGTTATATTAACTTCATGTATAATAAAAAGTGATTAATAAAGAAGTTACCGACAAAAACAATTTACATATTATAAAAGATAACATATTTTTGAAAATTGAAACTTTCAAATGAATTGATTTAAATGAAACACTTAAAAAGACCATTACTTTAAAATCAAAGTAACAACGTCTTTCTCTCTCTCTCTCTCCCTCTCTCTCTCTCTATATATATATATATATATATATATATATTATAAAAGATAACATATATTTTTGAAAATTGAAACTTTCAAATGAATTGATTTAAATGAAACACTTAAAAAGACCATGATTTAAAATCAAAGTAACAACGTCAATATATATATATATATATTATAAAAGATAACATATATTTTTTAAAATTAAAACTTTCAAATGAATTGATTTAAATAAAACACTTAAAAAGACCATTACTTTAAAATCAAAGTAACAGCGTCTTATAATAGTATATATATATATATTATAAGACGCTGTTACTTTGATTTTAAAGTAATGGTCTTTTTAAATGTTTTATTTAAATCAATTCATTTGAAAGTTTTAATTTTAAAAAATATATGTTATCTTTTATAATATATATATATATATATATATATAGACGTTGTTACTTTGATTTTAAATTATGGTCTTTTTAAGTGTTTCATTTAAATCAATTCATTTGAAAGTTTCAATTTTCAAAATTATATGTTATCTTTTGTAATATATATATATATATATATATATATATATATAGAGAGAGAGAGAGAGGGAGAGAGAGAGAGAGAAAGACGTTGTTACTTTGATTTTAAAGTAATGGTCCTTTTAAGTGTTTCATTTAAATCAATTCATTTGGAAGTTTTAATTTTAAAAAATATTTAATTTTTTATAATATGTAAATTGTTTTTGTCGGTAACTTCTTTATTAATCACTTTTCATTATACATGAAGTTAATATAATATATACAAATCTATATATATATATGTAAATATATTTTACTTAAATATATAATATATATTCTTAAATAAATAAATAAATACATAATTGAAGAGGATAAAATATCAAAAGATTAAAAAACAAATATCTAATTAAAAACAAAAACAAAATTAAATCTTTTTATATGTTTTTATATGTTCATATTATATATATTGTGATGTAATTTTGTTTATTTTTCTTTGTATTTCATAAATTCTTCATTTGTAATTTCTCTCTACTGTAGTTAAGGATTTTTTTCTCTTATCGGGACATATGGAACCAAAATACTTTCAGCTTTTGTTAGGATTTCTTGAAAGACCTTGCTTTTCTTTCTCCATCCTGCATTTGATGAGTCTCCCTGATGATAGTTTCAATGTTTTGGGGGTTAATTACCTTTCTCCAAAAATAAATTTAAAAACTGGCGTACAGTCAATAGAAAGAAATTAAAACTTCTTCACACGCCATAAATTTTAAATCAGCACAGCCGGTTTCGAGTTATTAATTTAACATTATTGAAAAAAAAAAAAAAAAAAAAAAAGATTATTCCTTCATTTCCTCCTTTTTGTGGTGTGGTTGTGTACGCGTGTTCCTCTCTGATTGGTCCTGTCCTGCATGATGCTTCCTATTGGTTGTTTGTGTTGCTCCTCCCCCTCTGGATTTTGCCCTGCTTTCAGTCTTTCTATTGCCTCCAAGGCAGTTGCACGTGTTTGCACCTGATGAAGAAAGGCTACGTCCTTTCGAAACCGGTCGCGCTGACTTAAAATTTATGGTGTGTGAAAAAGTTTTAATTCCTTTCTATTAATTAACTTTCTGTTTTTTTTTTCTGTTTAATTTATTTACAAATATAATTCGTGAAGTAAATAACATTTGTTTGTTAATAATAAACTTGGTTAAATTGATGCTATATTTCAAAGTCACATTAAACGATTATTACCATTGTAAGCATTGTAAATAGCCCCGTAGTTTCATTTATTCATCTTAACAAATGATAACTTTAAAGAAAAAATTAAATTTTTGAGTTTTGATATTTTACAGTATTATACCAGTGAGTACCCACCCTGTAGGTGTGAAACGAATATAAGCGTCATAAGGAAACTGAATGTTCGCCGGGAATTGTACATGCTTCACTTACGGTAAAATTATGCATAATTTTATAGCTGTCTTCAAAAGTACTCTGATGAGTCAGTTATTGCAATTTGTGTAAAAATTTTGATATTTTCAATGTCATAGATATATCCCCGTTAAAAGCATTCATAACAAACATTGGTGATCGGACAAAAAATCGTCTAGTCTCTTCCCTAACAGCACAGTTAGGCTTAACTTATCCACAGTACATCTTAAGGACGTTTCTGGGATGTGTTTTCATACAGAAGACATCTTGAAGATATCCTGGTGGAGGCGATGTGTTATCTGGGTTGTAGTCGGGTACTGCATAAATAACCTACTATGATGTAATGCATGTCTGCATTTTTAATTAAATTAATGTTTGTAGTTTGTTTGTAATTTTTAAATGTCAAACCATAGTCTCCTAAAGTAGATGCCTGTCGTGAGGCTCGGAAACATGGAAACAGTTCAAGCGGTAGACAGCGCCACCTAGTACAGATTGCGCGAATTTTTTTTTCAGCAGTCACCAAAAATTTTTAAAAGTGGGATTTGATACATAGATATATATGAAAGGCGACTAGAATCGAAGAAACGTCGATTATATGTATTGTATATATCTGCTTAAAATTATTAATGACAGTTGGATAAAAAAGTCGCACAATCTGTACCAGGTGGCGCTGTCTACCGCTTGAACTGTTGCCAAGTTTCCGAGCCACGCAACAGACATCTAGTTCAGGAGGCTATGTTAAAACATATGTCTTTAAAAAAGAATGACGTTTTCATAAAGAATTTTAAATGCATTTTACACTGGTGTTCATGATTGAATTTTGTGTTTTATACTTTACTATTTTGTGTTTCATGCTCTGCTATCTTTGTGTTTTATTCTACATACTGAGTAACATTTATAATTTTTTCAGGAGTATTGTTAGCCTTGCCCTTTTTTTCACACCAATATATTTTTAAGCATTTTTCATCTTACTACATCGTAATTGCATATATGCGAAGAAATTTTCTAAAATCATACTGGTGTGAAAAAAGGGCGTGGCTAATAGTAATCCGGATTAAATTAAAAATGTTACCAAGTGTGATTTTCTTCTTTTCTTCTTGTCTTTCATTATACATGTTAGCCTAAACAGTTTAATATGCTACATTAATTTTACCTTTTTAATCGAATAAATTTAATATGGCTATTACCGAGAAAAACAGTTATGTGTGCTCATTATTATTTAAAAAAATACAAAAATTAAATTGTTTTTTCACTAATCTTTCTTATACGATTTAGATTTGATGATAAGATTGATTGCAGGATATAATTAAAATACAATAAAAAAGAAAAGAAAAAAGAAAAAAAAAGAAAAAAGAAAGAAAGAAAAGAAAAGAAAAAGAAAAAAGAAAGAAAAAGAAACTGTTATTTGTCCAAGAAGAGCAATAAATCAAAGTCTTTATGGAATTTGAAGAAATATGCATAAGCCATTTTTTTTTTTTTTTTTTAAGAAAAGTTTAGGAAGATATGTCCGTCTTCAATTACTTTCATTTATTCATTTTTCTTATTTATAGTGCGTTTTATTACTCCAAAAGAGAATGTCTTCAAAAAAAAAAGAACTTCTCATATTAAGAAAATAAAAATAAATGTATGACAAAGGATTGCTCCAATTAATGACAAATGCACAGTAGCATCTGAATATGTAATCCTGGTTTAAGTTCCTTGTTTATACAGTATTAAGCTGTGGCTTGATAGATGTAGTACACACTCATAAAGAACTAGGGTATATATTTATGTTTGTGTGCGATTTTACATGCATTCTACTACACTTTTATTTAATAAAATGTCTCTTTTTAAACTATTTAAACAATTTTTAAATATTTTCAATATTCACAACAGAAAATATGACTAGTCATAAATCTAAATCAGGATGGTGTATAGTTAAAACACGAAAAGCAATTAATACTTGTGTGGAATAATTAGGTAATGTACGTCGTATTGATCATCTTTCTCCAAATGGCTGTTACTTCAGTTGGACTTTTATTTATAATTTTTTTTTTTTTTTTTTTTTTTACTTTAACTACTTAATTTCTCTTCATTGATTTCAAATTCTTCTTATTTAACTTTTAAAAAAAAATCTATCTAGCTTTGGCATTTTTATAAATCACAATTTATCAAGTTGCCAGTTAAAATCAGCTAAATCTCAGGTGGAATGGTATAAATATACATAGCGATACACATCTTTGACTGATAAATATAGAAAAATCGCTTACGAATTAGTCATTTTTGTACTAACTTATATCAGTACACTTACAAGATCAAACTATTTTTTTTCTGTATTTCTCGAGTCTTTTCCAAATGTTATGTTAAATTATTTCATACGATTCTTATAATACCTTTCCTTTTATTTTGGCATAAAATGACTTACTATATCAATAAATGGCTATATTTTCATATTGTTTTATCTTAATTGATTTGTAGATTTAAATATAGTATTTAATCTAAAAATATATATTTTTTTAAGTTGAGATTACAGTAATTAGTAGTTAAACACAGGTCGGCATGTAAAATTTTGATTTTATGATTTTAGCTGATCTTTATGTTTTTGGTGTGCTGAAACCGAAAATGAAGTCAGTTTTTCTCTATCTATCACGTATAGATTTTTGCCAATACAGGGTATATAATTTCTTCCATTACTCTTCCAGCAAGATAATTATATGGTAAGTTTTATAGTAAGTTTTCATGATTTATCACGGATACAAATTGGATACAAATCATGGATACAATCCATGATTTATCATGGATTTCAAATCATGGATACCTATTGTTGTAATAGCGCATCACTAGTGCAACGTAAAACCATACCTAGAGCCCCTTAAATAAATAATAGGCCGGCGCATCACCGCCATTTTTTTGCCTCGTATGAGGACAGCATTTCCTCTTGGCGATTTTATCGCTTCACTGGTGGTTTTAAGAAATTTTCATCTAAAAATAAAATCGACCAAAAATGATAAGCAACACAAGTAATCTGTTTCTGTTTCTTAAATAATTCATAACATTTGAAAGGGGAAAAAAAAAAACAGCGTACCAATTAAAATTGGAAAGTTTTTTCAACGACCTAATACTATCAGGATTCGGAAACAAGACAACTTTGGCGAACCAAAAAAACGTCGCCAAGACTCTACAAACACACGGTAAAAAAGCGTTTCTTAAAATAATTTATGGTTATTAAAATACATATTTAGATTTAAATAATACTTTTTTTTTTTAAATTTTTTACTTTAAAAATGTCAGAAATGCAAAGAGAAGTATAAGTGAATAACAATAAAACTTACTATGCAAAGCTGTGCATTAAGTCCCGGGATCCAAGAATCTGGACGACAATTCGCAGCCCATTTTCTCCATTTTGCATTATCCGAAGGAAACCTAAACATTTTGTATCCTTTTCTGGAGTGTTTACAGCAGTTTATTGCTGAACAACCTCCCATATTGCAGTTTATTTCACTAAAATTACGAGCAAGACGGTAGAAACAATGGATGCCGTTTGTTTATCACGCTGGGTACATGCGGCAACCCTAAGGCAAAAAAATGTCGGATGCGCCAGCTCGTATCTATAGGAGCCTTAACCATACCAATCAACCAACCAACCTATTGTTATGATGGTATATGTAAGAAATTCCATTGTCGGTAAGGACCCTGTATTGGTAAAAATCTATACGTGATAGAGACCAATGGGCTGCATTTTCGGTTTCAACACATCAAAAAAACATAAAGTTCAGTTAAAATCATCAATTGAAATTTTGTCAACTTCAATTTTGTAGGCCTATGTAATTTGTTAGCAGATAACGTATTGTACACATGTATTGGTACACATGTATTTCAGACAAAATCATTTAAATCTCCAACATAGTCTTAGAATTTAATGATAATAATAATAAAAATGTAATTAAAGCAATCATCAGTAAAATTTCTACTTTCAATAAATTTATGTTAGAGAATTCAGTTATTTAATGTTTAACCTATTTACCACATTGATATTTAATTATTTATATAAAACTGAAATTATTATCTTTAAATATATTTTATACAAAATTACATTTGTATTTCTTTTTTATTATTCCCTTATCTAAATTTAATTTAAAATTAATTACTGTGTTATTGACAGTAATTCAATTTATATTTAAACTTGAAGACGTGACTGCGATTGAAGTTTGTCCTTATTTACAGAGATTTAATTTTATTTTTAAAGGGCTAATTCTATTTTAAATTAATGCATGTCTTTCCTTAATAAAGTTACTTAGTGTTAATTAATTGATTCTCATTTCATTTTCACACTCTCTCCCTTATCTTGAATATAATAAGTTGAAGTATCTGCAAAGCTTTGTTATTCCTAAGATATAGCTTCTATTTAGACAGTTTCTGCTTTATGTAAGACAAAGATGCTCTAAGTTATTGATGAGAGTAAATCGATTGACCTATAAAGTGTTGTTTAGATGGAGACGCTTTAGGAGAAACTTTATGAAGAGATAAAGGTAGAACAATAAATATTACTGATATATTAAGTCAGATTTCAGAGCATTTTCTGAGAAAGTGTGGTATTGATATAATATGGGTAAATTATGAAAGGAGTTTTAGATGAGCAATTTTGAAGAAAATATAAATATTTTGAAAATTTAGAAATAGATTCTACAATTAGAAAGTAAGTATAACATTTAATACCTTATACGCGAACGATGACTAGAAACATAAAAAAAAAAAAAAAAAATCCATAAAAAAGGATTACCAGAAAATGTTAAAATTACTTTGAAAATAAATAAATAAATAAATAAATAAAAGTTCTTGCGTATAGTTCGCTTCTGTATCTAAAATTCAAGATATTTAAAATTAAAAAAATATCAAAAATTTAAAAAGTGGTGAGTTCCTGTCCTTTTTATGGAAAATAGCATGTTTGAGGATTGCATTTATGGGTCAAGGTCATAAACAAGGTGAGGGGGAGTTGAAAGTTCTAATATCCCCGAAAATTTCCAGATTTTTGGGAAAAAATGAGTTAAACATCATTCTTAACACTGAACATTATGAACTAAAGTTCGAATTCCTTCCGATTTTTTTTTTTCTAGCTACGACTTTCCTATGGGTGAATCACATATCGTCGTCAATTACCCATTAACAATTTTTGTGCATCGTTAAACGCCCTCAACATCAATTTTAAATTTATTTAAGAAAAATTATTGCATTTCAAATAATAACTGAACTAATATTTAAATCGTGACAACATGACTGCGTTTGAATTTCTTCTATACTAACAAATATTTATTTATTTTTTCCCCTTGAAAATTAATACTATTTAAAAATTACACCTTTCCTTTCTCAATAAAGTTACTATATGTTGAATAATTTACCCTCGTTTGTTCTCACAGATATTTTCTTAACATGAATATAATATGTTGAAGCATCTGCAAAGCTTCCTTATTCCGAAGATATTCCAATTCTACTAGATAGTTTCTGCTTTATGTAAAAGAAATATCCTCTAAGTTATTGATGAAAGTCAATAAATTAATCTATATAGAGATGTTTAGATGGAAATGCTTTAGGAAAACTTTATGAAAGGGATAATGGTAAAACAATATATACTACTGATATATAAAGTTGGATTTATAACATTTCCATAGTAAAAGTGCTGTGAAAGAAATGATTCAATATGAGTGATTTTTGAAAAGAGTTTCAGATTTGCATATTTTAAATAATTATAGGCATTATAATAAAATTAAATTTGGAACTATATCCAGAAATTAAATAAGAATAAATGTTTTATAGACCATCTATAATAAATAGAAATATGTAATAAAATCTTGTTATATTATAAAATGGCTAGCAGAAATTTTGTTTATTTAGGAAAAATCTTTTTTTCATGAAAAAGTTCTAGTAAATATTACCAAACATTAGGGGACCGCGATAGATCGGTCGGCAGAGCGCCGTGAACATAGTTGAAAGATTGGGGGTTTGAAACTGTTCAAGAAAGATTCCACTTCCATTATCGCATGAGGCAATTTTGACCCGTCTGAATTCTTCAAAGAAACGAAATATACAAACGACACACACTGTAAAAAAAAAAAAAAAAAAAAAAAAAAAAAAGGTAGATTTACAGCATAATATGCTGGCAATATGGGTACATGGAGGGGGGGGGGAAAGAAGTAATTTACAGTAGAAACAGCCGTAAAAGAGTATTTTTTTACAGATATTTCCGCTGTAAATTACCTTATTATCAGCAGAGTGTGCTGGCAATATGGGTGCCAGCACATTTTGCTGTAAAAGCTTCCGTTTTTTTTTTTTTTTTTTTTTTTACAGTGCAGTTTCTTTCAGCTATTCCAGGTGTGCGGCAGCCCAGTCGATAGAGCTCCGAGCTCGTAACTGGGAGATTGCGGGTTCGATACTCGAGCCGGTTGAAGAACGTCGTGTACACTAATGGTGGATGTTGTACGTAAAAGCACTCCTGTCCTGAATGTTCACCCTGCTCCCATCCAAATTATACCTCTGGGGGTCACCGAAGGAGGGAGGATAAAAATTGTGATGGCATGTCTCTGGACCATACTTATAGGTGTATCCCAGACTGTCACCAGTTACCCATATCAGTACTGCACTGTACCCCCCCCCCCCAAAAAATAATAATAATAATAATAATAATAATAATAATAATAAAATCATGTAAGATTACGAGGAAAACCCGGCAGCAGAGATTCCAGATAAAGCCCGTAAAAAAAAAAAAAAAAGTTTAGACCGTTAATTAAGTATATAATGACCTTAAATTGTGTTACATGACCGTAAAAAACTTTATTTTACGGGCTTTGTCTGGAATCTCTACTGCCGGGCTTTCCCCGAAATCTTACGGGATTTTTTTTAACAGTATAGTGCAACGTTAAACCCAACCGCCACCATCAAACACTAGGATTAGATATTTATTATAGCCGGATTTGCAGATTTCACTCCATTATACTATAAACTTCATAATATATACTAATTATATTTTAAAATACTACCGTTTTCTGAAACTTTAAATTTATTATCTTTCAAAAATTTCCCAATACCTTTCCCAACATAGACATGAAACGCCGCAACAAAGTGTAAATCATAGTCATTCTTGCTTTATTTTTCAGGCTAATGCAATTAAATTTCACAACTTCTCATACTACCTAACATTTTTCGAAATTTCATGACACATTAATTAATAAAATACCAATAAATAGAAATATAGCATAAAAATAAAAATATATATTGTGAAAGGTATTCTAGAAGGAATTTGTTTTTCATTGGAAATTATTTTGAAGGAAAAAACTCTCTGTTAAATTTCATGAACGCGATAAAGTTTGAGTAATAAAATTCAGAAGTTATATGAAATGATTACGCAAGTTTCATTGAAAAACACTCAAAAAAGTAAAATAATTGAGTAACTTACAAAACTTCTTGAGGGATAAATAATTTTGAAGAATATAAAGTGATAAAAATAATAAATAGAGAATAGTGATTCAGGTAAACATCATGCTTCACATATCCAGTGGATTTATATTAATTGTGTGAAGTTGAACAAGAGTATAGACATGTTTTTGGACTAGTATTTGATTCATGTATTATTTATATTCAGTTTTAATTTAATAATAAAAGTTATAAAGACCTGGACACTTTAATTTAAGAAACTTTTGAAAATCAAATTTATATAGAAAGTCTTGATTGCTAAATCCCCATCCTATTACATATATGTTTCGGGCATTAATTTTACGATCAGTATTATTTGAATTATTTAAAAGTACACTTTCAAAATTCTCGTAAATTGATTCTACAAAAGTTATATTTTCAACTCTTTGGAAATTATTTAGAAATTACGTTAAAAAACATATAAAAATATTAAGTAAAAATATATTTTCATTAATAAAATGCAAAATTGTAAAAAATGTATTATATATGTAAAAACCTTTTTTTTTTTTTTTTTTTTTTTTTTTTAAGATATAAAATTTATCGCAATTATAGATAAAAATAGCAAAAAAATTAAGGGGGAACAACACAGTAGAAGCTTTGTAAAATACATTTTTTTAAAATGAATTTTGCAATGATTGAGATAAATAAAACATTATATATTTTTTTTGTCTTATTCTACTTACCTTAATCTTCATTTTAAAATGTAAAAATTACAAAAATCAAAAAAGATATTTTTAATATAACACAATCTTTGAAACTGTGTTTTGCAATTATCGATAATTGGCTTTATGCATAACTTGAGTAAAAAGAATGCGAAACTGAATCTGTTTAGATTTTTTTAAACTATATAAATATAGTTTTCGTTGCACGTAGGTTTTTTTGAAAATTTGAATTTTTCACAAAATGGCGAAGTGTTTAAAAAAAAACTCAAAAAATATTCAAAAAAAGGAGTACATATTCTTGGATTACTGAAAAACTATAAATCAAATCAAAAAACCCCTACGTGCAACGAAAACTATATTTATATAGTTTAAAAAAATCTAAACAGATTCAGTTTCGCATTCTTTTTACTCAAGTTATGCATACAGCCAATTATCGATAATTGCAAAACACAGTTTCAAAGATTGTGTTATATTAAAAATATCTTTTTTGATTTTTGTAATTTTTACATTTTAAAATGAAGATTAAGGTAAGTAGAATAAGACAAAAAAAAATATATAATGTTTTATTTATCTCAATCATTGCAAAATTCATTTAAAAAAAATGTATTTTACAAAGCTTCTACTGTGTTGTTCCCCCTTAAATTGTGTAAAGGTAAGCTATTTATAAAGATTTTACAGTATAATCTCTACTTATAATAAAAGGAAATGTGTGTGGATCCGTTGCATTGTAGGCAAACCTCTCATCGCAGAGCAGTGGCGGATTTAAGGAGGGGGGGGGCTAGGGGTCTGAAGCCCCCCCCCCCAAAAAAAAATAAGTCAAATTGTGGATCCGCCACTGTCGCAGAGCTACAGAATTTTACATGGAGGTTCATTTTAACCTGACTTGATGCAATGTTTTCCGAAATTTTTATTAGATTTTTTTTTTTTTTTAAATAAATAAAAATATATGAATTTCTGAAATAATCGACTCTGGAGATAGAAACATAAATACATAAATGCTAAATGTCTATTAGCTCAGTTGCTTAAAAAAATCGACCCACCAAAGACCACTGTGTTATCTTTTGCAAAAAAAAAAAAAAAAAAAAAAAAAAAAAAAAACATAGAATTTTTTAGTGTATTCACATTATCCTAAATTGTATGAATGACCAGAAAGAGGCAAACGATTTAGAGGGGGGCTAGTGATTTTGTAGGCAAAAAACTGATTGCAAAGCTACAGAATTTTGCATGTGGTTTGTTCTGATCTTCCCTGATGGACCTTGAAATTTTGATTAGATTGATTTTTTTTTTTTTTTTTTAATTAAAATTTAACAGCTGGGGCAATCGACTGGTAGTGCCATCTACTGCCATAGAGTAAACATGATAATCTATTCGAGAAATAATTGTCCGAAATTAGTCCAAAAGTTTAGTAAGCAAAAATGCAAACAGCAGGAACCCGAAAAACTAATACGGATTAGGCAAGGAAGAAATTGCTGAAAGCAGTGGGTACCTGAAACGAGATTTTAAGTAATTTCTATTGAATTTCTTAATTTCTTTTAATTTAGTTTTATAAATTTATTTAAAATCCAGCGATTTGTGTGGTTGTTAGAAGTTCTTTCTTTTCCTTTTTTTTCTTTTTTTTTTATAATTCTCTTAATTACAGTAATTAGCTAAGAAAGAAAAGCCTCCTAGTATACTATATTTAAAGCAAGTGATTCTAGGTGTACAGTGTACACTTTACGTTAAATTTGAGCATATAATTTTAAAAATACTATTTTAATTTAAATAATAAAAAAATTAAGGGTAATATACTCTTCGGTGAAAACAGATATCAACGCGTATGAAATTATTAATAATTTTAAACAAATTAGAAATTATATATTTTCCTTATAAAATTACCTTATGCATTATTTTTCAAGGTAGTTAACAACATTCACATAAATTAAATTTATAATATAAATAATAATTTTTAAATAAATTTTAATAGAGGAAATATTAAATGTGTTTTATTTTATGTTTATAATTATGTGTTTTATATATGTTTATAATTAATTTATGTTTATAATATCCTATGTTTATAATCTTACGTTTATTTTATGTTTACGTTTATAACATTTATATTAATGCAAATGTAAGTTGAATAGAAAAAAAAAAAAAAAAAAAAAAAGAAAGAAAAAAAGAAAGAAAAAGGAAAATGATACATTGTACTTTCATGGACTTAGAATGAATTCTTGTTTTAGAAGATATGTTTCTTAAATACATAAAAAATGTATTATAACAATAATTTACAATAATAATTAAATTTTTGCTAAATATATCGTAATTTATATTTTTAAATCTTAAGAAAACATATTAAAACACGTGAAATTTATAAGTATTTTATTAAAAAAATATACATTTTTATTTTTGTTCCACTTATATTCCAGTAAAAAAAAAAGAAAAAGAAGAAGTAGAAGGAATGTATGAATGTTTTTCACTGAAGATTTTTTTCTTTTTGTTTCTTAAAGACCTTTTATACATTTCAAAGTGATAGCATCTCAAAATTGCAATTCAGCAATTCAGCACTTTTGAATTTATAATCTTATTCAAAAATGAGATAAAATACGAAATCTGAATTGCTGAATCTGCTTGTAGTAATTGAATTTTCATATATATTGTTAAGTTTCGCGGGTTAGTTTTTTTTGGGTGTCTCCAAAAAAGCTTTAATTTTATCGATTCTATGAAAACTACAAAAGTGCTCTGATGTATGTAAATATTATATTATGGAAAGCA
Organism: Salticus scenicus; assembly: GCA_963930645.1. NCBI lineage: Eukaryota > Metazoa > Arthropoda > Arachnida > Araneae > Salticidae > Salticus > Salticus scenicus. The sequence continues at coordinate 41,157,531 of OZ005660.1, forward strand.
CTAGGAAAATATAGCTATGATTAAAATAACTTAAGAAATCTGTAACAAAAATAAAACATGAAAATTATCATGTGAGAATTTAATTCTGCAATAAATGTTTAACGCATTCGGGGGTAAATAATTTTACACTGATTTAATTTTAAAGGCACCAGAAAATATGAACAAAGTTATGAGAGAACAAATAAAGCACTTAATTTTCTGCTACGTAATAAAAATAAAATTCTAGTTAAAAATTCCAGGATAATTTTTTTAGACGGGAATCAGTAACAGCGTTCGCGTGGTGCAAACGCAACGAGATAAAGGGTTAATATACACCTCTATTGGCAACAAGGAATTCGTTAAACATTTTGCCACAGAGGTATAATTTCAAGATATCTTATAAAACTTTACAATGTGTCAAATACAGCTATAACTAACAAACTTCGAAGTAATTTCTAATATAGTGGGTGTCCCATAAGTCTGTAGACATTTTAAACATTTATAAAAATTACAGGAATTGATAAAATTGAACACGGTTTAAAAAAAAAAAAAAAAAAAAAAAAAAATATTTTTATTTTTATTTTTATTTTTATTTATTTATTTATTTATTTTTTTTGGGGGGGGGGGGGGAGAAAACAAAAATGTAGTTGGACAGTCAGTCCTCTTTCACCTTTGCTTTGCGACATTTATATGCACTATTTTGAGGAACATTTCTTCGGTGTATACAAATTTCTTCACTAGTTTAGGTATGTTGATGACATTTTCGTCCTTGTTCCCTCTGATGTCAATTTTTCCAGTTTAATTTATTTGGTTAATTAGTTTGACCCATGCACTCAATTCATTTTTGAGATGAAAAGGATTGATCTTTGCCTTTCCTTGACGCTTATGTGATTAGAAACAATAATCGGTTCTCAATCACTGTCTTTAGAAAACCCTTCTCTTTCTCGCTTCCGCTCCATGCTATCTCTAACCACGCCCCTCAACAGAAATTGTCTGCTTTCTACACTTACGTATTTTGTGCCTTACATATTTGTTCTGATCCGTCTAGTGTTTTGAAAGAAATTAATTATTTAAAATCACGTGTTCGTTCTCGAGGTTATAATCCCTCTAATATCGATAAAGCTCAACATACATTCATGTTTGGATGTTATGAATAAAATAATGAAAGAAGGATGATTTTGCAAGAAAGAAAATGACATCACAATTGAAAATATGTATTGACATATATAGACTAGTTGTCCCATAATTATGTAGACATTTTAAAAATTTATAAAATTTAAACGAATTGGTAGAATTGGATGCGGTTTGCAAAAAAGTTATACTCTCAAAACTCTGAAAGTTTTTTTTTTTTTTTTTTTTTTTTTTTTTAAGGGAGGGGGGGGGGTTAAAGGGAAAAAAAATGTCGTAGATGGCTCTGTACATGAGCATATCACATATTTAGATCAATAATTTTATGTATTTGCATTCAAATGTTTACAAGCATATAAGTCCTATTGCATGTGACAACCATAACTACAAATTACAGTTTGCGAACGAGTTAAAACACTGCCAACTGCAGCCTCAGTCGACGGTTCTCACTTGAGGAAGAACACTTTTACCAATAACGCTTTATCAACCAAGTCAACATCGCATTTAAAACTTCATGTATGCGTAAGTAGGAGGGAAAATAAGACATACGACGCTCATTGTAAAACTGGGTAAGTTAAAGAAAAGACCCCTGATTTGCATATTTCTCGTTACGCATCCGTGCAGCCCCCTCTATCGATAAAAGATGTAACTATTTTATTTTCTTTACAAAAAAAAAAAAAAAAAAAAAAAAAAAAAACCTTTCGCGAGAATATTTTTTTTTCGCAATCCGCGTCTAATTGTACTAATCCCTTCAAGTTTTATAAATTTTTAAATTGTCTAGAGACTTATCGGACACTCGGTTTTATATATTCGTGATTTAAAACGAGTAAGATAAGTCAAAAAAGAAAAAAAAAATACATTACCTGATATCGTAAGTACAATAAGCCACTTAATAAAAAACCCCAAGAATCTGAAAAATACTCCTTTAAACTGGTGTCGTTACTAAAACAATTTAATAAAATAAAGAAAACAAATTTTTGTCTTTGGTTTAGGAATGGATAAAATAAAAGAAGAAGGACAATTTAGAAAAAAAAAAAAAAAAAAAAAAAAAAAAAAAAAAAACAGTATTATTTAATAATAATAATAAATTAAAAAATAGTGCTACTTTGGAAACAGACGTATTTCTTTTTTGGCAACCGTTAAGAACCGCCATAAAAAAAGTAGGCAAATTAAGGCAAAAAAATTAACTAAATTTAAAAATACTGATCGCTAGACATGTGGACGCCGATAAGTACTATAATGAAACTAATAATGAGTGCAATTTGTTTATCATAAATTTGTAACTTTTCTTTATTTAAAAATTATTTCAAAATGTGTGCGCATTGTGTTGTGATTGCTTCATTTTTAGAATGGTTTACTTATAAATCGTAAAATTATTGTATATATATCTATTTAATCCAACTACCTCATCCTTTTTTTTTCTTTTTTTTTTTAACCTTTACTTTAATGCAGAAATGTTTATATAGAAAACGTTTTTAGAAATAAATATATGAAACAAGAAATATCTGTAACAGCTATATGAAATTTAATACCGGTAGAATGTTTTTACAGCATAATAATGTCATATTATTCTTAAATTTTGAGAATAATTTCTTTTAACAGATATTCACTGCAAACTAAATTTAATGTATAAAATGTTTCTATTTTTATGAAAGAATTGCCAGCAAAATATTTACGGGTAAAGGTAAAGTAAAATAAGAATAATAATAATAACAATAATACAGTAAGGATAGTTTGAATTATAATTTTTCAAATACAAGATGATTGTTTTTCCTTTCGTTACCAGAATAACACATTTTCCATGAATATTAAAAATAAAATAAAATAAAATAAAATAAAGTTGCAACACTTTAGAGGATTAGGAATATATTTATGAATGTTTGCCGCATTTCCATAGTATAATGGCTGTTTTTAAAACATATATTCCTTATTTATAATTTATGCTTTACGTAACAAAAGAAAAAAAAAATCTTATCTTAGATTCTCACTTGTTCAATGTATTTAAATTTTTTCTTAAGGTAATCTTTTACATGTTTAACTTTTACAAAGTTTTGAGGCATAAATTTTGCATCTTTGAATTTTAAGTATTATTTAAGAGAAAAAAAATGAACGAAAAAAAAAATATTATTTAACGTTATCATGGTATTACATTTTCAGAGAAGTTTGCAAAAATATTTTTAAAAACATAATGTAAATTTTCTCTCTCTCTCTTTTTTTTTTCCTTAATATTTTTTTAAGTCTTATATCCAAACTAAGAATGGGTATAATAAATGGGTTTAAACATATTTGCATTGCAGATATAAAAGTATCGAAAATAATAACAAATAAGAAAAACTTTCTGTGTATGAATGCATATTCATTATAATAAAGATCGGGTTATTTAAAAACATAGATTATTATATTTTCTGCAAAGATTGTAACATTAGCTAAAAAATCGAATGTGAAATATGTTGAATATTAAGTTACAAATAATATTGAGATTATATTTTTATGGATTTATAGCGTTTAAATTTTATAATTAAACATATTTTTGGGATAATGAGATGCTAGAAATTTGATTTAAAGAGTCTGATATGAGAATTCATATCGGTTATAAACACTATCAGTTGCTTGAAGCTAAATTAATAATAATAATAATAATAATCTAAAAATTTTCTTCCGCTTTTCATATGTTTATTTTTTATTTATTATTTAAGTAGAAATCTCAACTTTAGTACATAGATAATACTTTGAAGATAGTTTGTGTTTAATTATTTATAGTTAAATACGAGGGTTGTAAATTAAATAGTGGCAATTTATCCTTGAAACACGCAGAAGGGCGGGCATGCGCAAATAGGATATGGGAGCGGTGAGGTGGCGCTGTTGTCGATGTGTAGAGTGCAAAAAACAGTCGATCTGCTAAGAAGTGTAGTTGTTGTGTGGCGTTAAAGTGAGGAGATTCGTTTCCATCGCTCTAAAGCATGTTTGTTGTTGCAAATCCGCAGTCTCATTCCGACCCGAACGAAATGCTTGAACCCATCGTGCTACTGTCTTATACGGTAAAGCCTTTGTGCCTTCCACTAATCCTCGATAGCATTCTGTTGCATTTTTGCCACGGGTAACTTCGATTTTAAGCCAGCACCACTGATCACCTTTTGAAAACATGCTTTACAGCGATGGAAACAAACTCCTCAATTTAACGCCACACAACAACTATCCTTCTTAGCAGATCGACTGTCTTTTGCACTCTACACATCGACAAATGCGCCACCTCACCGCTTCCATATCCTATTTGCGCATGCCCTCCCTTCTGCGAGATTCAAGGTTAAGTTGCCACTATTTAATTTACAACCCTCGTAGAATTGTTTTCTTATGACATGCAAAGGACTATATATAAGTAATAAAGATTAACTGAATAGATTAATAAAAACTATTTGTTTCATATTTATTTATTTATATATATTGTGACTTAACTATTGATTATTTCAGTTTACCGTTTTCTTTTTTCTTTTTTTTTTTAATTACTGAAATGTTTATATTATCACGTGCAATTTAATTTAATACTTATCATTATGTTCAGTTCTTTCTTATACTTAATCCTGCTCATTAAATCTGTTTATGCTTTATCATTTTAAAATTTTTCACATGTTTTTATAGCGTTGTTATACCTTATGTTATGTTTGTCCCACAATGGACAAAGGGTGGAATGCTGTTTGTCCCTCGTTAAACAATTCTGCAACATCAAATGCTCAATGCGGTCCTTAAGAGTTCATTGGGCGACTAGCGCTTGGAAACCATCCCCCGTGGTGGATAAAATCGTGATGATCCCTCCTTTTCCAACTCCCCTTTTGTCCTTTTGTTTTTGTGCATAATTTACTTTATATTATATATATATATATATACGACAATCCTTGGCATATAAAATTCATTTCAAAATTAAGTTATGTATCTTAGGTGATTTTTTATGTAGTAATTCACTTAGTGGTGATCTGCCAATTAATCGTCCCTAAGGACTGTAAATAACTTGTAGATTTAGCTTTTTTTCTGTTTAATTTATTTACAAATGTAATTCGTGAAGTAAATAACATTAGTTTGTTTAATATGTACATAAAAAATATAATGGTAGTATTTTAACAAAATGAAATGCGTCATTTCCTCCTCTTGTTGTCAGAACACCTAAAGGTAGTAGTGTATAACCATGAACAATAAACGTATTGCTAGGAGTTTATGGCATCCCGATCTAGTTTGCTAAACAATAAACTTGGTTAAATTGATGCTATATTTCAAAGTCACATTAAACGATTATTATCATTGTAAGCATTGTAAATTGCCTCGTAGTTTCATTTATTCATCTCAACAAATGATAACTTTAAAGAAAAAAATAAATTTTTGAGTTTTGATATTTGATAGTATTATGCCAGTGAATAGATCTATGGTTTCACCCTGTAGGTGTTAAACAAATATTAGCGTCATAAGGAAATTGTTTGTTCGCTGGGAATTGTACATGCTCAGTTACGGTAAAATTATACATATTAGGGGGACCGGAAAATAATATCGTTTTGAATTAAAATACTGACATCGGAAATTTATCCTGGATAAAATGTAAGATATTCTTAGATAACTTATAAGATGTTTATTTGTAAAGTACCATGTAAACACTGTTAAACAAAAATTTCCGGTTTCATTTTATTAATTCAAAACGACATTATTTTCCGGTCCCCCTAAAATTTTTATACCTGTCTTCAAAAGTACTCTGATGAGTTTGTTATTGCAATTTGTTTAAAAATTTTGATATTATCAAATATACATGTTCAAAGCATGCAAAACAAATATTGGTGATCAGATCAAAAAATCGTCAAAGCTCTTGTAGTCGGACACTGCATAAATAATATTTTATGATGTATTGAATACCTGCATTTTTAATTAAATTAATGTCTGTAGTTTGTTTTTGATTTTTAAATGTCACACCATAGCCTCCTAAACTAGATGACTGTTGCGTGAATCGGAAACTTGAAAACAGTTTAAGCGGTAGACAGCGCCACCTAGTGCAGATTGGGCGACTTTTTATTCAACAGCCACTAAAGTTTATAAAGGGGAGGTCTGATATATATAAAAGGCGAATAGAATCGAAGAAACGTCGATTATATATATCATATATCACTCCTTAAAGTTATTGGTGACAGTTGAATAAACATGTTGCACAATCTGCACCAGGTGGCGCTGTCTACCGCTTGAACTATTGCCAAGTTTACGAGCCACGCGACGGGCATCTAGTTTAGGAGGTTATGGTCAAACATATGTCTTTAAAAAAGAATGACGTTTTCAGAAAGAATTTTAAATGCTTTTTACACTTGTGTTCATGAGTCAATTTTTTGTTTTATTCTTTACTATTTTGTGTTTCGTTCTCTGCTATCTTTGTGTTTTATTTTACATACTGGGTAATATTTATAACTTATTTCGGAGTATTGTTAGCCCCGCCCTTTTTTCACACCAGTATATTTTTAAGCATTTTTCTTCTTACTACATCGTAATTATATATCGGAGAAAATTTCTCTAAAATCATACTGGTGTAAAAAAGGGCGTGGCTAATAGTAATCCGGATTAAATTATAAATGTTACTAAGTGTGATTTTCTTCTTCTTCTTCTTTTTTTTTTTTTTTTTTTTTTTTTTTGTTGTTGTCTTTCATTATACATGTTAGCCTAAACAGTTTAATATGCTGCATTAATTTTCCCTTTTTAATCGAATAAATTTAATATGGCTATTACCGAGAAAAATAGTTATGTATGCTCATTATTTTTTAAAAAATACAAAAATTAAATTGTTTTTTTACTAATCTTTCTTATTTTAGATTTGATGATAAGATTGATTGCAGGATATAATTAAAATACAAAAAAAAAAAAAAAAAAAAAAAAAGAAAAGAAAAGAAAAGAAAAGAAAAAGGAAAAGAAAGAGAAAGAAACTGTTATTTGTCCAAGAAGAGCAATAAATCAAAGTTCTTATGGAATTTGAAGAAATATGCATAAGCCTTTTTTTTTTTTTTTTTAGTAAGAAAAGTTTAGGAAGATATGTCCGTCTTCAATTACTTTCATTTATTCATTTTTCTTATTTATAGTGCGTTTTATTACTCCAAAAGAGAATGTCTTCAGGAAAAGTGACGCAATAAGTGTAATTAATGGGTGACATTTTTTTTCCAATACTGCAAGATTTGTAACCAAAAAAAAAAAAAAAAAAAAAAAAAAAAAGAACTTCTTATATTAAGAAAATAAAAGTAAATGTATGACAAAGGATTGCTCCAATGGTGACAAATACGCAGTAGCATCTGAATATGTAATCCTGGTTTAAGTTCCTTGTTTATACAGCTGTGTATTAAGCTGTACCTTGATAGATGTAGTACACACTCATAAAGAACTAGGATATATATTTATGTTTGTGTGCGATTTTACATACATTCTACTACACATTTATTTAATAAAATGTCTCTTTTTAAACTATTTCAACAATTTTTAAGTATTTTCAATATTCACAACAGAAAATATGACTATTCATAAATCTAAATCAGGATGGTGTATAGTTAAAACACGAAAAACAATTAATACTTGTGTGGAATAATTAGGTAATGTACGTCGTATTGATCATCTTTCTCCAAATGGCTGTTACTTCAGTTGGACTTTTATTTATAAAATGTTTTTTTTTTCACTTTAACTACTTAATTTCTCTTCATTGATTTCAAATTCTTCTTATTTAGCTTAAATAAAAAAAAAAAAAAAAAAAAATCTATCTAGTTTTGGCGTTTTTATAAATCACAATTTATCAAGTTGCCCAGTTAGACTCAGCTAAATCTCAGGTGGAATGGTATAAATATACATAGCGATACACAACTTTGACTGATAAACATAGAAAAATCGCTTACGAATTAGTCATTTTTGTACTAACTTATATCAGTACACTTACAAGATCAAACTATTTTTTTCTGTATTTCTCGAGTCTTTTCTAAATGTTATGTTAAATTATTCCTTACGATTCTTAAAATACCTTTCCTTTTATTTTGGCATAAAATGACTTACTATATCAATAAATGGCTATATTTTCATATTGTTTTATCTTAATTGATTTGCAGATTTAAATATAATATTTAATCTAAATATATATTATTTTTAAAGTTGAGATTACAGTAATTAGTAGTGTAACACAGGTCGACATGTAAAATTTTGATTTTATAATTTTAGCTGATCTTTATGTTTTTGGTGTGCTGAAACCGAAAATGAAGTCAGTTTTTCTCTATCACGTATAGATTTTTGCCAATACAGGGTATATAATTTCTTCCATTACTCTTCCACCAAGATAATTATATGGTAAGTTTTACAGTATGTTTTCATGATTTATCATGGATACAAATTGGATACACATCAGGGATACAATCCATGATTTATCATGGATTTCAAATCATGGATACCTATTGTTGTAATAGCGCATCACTAGTGCAACGTAAAACCATACGAATCAACCAACCAACCTATTTTTATGATGGTAGATGTAAGAAATTCCATTGTCGGTAAGGACCCTGTATTGGTAAAAATCTATACGTGATAGAGACCAATGGGCTGCATTTTCGGTTTCAACACATCAAAAAAACATAAAGTTCAGTTAAAATCATCAATTGAAATTTTGTCAACTTCAATTTTGTAGGCCTATGTAATTTGTTAGCAGATAACGTATTGTACACATGTATTGGTACACATGTATTTCAGACAAAATCATTTAAATCTCCAACATAGTCTTAGAATTTAATGATAATAATAATAAAAATGTAATTAAAGCAATCATCAGTAAAATTTCTACTTTCAATAAATTTATGTTAGAGGATTCAGTTATTTTTTGGTAACCTATTTACCACATTCATATTTAATTATTTATATAAAACTGAAATTATTATTTTTAAATTATATTTTATACAAAATTATATTTATATTTTATTTCTATTACTCCCTTGTTTAAATTTAATTTAAAATTAATTACTGTGTTACTGACAGTAATTCAATTTATATTTAAACTTGAAGACGTGAGTGCGATTGAAGTTTGTCCTTATTTACAGAGATTTAATTTTATTTTTAAAGGGCTAATTCTATTTTAAATTAATGCATGTCTTTCCTTAATAAAGTTACTTAGTGTTAATTAATTGATTCTCATTTCATTTTCACACTCTCTCCCTTATCTTGAATATAATAAGTTGAAGTATCTGCAAAGCTTTGTTATTCCTAAGATATAGCTTCTATTTAGACAGTTTCTGCTTTATGTAAGACAAAGATGCTCTAAGTTATTGATGAGAGTAAATCGATTGACCTATAAAGTGTTGTTTAGATGGAGACGCTTTAGGAGAAACTTTATGAAGGAGATAAAGGTAGAACAATAAATATTACTGATATATAAAGTCAGATTTCGGAGCATTTTCTGAGAAAGCGTGGTATTGATATAATATGAGTAACTTATGAAAGGAGTTTTAGATGAGCATTTCTGAAGAAAATATAAATATTTTGAAAATTTAGAAAGAGACTTACAGTTAGAAAGTAAGTATAACACTAAATAACTTATACGCGATCGATGACTAGAAACATGAAAAAAAAAAAAAAAAAAAATGTATAAAAAAGGATTACCAGAAAATATTAAAATTACTCTGAAAATAAATAAATAAATAAATAAATAAAAGTTCTTGTGTATAGTTCGCTTCTGTATCTAAAATTCAAGATATTTAAAATAAAAAAGAATTACCAAAAATTTAAAAAGTGGTGAATTCCTACCCTTTTTGTGGAAAATAGCATGTTTCAGGATTACACTTATGTGTCAAAGTCGTAGACAAGGTGAGGGGGAATTGGAAGTTCTAATATCTCCGAAAGTTTCCAGATGTGTTGGAAATTTTTGAGTTAACCATAATTTTTAACACTCAACATTACGAACTAAAGTTTGAACTCCCTCCGAAATATTTTTCTAGCTACGGCTTTGCTATGGGTGAATCACATACTGTCGTCAATTACCCATTGGGTAATTTTTGTTCGTCGTTAAACGGGCTCAACATCAATTTTAAAAATTTTAAGAAGAATTATTATTTTATTTCAAATAATAACTGAACTAATATTTAAATCGTGACAACATGACTGCGTTTGAATTTCTTCTATACTAACAAATATTTATTTTTTTTCTCCTAGAAAATTAATACTATTTAAAAATTACACCTTTTCTTCCTTAATAAAGTTACTCAATGTTGATTAATTTACTCTCGTTTTGTTCTTACACATATTTTCTTAACATGAATATGATATGTTGAAGTATTTGCAAAGCTTTTTTATTCCAAAAATATTCCAATTCTAGATAGAATCTACTTTATGTAAAAGTAATATTCTCTAAGTTATTGATGAAAGTCAATAAATTAATCTATAAAGAGATGTTTAGATGGAAATGCTTTAGGAAAATTTTATGAAAGTGTAAAAAGTAGATTAATATATACTACTGGTATATAAAGTTCGATTTATAGCATTTCCTTTGTAAAAGTGCTGTAAAAGAAATGATATAATATGAGTGATTTTTTAAAAAAGTTTCAGATTTGTAATATTTAAATAATTAAAGGCATTATAATAAAATTAAATGTGGAACTATAGCCAGAAATTAAATAAGAATAAATATTTTATAGATGATCTATAAATAAAAATATGCAATATAATCTTTTTATATTGTAAAAAAACTAGCAGAAATTTTGTTTATTTAGGAAAGATTTTTTTTTTTTTGTTATGAGAAAGTTCTAATAAATATTATCAAACATTAGGGGACCGGTCGGTAGAGTGCCGTGCTCATAGTTGGAAGACTGTCGGTTTGATACTGTTCAAGAAAAATTCCACTTCCATTATCGAATGAAGCGATCTCGACCCGTCTGAATTATTCAAAGAAACGAAATGTCCAAACAACACTGTCCCTTCCATCTATTCCAGGAGTGCGGTAGCTCAGTCTATAGATCGCCGAGCTCGTAACTGGGAGATTGCGGGTTCGATACTCGAGCCGGGCGAAGACCGTCGTGTATACTAATGGCGGATGTTGTACGTAAAATCCCTCGTGGCCTGAATGTTCACGCTGTGCCCATCCATATTTTACCTTTGGGGGTCACCGAAGGAGGGAGCTCCGTGGAGGGTCAAAATTGTGATGGCATGTCTCTGGAACATACTTAAAGGTACATCCCAGACCGCCACCAGTTACCCATAGCGCAGTACTACACTGTAAAAAAAAAAAGAAAAAAAATCATGTAAGATTACGAGAAAAGCCCGTCAGCAGAGATTCCAGATAAAGCCCGTAAAAAAAGTTTAGAGCGTAAATTAAGTATGTAATGACCTTAAATTGTGTTACACGCCCGTAAAAAATTTTATTTTGCGGGCTTTGTCTGGAATCTCTACTGCCGGGCTTTCCCCGAAATCTTACGGGATTTTTTTTAACGGTATAGTGCAACGTTAAACCCAAACGCCACCTTCAAACATTAGGATTAGATATTTATTATAACTGGATTTGCAGATTTCACTCCATTATACTATACACTTCATAATATGTGCTAACTATTTTTTCAAAAACTACCGTTTTCTGAAACTTTAAATTTATTATCTTACAAAAATTTCCCAGTATCTTTCTCAACATAGACATAAAACAACGCAACAAAGTGTAAATCATAGTCCTTCTTACTTTATTTTTCAGGCTAATGCAATGAAATTTCACAATTTCTCTTACTACTAAACATTTTTCGAAATTCCATGACACATTAATTAAGAAAATACCAATAAACAGAAATATAGCATAAAAATAAAAATATATATTGTGAAAGGTATTCTTGAAGGAAGTTATTTTCCAATGGAAATTGTTTTGAAAGAAAAAATTCTGTGTTAAATTTTATGAAAGCGATAAAGTTTGAGCAATAATATCCAGAAAATATATGAAATGATTACGCAAGTTTCATTGAAAAAACACTCAAAAAAGAAGTTGAACAAGAGTATGGATATGTTTTTGGACTAATATTTGATTCATGTATTATTTCAATTCTGTTTTCATTTAATAACAAAAGTTATAAAGATCTGGACACTTTAAAAATTTAAGAAACTTTTGAAAATCCAATTTATATAGAAAGTCTTGATTGCTAAATCCCCATCCTATTACATATATGTTTAAAGCATTAATTTTACGATCAGTATTCTTTGAATTTTTTAACAGTACACTTTCAAAATTCTTGTAAATTGATTCTATAAAAGTGATATTTTCAATACTTTGGAAATAATTTAGAAATCGTGTTAAAAAACATATAAAAATGTTAAAGTAAAAATATATTTTCATTAATGAAAAAAACAAAATAAAAAAAGTATATATGCAAAGACTTTTTTTTTTTTTAAATTCAAATTTCGTTATAGTTATAGTGAAAAATAGCATGTGTAAAGGTGAGCAATTTGTCCAGATTTTACAGTGTAATCTCTAGGTATAATAAAAGGAAATGTATGTGAATCCGTTACATTGTAGGCAAAACTATCATAGTAGAGCTACAGAATTTGCATGAAAGTTCATTTTAGCCTGTCTTGATAAATTTCGAAAAACATTTTCTGAAATTGTGATTAAATCTTTAATGTTTTTTTTCTTTTTTTTTAATACATAAAAATATATAAATTTTTGAAATAGTCTACTCTGGAGATAGAAACATAAATGTTAAATGTCTATTAGCTCAGTAGGTTAAAATATTCTACTCTACAAAAACTTTTGTGTTATCATAGAAAAAAAAAAAAAAAAAAAAAAAAAAACTAATAGAAAAGAGTCAATGGATATTATGATTTTTTTTTTTGTGTGTGTGTGTGTATTCACATTATTCTAAACTGCATGAATGACTAGAGAAAGACAAATGATTTAGATCAGTGTTGGTAAGTTTGTAGGCAAATAACTGATCGCAAAGCTACAGAATTTTGCATGAGGTTTCTTTTGATCTCCCATGATGGACCTTGAATTTTTGATTAGTTTGATTTTATTTTAATTAAAATTTTACAGTTGAGGAGATCGACTGGTGCTGCTATCTATTGCCATAGAGTAAACATAATAATCTATTCGAGAAATGCTTGTCCAAAATTAGTTCAACCGTTTAAACACCCGGTTAAGGCAAAAATGCAAACAGCAGGAACCCGGAAATACGGATTAAGCAAGGAAGAAATTGTTAAAAGCAGTGGGTACCTGAAACGAGTTTTTAAGTAATATCAATTGAATTTCTTTTAGTTTAGTTTTATAAATTCATTTAAAATTACAGCGATTTGTGTGGTTGTTAGCATTATATATATATATATATATATATATATATATATAATTCTCGTAATTACAGTATTTAGCTAAGAAAGAAAAGCCTGCTAGTATACAATATTTAAAGCAAGTGATTCTAGGTATACAGTGTATACTTTACGTTAAGTTTGAGCATATAATATTAAAAATACTATTTTAATTTTAATAACAAAAAAAAAAATAAGGTAATATACTCTTCAGTGAAAACAGATATCAACGCGTATGAAATTATTAATAATTTTAAACAAATTAGAAATTATATATTTTCCTTATAAAATTACCTTATGCATTATTTTTCAAGCTAGTTAACAATATTCACATAAAATAAATGTATAATGTAAATAATACTTTTAAAATAAATTTTAATAGATGAAATATTAAATGTGATTTATTTTATGTTTATAATTATATGTTTTATATATGTTTATAACTAATTTATGTTTATAATATTCTATGTTTATAATTGTATGTTTACGTTTATGTTTATGTTTACGTTTATAAAATTTATATTAATGCAAATATAAGATGAACAGAAAAAAAAAAAAGAAAGAAAGAAAAAGGAAAATGATAGATTGTACTTTCATGTACTTAGAATGATTTCCTTTTTTAGGAGATATGTTTATTAAATACATAAAAAAAAAATGTATTATAACAATAATTTACAATAATAATTATATCTTTGCTAAATATATCGCAATTTTTATTATTAAATCTTAAGAAAACACATTATAACACGTGAAATATATAAGTATTTTATTAAAACAATACACATTTTTATTTTTTTTTCAGTTATATTCAATCAAAAAAAAAAAAAAAAAAAAAAAAGGAAGAAGAAGAAGAAGTAGAAGAAATGTATGAATGTTTTTCGCTGAAGATTTTTTTCTTTTTGTTTCATAAAGACCTTTTATACATTTCAAAATGATAGCATCTCAAAATTGCAGTTCAGCAATTCAGCACTTTTGAATTTATAATCTCATTCAAAAATGAGATAAAATACGAAATCTGAATTGCTGAATCTGCTTGTAGTAATTGCATTTTCATATATATTGTTTAAGTTTCGCGCTCAGTTTCCAGACTATTTTTTGGGTGTCTTCAAAAAAAGCTTTAATTTTATCGATTCTATGAAAACTACAAAAGTGCTCTGATGTATGTAAATATTATATTATTGAAAGCACTAGGAAAATATAGCTAGGATTAAAATAACTTAAGAAATATGTAACCAAAAAAAAAAAAAAAAAAAAACATGAAAATTATCATGTGGGAATTTAATTCTGCAATAAATGTTTTACGCATTCAGGGGCGAAGAATTTTACACTGATTTATTTTTAAAGGCACCAGAAAATACGATTAAAGTTATGAGAGAACAAATAAAGCACTTATTTTTCTGCTACGTAATAATAATAAAAAAAAAATCTAGTTAAAAATTCCAGGATAAATTTTTCGACGGGAATCAGTAACAGCGTTCGCGTGTATCAAACGCAACGAGATAAAGGGTTAATATACACCTCTATTGGCAACATGGAATTCGTTAAACATTTTGACACAGAGTTATCATTTCAAGATATCTTATAAAACTTTACGATGTGTCAAATACAGCTATAATTAACAAAATTCGAAGTAATTTCTAATATACTGGGTCTTTCATAAGTCTATAGACATTTTGAACATTTATAAAAATCGAAGGAATTGACAAAATTGAACACGGTTTGTAAAAAAATTATTTTCGTTAAGTTTTTTTTTTTTCGAGGGGGGGGGGGGCAAAAATGTTGTTGGCCAGTCAGTCCTCTCTTTCCTTTGCTTTGCGACATTTATATGCACTATTTTGCGGAAAAGTTCTTCGGTGTATACAGATTTTCTCACTGGTTTAGGTATGTTGATAACACTTTCGTTCTTGTTCCCTCTGATGTCAATTTTTCCAGTTTACTTTATTTGGTTAATTAGATTGACCCATGCATTCAATTTATTTTTGAGATTGTTTTTGCCTTTCCTTGACGCTTATGTGATTAGAGACAAGAATCGTTTCTCAACCACTGTCTTTAGAAAACCCTTCTCTCTCTCACTTCCGCCTCATGCTCCCTCTAACCACGCCCCTCAACAGAAAATATCTGCTTTCTATACTTACGTATTTTGTGCCTTACATATTTGTTCTAATCCGTCAAGTGTTTCGAAAGAAATTAATTATTCAAAATCACTTGCTCGTTCTCGAAGCTATAATTCCTCTATTATCTATAAATCTCTACATAAATTCAAGTTTGGATGTTATGAATAAAATAATGGAAGAAGGATCATTTTGCAAGAAAGAAAATGACATCACAATCGCAAAAATGTATTGACATATATATACTAGTTGTCCCATAATACTGTAGACATTTTAAAAATTTATAAAAGTTAAAGGAATTGGTAGAATTGGATGCGGTTTAAGAAAAAATTATTCTCTTAAAGTTTTTTTTTTTTTTTTTTTTTTGGAGGTGGGGGGGGGATAAAGGAAAAAAATAGTCGATAGATGGCTTTGTACATGAGCAAATCACATATTTCGATCAAACATTATATGTATTTGCATTCAAATGTTTACAAGCTTATAAGTCCTATTGCATATGACCACCATAACCACAATTAAACTAAACTAAATAAAAAAATAATAATCTAAAAATTTTCTTCCACTTTTCATATGTTTATATTTTACTTATTATTTAAGTAGAAATCTCAACTTTAGTACATAGATAATACTTTGAAGATTGTTTGTGTTTAATTATTTCTAGTTAAATACGAGGGTTGTAAATTAAATAGTGGCAATTTATCCTTGAAACACGCAGAAGGGCGGGCATGCGCAAATAGGATATGGGAGCGGTGAGGTGGCGCTGTTGTCGATGTGTAGAGTGCAAAAAACAGTCGATCTGCTAAGAAGTGTAGTTGTTGTGTGGCGTTAAAGTGAGGAGTTTCGTTTCCATCGCTCTAAAGCATGTTTGTTGTTGCAAATCCGCAGTCTCATTCCGACCCGAACGAAATGCTTGAACCCATCGTGCTACTGTCTTATACGGTAAAGCCTTTGTGCCTTCCACTAATCCTCGATAGCATTCTGTTGCATTTTTGTCACGGGTAACTTCGATTTTAAGCCATGACCGCTGATCACCTTTTGAAAACATGCTTTAGAGCGATGGAAACGAAACTCCTCACTTTAACGCCACACAACAACTATCCTTCTTAGCAGATCGACTGTGTTTTGCACTCTACACATCGACAAATGCGCCACCTCACCGCTTCCATATCCTATTTGCGCATGCCCTCCCTTTTGCGAGTTTCAAGGTTAAGTTGCCACCATTTAATTTACAAACCTCGTAGAATTGTTTTCTTATGACATGCAAAGGACTATATATAAGTAATAAAGATTAACTGAATAGATTAATAAATACTATTTGTTTCATATTTATTTATTTATATATATTGTGATTTAACTATTGATTATTTCAGTTTACCGTTTTTTTTTTTTTTTTTTTTTTGTTTTTTTTTTAATTACTGAATTGTTTATTTTATCACGTGCAATTTAATTTAATACTTATCATTATGTTCAGTTCTTTCTTATACTTAATCCTGCTCATTAAATCTGTTTATGCTTTATCATTTTATAATTTTTCGCATGTTTTTATAGCGTTGTTATACCTTATGTTACGTTTGTCCCACAATGGACAAAGGGTGGAGTGGTGTTTGTTCCTCGTTAAACGATTCTGCACCATCGAATGCTCTAGGCGGTCGTTAAGAGTTCATTGGGCTATTAACGCTTGAAAACCCTCCCCCGTGGTGGATGGAATTGTGATGATCCCTCCTTTTCCAACTCCCCTTTTGTCCTTCTGTTTCTGTGCATAATTTACGTTTTTTTTTTTTTTTTTTTTTTAAATATACGACAATCCTTGGCATATAAAATTCATTTCAAAATTAAGTTATGCATCTTAGGTGATTTTTTATGTAGTAGGTCACTTTTTGGTGATCTGCCAATTATTTGTCCCTAAGGACGGTAAATAACTTGTAGATTTTTCTTTTCCAGGTACGAAGGGGTCATCCAGAGATTTCCAAGCTCAAAATAATTAAAATTTAATTATGTTTTACAATATTAATTTCGAAGAGAAACTGTGAGTGTCAGTAATACAAATAATAATAAAAATAATAATAAAAAGTCTTTAATGTCACTTTTTAATGTTTAACAGCTTGCAATATATATGTATATATCTATATCTATACCTATATCTATATCTATCTATCTCTCTCTATATATATATAATTTATCTGGTTTATGAAGTAAAAAAATAGATAAATAATTAAAATAAATAAATAAATAAAACTTCACAAATAATTTTCTTTGTGTACATCTATTTAATTTTTTAAAGATAAGCATATCTTTATATTAAATTAGATTTACCTTTGATATATATCTCGTAAAAAACATAATACATCCAGTAAAAAATTATAAAATATAGAGAATTTATTTTATAAAAAAATAATCCGGTGTGTCACTCACACGACTTTCTCTTACCCTGAAATTTAATACTATAAATACAGGTTGCAGATTAAGAGGTCAGATAACGAGTACTATTATGCAAACCTGTGTTAAACAATTCAAATTAGGCTTCGGACGAGTTTTATATGATAATTAGTTCTGCGTGAGGGGGATTACCACTCCCTGAACCCCCCATTTCATTAATACATCTATATTTATACAGAATTTAATTCGGTTATTAAAAAAATAATTCTGCTTTTAGAAAATAACTTATTAAAATTAATATTTAAAAAAATTATCTTTTATGGTAATGCAGACAATTTCCATATTAGAGAAGTAGTATAACACTAAATATATATATTTAAAAAAAAGTTGAATTTATTCTCAATATTACATAAAAAAAATAATAATAATCTTTTGTTAAAAAAGGAAAAAAATCGATAACTTTATTTTAAATTATCGCAGATCGATGGTTCAACCATTCGTTTTAAAGGTATTGGCGAGCTCTTTTGAAAGATACCCATCATAAAAATTTACTACCCTCGAGGGGCTCGGGAACTTCTCCCCCAGGGAGGTGGCGAGACTCCTATACATACAATTTTTTTTTTTTTTTTTTTTTTTTTTGTCCCAGTTGACTATTTCTATTATAAATAATTCTTGTAAATTTCATAATGATTACTAAAAATAATTCTCTTTATGCACATTTATATAAAATTTTGTCCTATATCGCCATGTTAAAAATTTAGAAAAAGCGGGATGGCAATGCAACCTGAAAGACAATTTTTTTTCCAAAAGTTGATAGGCACTAATTTATGTCAAGGTGCAACTACATATCAATTTGTATGAAATTCTGTGCAGTAGTTCCTGAGATACAGCTGCCTAAAATTTTGTCACACACATACAGACTGACAGACAGACATTATCTAAAAATGGTCAAATCGTGTTCTACAGCTCTCAAAACGTGTAAATACATCAAAAACCGAGGTCGAAAATTTTTACGAATCCAATACTTTCTTCTATTGAATATAGAAGAAAGTAAAAATGATAACAACGACTAGTTGCCGCGTGAAAGAAATAGTACGACCTTTCGTACTAATAATGAAAATGTTCAAATTGTTTAGTTTAAAAAAAATAACAATTAATGGCAGGGGAATGTCATCAAAACTAAAGATTTTTTTTTTTTTTAAATTTATTATATATATATATATATATAAATAAGATAAAATTTAAATTTAGGAGGCAGTAAAACTTGAATTATTAAAACTATAGAACTAGAACAATGTTTTTATAAACCAATGCGCAATTGCAGCAAAAGGAAATATAAAACTATAATAAATAAGCAAAATAATCAAAGCCAGATGAAAATTTAATCCCAAAACACATGAGGGATTTCATCAGTGGAGCTCCCCTGATGAAGGCCCTCATGTGTTTTGGAATTAAATTTTCATCTGGCTTTCATTATTTTGCTTATATATATATATATATATATATATATATATATATATATATATATGTGAACAAAAAATCACCAGAGTTCTTCAGGTTTTGCAATAACTTTTAATCCTATATGTCACAAACATATTATCATTATCTTCACTTTTAGACACTAGATTTGTGTTAAGATAAAGGTTAGGGACACAAAGAAAACTGACATTTCTTAGAGAAAAAACAAAAACAAAAACGAAGTATTCCCTATTTATAGGAAAAAAAAAAAAAAACTTTCTTTTAATCCAGGGGTGGTCAATGTGCGGCCCTTGGGCCGTGTGTTAGCCATCATTTGTTGTGTATTAGATTAACGCCAATTAACACATAAATACTACTACTAATAATAATAATAATTTATGTTTTGACAATTCGAAGTAAAAACATCAAGTATGCTGAAAAAAAAAAAAAAAAAAAAAAAAAAAGGCATTAAATTAAAAAAACTGGTGTGGTTTAAAACCGATTGTCTATGGAAGGGATATAAACCTGCGTGCAGTTCCTCCTGTGTGGAGAGGATTTATTTTTCTGAGAGTTCCAAGAATATATTTATACAATTTCTGGAGAAAACCACGGAAAACTCTGAACATCTAGGACGAAAAGCGTGACGTGATTTCCAATAAAAAAAATTTCCGTATATCAGCTTTAAAAGGAAACACTAAATGAAGAAAACAGAATCGAATATCACACTGATTATTATTAAAAAGAAAAAAAAAGAGATAATTTTTTAATTATTATTATTATAATTACTTATGTATATTTATAAATGTTTAATTGTTCCATTGTTTTTATATGCGTTTTTTTTTTTTTTTTTTTTTTTTTGAGGAGAAAAAGGAAGTTGTCATTTTGAGAATATGGCCCATATGTATGCGTATTATTTATACACGCATATTATTATTTATATATGAAAGTTAATTTACATCTCTCTATTTCTTAACTGAAATACAATTTTAAGATAAATTAATTATTATTTCTTATATTTTGATTTGATGCTGTCTCTAAGCTTATCGTATTTATGAAATTACGGATTTTGACCGTAAGACGTACCAGTAAGTGAATTTTTCTAAAGAATTACGCAATGGGATGACATCATAAAAAAGTATGTTGCAGAAAATACTTTTTTATCTCAGCGATACGTCAATATTGGTCAAACAATTCATCTTCTTGTTTGATATTTTCTTTTTTATTATAATAAAAATACATATTTTGAGCATTAATGTATTCTGAGCAAGTACTTGATGCTGTTATGAAAACAAATAGGTTTACAAGAGAGATATATATATTTAGGCGGAAATTCAATTAGATTAATTTCATTTATAATTTGTTTTGACACAAAAAGAATAACTGTATCAACCAACCATCCGACGACGGAAATAGAACTTCCTTTATTACTTTTCCGGCCTCTTAGCATCCACCAAAAAACATTTAACTGTCAGTAACAGTAGTAACTCTTTTGAGTAAATTCGTCATGAAATTATACTACATGGGAAATATGGCTCATCTTCTGATAATGTCATTTTTGTGGATAGCCTACGTCAGTGGATCTTCAGGTGAGAGATTCATTTTCTTAAATAGTTGAAAATGAAGTGTTCTCTGCAGCAATAAATTAACTGTGGCATACAGTTGCTTAATTCTTTGAAAAAAATTGTATATTCTGGCCACCACAAGACTTTTTTCTATATTTTTCTATACAAATTCACACAGTAGAAATAATTTATTAAAACTATTATTTATTAAATTATCTACCATGATGAATGTAGTCAATTTTTATCTTGGAGAAAATTGATACTACATATCCAAAAAAAGACAGTTTTATTCGCTATGAATATTTATTCTTTTAAAAATTGCGTCTTTTAAATAGTTTTCTCTCGTATCAAGTTTGTACAGTATGCCATGGAAGTTGAGATATAGCCTTTCCGTTCTCGGAAAAAAATTGCAGTATAGAAGTGCTATATATTAGCTGGTATGCATCTAAATTGAATCATCATAATGTATCTTAATAGTCTTCTCAGATATCAAGATGTGTTTGATTATACGCAATAAAACATGCGATATAATCTTCACTTAATTTGGGAAAATCGCTGTACAGCAGCACCACCTGTTGAGCGATTGCCACCAAAAGTTGTCAGACAATAATTTAGGTTTAGGAGCATCTACATATAAATTTATATACAATTATGTTCAGTAGCTCCAGAGACATAGCCTTCCTTTAAATTGCACGAATAACTGTATAACAGCGCCACCTGTTGAGCGATTGACACTAAAAGTTGATAAGCATTAATACAGGTCTAGGCACATCTCTATATAAATTTATATGCAATCTGTGCAGTAGTTCCTGAGATACGGTCGCCACAAATTTTTGTGGCACACAGATAGGTCTTTTGTCTGTGTCTGGATTTCTCAAAATGTGTAAATCCATCGAAAACCGGAAGTCGAATATTTTTACCAAAACAATATTTTTTACAATTGAATATAGAAGAAAGTAAAACGAGATGACGAATGATTATGTTAGCTACTACTGTTTTCTAAGAAATATCGGTGTGAGATTTTTTTTTTTTTTTTTTTTTTTGGAAGAATAATCAGCTGAGAGGTAAATAAGAAAGAAATAAGATTACCTTAGTGTGTTTTCTCATGAAAAAAAAAAAAAAAAAAAAAAAAACAGAAATCTTTAAATTTACTACTTGTAGAGTGATATTTCTCTGAAGTAATTAATCTGCTATTATGCTGGCTTTACAAAAAAAAAAAAAAAAAAAAAAAACAGTATTCCACAACTTTTTATAAAAGCTGTTTTCGGTTTCAGGTTCAGAGTTATTTTCTAAATTAAATTATTCTAAAATTTTTAATTAACAAATGATATAGAATTTTACGTGCAAACTTTCTATATCTTTTCTTAAAAAATATGTCTATTTCTCAAATTTAAAGTTGATTTAACGTTTTGCATTTATATTTTTTAAATCGCATCGTGGTATCAAAAACAAAAAAATTCAACAAGTTTCGTAATATATATATATATATATATATATTTATATATTTTTATTTTTTTAATTTTCTTAATTTTCTTTTCTCTTTCTTTTACTTTTTACCCTTTCATAACGTAATGGAGATTTTGTATAAATCTTTAATCTTTTTCTTTCTTTCTTTTTTTTTTTTTTTTTTTTTTTTTAATGATTCTAAGTGAATCTAAAATTTTCATATAACTAGTTTCCAATTTCAAAATTAAAGTGAGGTTTCCATTTTATCACTTTGATGACATAATATATATATATTCTTTACGTTTTAAAGTAATTACCGTTTTTATACATAAGGCTGACTGGTTGGTTGTGGGAATTAAGGCCAATTGACTATTTTAGGATTCTAGGTCTGAGGGGGAGTGCCCTGCTTGGAGAAAACCACGGAAAACTCAGAACTGCTAGGCCGACGAACGTGACCTGGAATCGGCTCCGGCACCTCACGTCTACCAGCTTTAAGCGCACAACCGCTCGGCCGCAGGTGGATTTATCCATATGGTTTGAGAGAGGTTTTAAATTTTCAAATATCTACCAAATTGTTTCATAAATACATTGATTAAAAAAAGAAAAAAAAAAAAAAAAAAAAAAGGATTTTTTTTTTTTTTTTTTTTTTTTTTTTTTTTTTTTAAACTACAAAAATTTACTGCAAAATTACATTTCAATCTATCAAAATATATTTTTTTTTCTTCCTGTAACCATTAATATAAAATTTACCCAGTAGTCTTTACTTTCCGAATATACATATGTAAGGAAAATACTGTAATGACAAAAATTCGACTTTTATATTTTGGTGTATTTATACGTTTTAAGGTCTCCTGAATTAGTTTCTATTTTTATGATGATGTATATATTATGTGTGTGAGTGCAGGGTTTAACTTGGCAGAAAAGTTTCTTTTAGTATTTTAGATAAAGCAGTATTAATGCACAAGCAGTATTTTAGCATTTTCGAAAATTAATTTAATTCTTTTGATACTATTGATTTCTTTTTGTTAATTTAAATTATTTAAAGTCCGATACCGTCTAAACACTTTATTGGATTGAGATGAAAAAATATATATACGTTATAAGTCACCGTTGTGCGACCTGTATAGATTTTGGTGAATCTAGAACTTACAGTTTTTTACAGATACAAAAATAAATCTTTATCATTATACCTTATGGGCTGAAATTATTGTGGAAGTGGGATAGCGTCTAAACGCCTTACTATAATGAAATGTAAACTTGTAAGCATGTTATAGATCCCTGTCAACCGAACTGTATAGATTTTGATGAATATAGATTTTACAGACTTTTACAGGGACACAACGAAATATATTCTTTATCATTATGATCTATAGTATCAAATTATTTTAATTGCAATATCGTTAAACAATAAACTATTAAACAATAAACTATTTGGAGAAAAATAATCAAACACCCTATTACAGTTTTATCTTTCGTTTACTTGACAACTTTTATCTCTTAAAATTCATTAAAGTAACCGTTAATTGCTTAATGTACGGAAAGTCGTGTAAAGTCACACCAGATTTTTTATTTTTTTTTTTTTGTACTATTTTGCATACAGAGATCATTTGGTATCAAAGCAGGATTACGAAAGGCTAAGTAGCAGAAGGAAATGTAATTCCAAGGTTGAGAGATGAAATCGTCGCCTGCCATGCGCTGAACCTAGTTTGATCCTGTCTGCTCAGACAGGAAACTTTTATCTAATGGAAAGTCTTTTTTTTTTTTTTTTTTTTACACTAACGACTTTCTCTTACCCTGAAATTTTATACTATAAACACAGGTTGCAGATTAAGAGATAAGATAACGAGTATTGTTATGTATACCTGTGTTAAACAATTCAAATTAGGCTTCGGAAGAGTTTTATATGATAATTTGTTCTGTTTGAGGGGGGCTGCTACCCCCTCAACCCCCCGTTGCATTAATGCACCTGCATTTATATAGAATTTAATTCGGTTATTAAAAAATAATTCTGTTTTTAAAAAATAATTTATTAAAATTATTATTTTAAAAAATTATCTTTTATGGTAATGCAGACGATTTCCACATTACAGAAGTAGTATAACACTAAATTTTAAATAAGAAGCTGAATTTATTCTCAATATTACATAAAAAAAAAAGAAAATGTTGTTAAGCATGAAAAAAACTTTATTTTAAATTATCACAGATCGATAGTTCAACCATATGTTTTAAAGGTATTGGCTAGCTCATTTGAAAGATACCCATCATGGAAATTTACTCCCTTCGAGGGGGGACTTCCCCCCAGGGGGGGAGGAGAGGCTCCTACATACACATTTTTTTTTTCAGTTGACTATCTCTATTACGAAAAATATATATTCGTTTCATTTAGTTTAGTGCAGTCTATAGATGTTGAACTCTACTTGCCTGCAATTTCCCCCATAGACGTTATGTATTTGAATACTTTTGAGTGTCCCTTTACACGAACAGTTTGCTTCATCTCAACGAAAAGCTTACTGTAGCATCCCTATATGATACACATTTAGAATACCGAGTTTGGAATTTCTGCTACTAATTGTTCTTAAGATATGCTACTAACAGACAGACAGACACCCAGACCATTCGCTAAAAACATGATTTTCGTATTCAGGGGACCTCAAAACATGAAAATAAAACAAAAACTCTCGTTCGAAAATTTGACTCTAAAACATTACTTTCTCGACCCTATGGGCAAGATAAAGTAATTATAATTTGCTCGAAATAAATATGCTTCATTAATTGTTTTTTGTTTCGATTATTTTCTTTTTATTTATCAGATATTACACTTTTTAACACTTTTCAACAAGGTTGGAAAGTGTTAATGACTTCGGTTTGTCTGCCTGTCTGTCTGTCCGCGCTCAAACTCCCGTAAATATTTATGGAAATTCTTGTAACTGATACATGTTTTTCAAGTTACCATTTCTTTTTTTCTACAGCTTTTAGACAAGAAATCAATAAGATTGTTTGTAATTACTATCGTAGTATTTTTTTAATAATCTTATTACATATCTAACAGCATTTTATTTACTTCAATATTTTAAGTTTGTGATTGCTTTAATTAGATTTTTATGGCTTTACAGTCTTTAATAAATTTTCTTTTAAGAAAGTTCTTAGATAAATTAGCATCAATATTCACAGATTAACGTAAAAGTTTGAGGCTCCTAAAGTAATGTACCAATATCGCAGGTATACAAAAACAAAGTGTAAAATTTGATTTAATAATTTAAGCTGATGCATATTGCAGGAACTGACTTACGGCCTCCAATTCTAGATTATTCTCTTGCATGTTTAAAGTTGCCTGATCAAAGTCAATGATTAGTCAAACTTATAAACACCAACGTTTATTTTAAGGTTGAAGCGGAAAGGAATGAACTTATTCTAGTATCAACTAAATCTATATTAAGTTTTTTCACCATACGGTGGTCCTTGGATTTGTATTCGAGTAATCTTTAAACCACTAAACTCACTTCCAACTTAATATCCGGTGGCAAGCTCTTCAATTATAGTATAAAATAACATTTACAGAAAATTACTTTCGGAAGCACATTTCAGCGTACTAACAAGCACAATTTTTCTATATCTATTTTAGCAACCTCCTTTAAACCTGTTCTCAAATTGACAAAATAACTCCCAATAGCTAGAAACACTCTACACCAATCCTCTTTTAACTCTACTTGACACTTCTGATATTTCAACCCGAACGTCGCCACCTGATACTGGATCCAACTAGTGAAATTCACTTTCATTACTGTATATCGAATTTAAATCTACTATTAAAATTAAAAGTTTACTTAAAATTATTCAGAAAACTTTCACACGCAACATTCCTTAAAACTTATTAGTCTTATTTTCCAGCAACAAACTTATATTTAATTTGAAAATACAACTTTTGGATCTCCTGAAATTATTCGTTTTTAAGTTACCCTAAGAGACTCTAAAACAAAGATCAAACGTTAAAAAACTTGAATTCGGTATTCAGGAAGCCTCAAAATGTGTAAATATGCAAAAAACAAGCGATGAATATTTAGCATAAAAGCATACATTATTTATCATATGTGTATGAGGGATTCATTTCATTTCCTGAGCAGCTTTCCTCTACATGGTAAAATATTGAATAGAAGATTGTAAAATAAAAAAGAATGTTATGGCTTAAATATTGGCAGCCCTGTATATCTTCTAAAGGTTATGTATACATCACGTGCAGCACATAAATATAATCCTATATTAATAACATACGGTACCACCTGAAGTACACTTCCATCAATTTTCAAGTATTGTCTACTATAATCTAATTATTTTGTGTAGCTCTGTAAATGAACAGTGAATGATTTCTACACCTTAATCTAAACGAAACATGTTTCTACGTATACATACATACATACATATATATATATATATATATATATAAATTAATGCTGGGTGCACAGTCGCGGATCTTCAAAGAAACAGACTTTTCTGGAACTTCACTTATTTAATATTAAGAGAGTAGGGACTTGGAAGGCGATGGAGAATGAGGACATTATATCCAGTCGCAGTACTTTATTGTTGCAGTCTCGGATCTCGGCACGGAACATTGGGGTTTCATGGTTTAACGCGGATACCGGGCGTACGGGCCCCGACGAATATTCTTTATTCTTTAGATCTTTTCAGCCGATGATAGTTCAAATCTCTCTAAAAACCGCTCTCTAATTTTTTCGAGTTTCGTGTTTTATACCCGTAATTTTTGGTGCAATTTGGCGTATTTCTAATTCCATCCCTTTTTCTATAAATGTCTATCCCTTTAATAACAAAAACTTCTCTTTGTGTTTTATTGGTTCTACTTTCGTTTTTCGCAGACAGTCTGGAGCCTTAACCCGCTAAAGTTGCAATTCGTCAAGTCATTAAAACAATTATTTATTGCTCTGTATTTGACATAAGTAATCAACCCTTAATTTAGAATCATAAAACTTTTATTATTTTAAATTGAATCTTTCCGGCGCCCAGATATTTTTCTATTGCTCATTAAATATTATTTATAGGATATTTCCAGATATCAAAATACTTAAAATGATTAACTTGTTTATATCAAATGATCGCGATTGCAATTTCCGTTCGTTATTCTTTATGCTTTTAATCTTACAGCCTAATATGAAATTTCCTTTAATTTATTTTGAGATATTACTTTGAAATATAAACAGAATACCCTGAAAATATGAAAATAATAATTTATAATATAAAAATATTAATTTCTTACTTCTTTTTATCTCTTATATTTCACGTATAATTCGTTTCATTTTGGCAGTCTATAGATGTTAAACTCTACTTACCTGCAATTTTCCCCATATACGTAATGTATTTGAATTATCTTGGGTGTCCCTTTACACGAACCATTTTCTTCATTTCAACGAAAAGTTTAGTGTAGCATTCTTATATCATGCACTTTTAGAATACCAAGTTTGAACTTTCTGCTATAATGTGTTTTTGAGATACTCTGGTAACAGACACACAGACCGACCGCAAAAACTATGATTTTTGGATTTAGGGGACCTCAAAACGTGTAAATAAAACAAAAATTCAATTTTGAATATTTGACCGAAAAATAATACATTCGTAATTTCTTATACCTTATGGGTAATAAAAAGAAAAAATTACAATATGCATAGTCTTTCTTCCCGAGATATCACCAAATGCAGAACGCTCAGCAGAATTCACTACGAGAAACATTTATTTGGACAAAAATGTTGAAATATTGTCCCAGTAGATGAATATTTATTATATCTAATTGATTTCAATAACAAGAGATCTATTTATCGTCATCAAAGAGAAGAAAAAAAATATTTAAACATGGTTCAAAGAATGTACAGAAAATATTTCAAAGAGATTTATGATTGTCACTAGTTTTGCGTATAATAACAAACTTGACAACTAAATAATGGAGAAAATGTAAAAATCAACTCCAAATATTATCAGAAACATATTTTATCCTCAATTTACAAATATGATATATTTCTCTTTATCCACAGTGGCATTAGTCAGTGTAACGGTATCAAGACAAAGCAGGCAGCCACACTCAATATCAACAATTAATTTCCCATGAAAAAAAAAAAAAAAAAAAAAAAAAAATATCAATATTAAATATCCTGGTGTATCAGTCATGGATTTTTACGATTTTGGACATTTCAAAAGTGGATTGTCCAAACTTCAACCAAAATCCTACCTAGGACAGTGCGAAACTGTTAAAAGGAATGTGATACAATATCTCTTCGATACCGCAATAATCTTTATAATCATGGAAATTAGTAGTATATTACGTACTTTTAAAAATGTTTAAATTTAATTTAAAAACTTGTTTAAGTTATATTCCAGTGGGAGAAACGTAACACACCCTCTTATAATCTTCCTTAAAATAAAGTACCTACCTTTATACGGAAATTAAGTCTGTTATTAAATTTAACAGTTTATTCCAAATTATTGCGACAACATTCTTTCTCTCCAAATCTTGAAACTTACCACCTGCCTTCATAAAACATTTTAAGTCATAATTTCACATTATATTGAAAAATTCACACATGAATGTTCTGCAATTAAATAAGTTCAAGTTATGCTGTTAACAGACATAAACATAGATCAACTGCTAAAAACTTAATTTATGAATTCAAGTGACCTCAAAACGTGTTCTTAATAAAAGTCAACATTGATAATTAGTCTTCAAAATATCTTTGCCTAGCGTTTGGGTAAGAATAACTAGTTATATTTACTAAGAAAATTTTCTCGACCTGGTAAAATTTAATAAAACACATCCACCAATTACATTTTGTATAGTCCTGTATGTTAATTATAAATTATATAAACATTGCATAATGTACTAAAATTAAGCACAATATGAAAAACACACAACACAAATTGAAACACAATTTCAGCATATACCAAGTATAGCACTAATTTGTTTGGGTAGCCCTCTAAACAAATGGTGAATGATTTTCATGCTATAATCTATACAAAGCTTGCTTTTATGTATATGGAAATTTTATGCTCATTTCATTTCGTTGAGTACAGTCTAATGATGTTAAACTGTGTCGATAGTGTATTTCGCTCGTAGCTATAATGTATTTGGATTCTCTTGTGTGTTTCTGTGAATGTATCATTTTCCAGATCTCAACAATAATCTAATGTAGCAATGCTATACGATATAGAATATTGGACTTCCAGCTAAAATTTGTTCTTGAGATATGTCGATAAAAGTATTGTGCGCACAGATACATATAAAGACAGACACACAGACAAAACACTTAACACCTGTTTACTTTTCTTTTTTATTTAGGGGCCTCAAAATGTGTAAGTATACAAAATCTCAATTTCTAAATTTTGACCCTAAGTCTTTACCCCCTTTGACCCTAAGTCTTATTGTCTCTACCATATATCGGTACGGGAAAGTGCAAAGAGTTCAATAACTGTGCTTTCAACTAACAATGAATCTGTTACGAAAAAAAAAAAAAAATGTTGTATTTCTATTTATAAAACTCTCCTACCAGGCACTTCTAATTTTTTCAAGTGTATGATACAATAATACTAATTCTACGATATATTAAATTACTTCTTAAGAAAACATTTTTGCTTCATTTAAAAAGAACATACATTCATATAAACAATTCTATTCATATAGATATTTTTATAGAATACAAGTGAACTATAATTGAACAATGATTTACCAAATAAGTTCACGAATAAGAATTTTATTAAAAGAAATATATTTCTAAAATATGCGTTCTTTCTTCATTATTTATTTAAGAAAACAAAATCTGAAAAAGATTGGTACTTGTTATACATATTTGCATTTCATTTTACAGTAATCGCTTGTATATTTCAAACTAATGGAATTTCGATACATAAATTTAGCACCTTTGAATTTTTTATCCCATTTGCAAATCAAATGAACTGGTAAATCTGAACTGAAATATGAGTTTAAACATATTTCTTTAAATAAAATTTATAAGAAATATTTCGCAGTGAAATTCACTTTATTTTCTTCATTCAATATTTCCCCCCATTTCCAACTGCATAGATTGTGTCAAAATTTTAAATATATGAGGAAATATTTTTTATAATAGGAGATTTAAAAATAAATGAACAAAAATGAAATTTTATTACTGGTTATCTTTATTTTCGCTATTTATAAAATTATTTGGATTTTTGTAGATTATGGTGACATTTTATCGTCTGTTTTTAGCATTATACTGCTATTCTGCAATATATATTTATAGATAAATAGATACACACATATTTATACTCTATAACAAAAAAAGTGACGCACCAAGAAGGAGTAATACAAACTGGACACAAATTGACATACATAGAGGTTTTGATGAAATCAAGCCCCAATTCATCATTATCGTCGATCATTATTCATTATCGTGCAACTGGTACTTTAGTAACTTCGAACACCCTTAATAGGCGGGTCAGTGGGGTTGAGTTCAGTCCCCGGATCTCTCTTCCACTGAGAGCATTTGGAGTATCGTAAAAGGGTCCTACAACCAGCTCGGGATTTTACCAATCTAACGCAGCAATTAGACAGAATTTGGCACGATACTTCACATGAGCACATTTGCCAAATCTATCAATTAATACCAAGCCGAATAACTGCGTACATAAGGGCCAAAAGTGGACCAACGCGTTATTGACTTGTTTACTTTGCGAGGCCCTTTTCCTTGATTAAATCATTCAAATTTTCTGAAAATGTATTTAATTATTTTTCTCCACATGTACATCACATCTACCAATTTTTGTCCCATTCGGTCCACCAAATCCACCGCATCTACCAATATTTTGTCCCCACTTCTTCTTGGTGCGTCGTTTTTTTGTTATAGAGTGTATATATATATAAACATCCATGATCGCAATTAAATGTTCTTATTGTTAAACTCATCATGTTTAAGCATATCTACAGATATTCTATAACAAAAATATCGATGAACCCGGAGGGAGTTATCCGAATATAATGAAAATAAGGAAATTAACATATAATACAGGTACATTCAAAAGGAAACCATAAGAGTATTAGAGGAACTGAAATTTTTAATCACAAAATATTGCTACAAAATAAAATTAAAAACAGAGAGTAAAAAGTAAATAACATTTTGCTTTCCCTTCCTAGTAGATTGACTAGTAGAGATCGTAAATGATCTCCTGCAGTATTACTTGCCGTATTCATACCAATTAGAGAGCTAGATAAGCACGATCTAGGAAACGTCGTGAATGACTGCTTATTGCATCCTAATGTCTGGCAGTCACTTCCGAGGTAAAGTTGGCAGAAGCACGAAAACAACCTGTAGAAAGGCGTAATTTGTTCACTCGAGAACTGTTCTGTTTGAATTTACATTCGTATTAAATACAACATTACAGTCAATAGTCGCACTCGTTTCTCAACCCAAAGAGCCAACTTTACCAAATTCAATACCCTCATAAAATCAAACGAACAGATTTTAAAACAACATCTACAGGCCATCACCTCAGAAACGCATACACTGTAAAGAATTTCTTTAAATTTACTGAAATATTTATCCAGAATCTTGGTAAATTTCCAGTAATTCTTAGTTAAAAGTAAATAAACGAGATTTTCAATTTTTATTCTGTAAATTTCCTTATTCTATTTATTGAATTTATCGATAAAAACAAAAATGACTGTTTCTACTTCAGAAAAAGCATTCTAAGTCGCAAATACATTTTCGCCAAAAATTAATTAAATTAATATTAGTCATTGAAATACATATACAAAATAGTTTTTTTTTTTTTTTTTTTTTTTTTTTTAATCACCATTTGCTTTTCTTAGTAATTTTACATAAGATAGAAGATAATAGATTACCAGTAGTTTTCTGTTGAAATTTTTAACAGTGCATGAATTCCTCCACAGAACGTCTCATTTCAACCATAAAACAAGCAACCGACACTGAGGTTAGTACGATGACATCACGTCCCCTCCTTAAAAGAGCCCCTCCCAAAAGGTTAAGGTCTTCCCAACTAAAGACGCTACATAACACACTAACGGCCTTAAGACGTAAAAATAAACAAGCACACAAAAAGTTAATTAAGAGGCTGGCAGTGCGTTATAAAACACAAGTTATGACAGCCAAACATGCAGCGTGGAAGACGGAGGTTTTTGGCACAAAATAAAAATTTTACTCGCAAAAGTACTTTACACCTTATGAAATAATATTACAAAGTTACAAAGGTCTCTCCTCTGAACAAAATAACCCAAGTTCTTTCTATAAATGTTCTCTTTAACCATAGAAACCTTTTGCAGTCCTTTGTTGAATGGGATATATATATATATATATTATTCCACAGAGCTTGTAATTTTTTTAATCCAATAAACACCAGGGGAAGCTTAATCTTTAAGGACAGGCTCTGATTTCACGCCCCCTATCTGAAGGTTAATCGCTCAAAACTGTTTTATAGTGGGGAGTGGCCTCCTTACGTCTTTTAATATTTTAATCTATTAATATAAAATCAGATGTTAGTAGAACGAGGGTGTCGTAAAACCTTATCGATTTATGGCTGTACTGCAAATGTGTCCCAAAGAACAATCAAGGTTGTTCCGCAAATCATAAACATTGCTCATAGATGTATGTGGCGGAATACATTCAGTTCAGCCAGACAAGTCCTTGTCAGACATCGGGGCTCATCCTGAAAATATTCCTGACCCATTGAAAATCAAATGCGCCTGTTATTAGAGGCAGGGGGTGCATAATCTTTGCGATTTTATCCCTAGTTCGTTTAGTAACATATTTATAGTAATCGCACTAAATAATGTCCCGATTGTACGTGAGGCCATTCATAAGGATATGTCAGGTATGGCCAGCGCTGATCGGACTATTACTTTATCTGAGCATTGAATCCATTATCAGTCGACCACTTATTGATGATATAAATTTCTGTGATTTGCACATTCCAGACAACAGCATCGAATGGTAAAATATTTTTGAAAAGCCGAAAAATTCTGTGATTCCACAATTTTGCCTCCTTTAGTATGAATACCCGTTCAATCTCAAGTGGAGCTTATACGGATGCTTCAGTGCCAAATTTCAAATTTTGGGAGCCCTGTATTAAAGATGTTTATTGTTATTTGTTTTTTGTTTCGCACAATATTTCTCAGTTCATTTTTAAATATTATTTTTAATTTGATGTGAGAGAAATAAAGAGAAACATTATTAATTGATCCTTTTCTTAAAATATATGAAATTGTTTTCCTTATTAATGGTTAATATATTGTTTTCTTAAATTTCCTTTTGAAAATTTTATCTCAACTTTAATTTAACATTTTTTATAACTTGTTGTCATAGGGAAAAATATCCTGACGTGCTAAACATGAAGCATAATGATGCAGCAAATGATGACTACGCAAATTGACTGAAAACAATAGTCCTGTCGAACTAGCAAGTACTTTAAACACCAATAATATAATGTTAAAACATATTTCTTTACATGCAGTAAAACATGTGATGCAATAACTAGAGGTAAAACTTATGTTGTATCACATATAAATCAAAAACATTACATTACAACACATTACATTTCGCATTATTATAACATCTAGGTCTGCGTTTCCCTTTTATCGATATCCGACTTTCTGTTCTACATAAAGCTATGATATGACTGTTTTTTTTCTGATGTTTTATGTATATATGTACATAAATTGTGTGTGTGTGTGAATGTATCACATATGTGCGTGTGTATGAATATATCACATACACTGAGAAAAAAAAATATATTTATATATATACTGCTTTCATCTGGAACGAATAACTAGTCATTTTCTGAAACTCAAACACGAAATATAGATTTGTAAATTATGTGTATAAAGCAAACAAATAACCTGGGAATACGAAATGATTGAGAATTTCTAAATTGTACTTTTCTAGACAGAGAAACAATATTATTAATCTTTTGTATTGCGAGAAATTCTGTCTTCATTTTCTAGAATGGGGATCACAAAACAAAATTATAGTAACTGAAACTCGCCTCTTGTGTTCGCATTTATTTGCAAAGATTTTTAAATGCGTTTTAACTATATAAAATAGGAAAATGCTCTAGAATTCTCATACATGATTTTAAAACTCGTTGACAAAAGGAACTAGTATTTATAAGGATGACATGGAAATATTTTTACTAAAGCCACACTTCTGTTTCTAGATGTGAATCTCAGAATTTTTTTTCTCAATGTATGCGAGTGTGAATATATCTCGTATTTCAAAATAGCACTGCTCAGCAAAAAAAAAAAAAAAAATATATTCTTTTTGGTTCTAATGTAAAATGATCTCCTGAATCCGAATATGACTCCAATTTTGCCCAGTCACCCATCGTTTTGTAAATACACCAACCGCTCCCTCAATTTCTTTCCTTATTCGATAATTTTATGCCCATGAATTTGACTTGAAGACTGAAAAATAATTAATTTAACACCTAAAAAAAAAGTCTAAAAAATAACATTAATAACAGATAATATATATATATATATATATATATATTTATTTATTTATATATTTTTATTTATATATATATATATATATATATTTGCAGTAAGTTTTAATTATGAATTGTTTCACATTTATTAATTTTTACTTAAGTTTGTCTTTAGTTATTTTTGCAACATATTTTCAACTTTTATATGACTGAAAACATTTATTATAATTTCATATATATATATATATATATATATATTTAAGATATTTAATGCATAATTTCAGTGGCAAATCTTCCCCAAAATTTTCCCTTTTCGCAAATGTCAATGTTTTGGAATTTTCCAAATCTGTATCCCCTCAGAAGATATTTAACGGTTAAAATAATACTCCCCCTCCTGAAAATAAAATTTATAGCCGAAAAAGGATTAAAAAATTTATTACCGAAAAATTATAAAAATTGGGGGCCTTTTAGTAAAATTAAAAAAAAAACGGTGGGTGATAGGGCAAAATGGGCGTCCTATTCGGATTCAGGAGGCCATTTTACTTAAGAATGTGCTGAAATGGTGTCAGAGGCAATTTTCATGCGAAGCAGTGTAGTTAGCAACAGAACATTGATAATGACTTTGTGTTTTTATAACATCCAGTTGCAGTAATAACCCATCTTAAAGATAATTACGGTGGGAAAGAAAAAAAATTGCGATTGAAATGACTTTTTGTTTTAAGGATACGCTAAACAGGAGTTAGCTAGCCCTGTCGATGTTTCTAGAATTCTGTGGTTAACCCGTCCCCTTTTTTTTATATATTTTCTGACTAGTAGCAGTTCATTTTTTTTCATACTTGTGATTGTGATATATATATATATATATATATGTGTGTGTGTGTGTGTGTGTGTGCCTTATTCTGGATATTTGACACTTTTCTTCGTGTTCTTTTTAAGTAAAATAGTGGTATAATCATAGATAAAAAATGGAGATCCATTGAGTGTTGAAATTTGACATTTCTGTGTGTGTACCCCTAAATTTGCTGCGCATGTGATTAGTATCCTAGTTCTAAAATTAGAATTTATTTAGTATTTCAGTTACTAAATTTTATGGAAGTCATAGAAAGAAGTCATTATGTATTAAAATTAGATTTTTTTCATTTTAAATCAGAGATGTTCAATTCTGTTTATTTAATAAAACTATTTTTTTATAAAATTAATGTAAATAAAATATACATGCATTTTATTTATACATTTTCTGACTTATATCAATGAATATATGGCTTTTCTTTCTTTTCTTTTTTTTTTTTTTTTTTTTTTTTTTTATAAAATACAGCATTATCACCCTTATTTAAGTTGTAATCTTAGAAAGTATAATAGAAATTAATACGTTAGCCTATCATATAAAGTAAAAAGAATGTATTTCATTTAATTATTTTGCAAGTGAAACTCATTGTTCCTTTTCATTCGAAGTATTTTTTTTTTTTTTTTTTTTTTTTTTTTTTTATTCTAATACTCTTTATGCTTAACCAGAAATTAGATTTTTTTTTGGATGTATTTATTAGTACCGCCAACATCTAATAACTCATCTTGGCTTTTGATTAACTTTGGCAATCCGCTTTCACCCGGCTTTTCCTCTGATTAATTTTTGTTTTCAGGTCATGGAGTATAAATGTTATTAGTGGTAAATATTGCCACAAATGATGAAGTACATAAGAAATACCCCAGAGGATATTAAATTATAGATATAATTTAATATACAAATTATTACATAAATTGATTATTTATTTTCTTGTATATCTGTAGTTACTGTAAAAAACAAATATCCAAATTATGATGTTAATTTTATTTTACCGAAAATTTAATATATATATATATATATATATATATATGTATTACGAGAAAGCGAAACAGAGCCTGGTGTTTAAAAATAATTGGTACAAAATTTGGAATAAACACCATAAAATATATGATCTCGCAACAATTGTTTCGGGTTGAAATAAAACACGACCCTTCGTCAGGGGTTTAAAGTAGGCACGAGTGTTGCAAATAAAGCTGCAACGTACTTTGTTTACAGCCCTTGTGCTTACTTTATTGTCCTGAAGAATGGTCGTGTTTTCTTTTGAATCGAAACAATTGGGGCGAGTTCTTACATTTTATGGTGCTTATTGAATGTTTATATATATGTGTATATATATATATATATTCAAGTAAAAGAAATTTAGCAGAAGAATGTAAATATTTTAAGCACAGAGATTTTTAGGAATATTTTTCTTTAAATGAATTAATATATAGTTGATAATATAAGATATATAAATGAGTTACACTGAGAAAAAATTCCGTAACTGACATCTAGAATCTAAATTGTGGCTCCAGTAAAAATTGTTCCATGTCATCCTTATGAATCCTAGTCCCCTTTAAAATCGAGTTCTGGAAACCCCTATTAGAATTCTAGAGCGTTTGCCTATATTCTCGAGAGCAAAGTTATTTAAAAATCTTTGCAAATAAATGCAAATACAAGAGACGGGTTTCAGCAACTATAATCTTGATTTATTACCCAATTCTAGAAAATCAAGCGAGAATTTCTCGCAATACAAAAGATTCGGAATATTGTTTCGCCATCTAGAAATGTGTAGACTAGAAATTCTCGATCATTTCATTTATTCAGTTTATTGGCGTGGCTTATTCGCATGGCTTGGAAATCTATATTTCTAGTTAAGGTCTTTAGAAAATGACCACTTATTCATTCTAGATGAAGGTGGTACATTTTTTCTCAGTGTAGTATATTAATTAAAACCTCTCTTGCTTTATAATAATTTAAAGTATCTAGGTTACCTTTGTCAAACGTTTTACATAAAAGATGTAAAATGTATTTACGTATAATATTTTAAGCGCAAAATTCATTATCTATGATTGCCATTGACACAGAATCCTCTGGTCTTCGAATCGTAATGTCTGTATGAATTTATCTTTAAATTCATTTATATGGTATGTCAATGAAATAAATAAATATTCACATTTGAATGTACGTCAAGTACTTTTACGTTTTCCATTAAAAATTTTATGTTTTTATTTATTTTGTGTGTGATAGTTTGCAATTTCCTCTTAAAATTGTGCTTTTGAAAAATGTCTTAAAACGTGCATTAATAAAAGAGTTTTACAGCAGTCTTGCCATACGGTATGGCGATTATCGTCCCATACTTCTACAACACACACGGTACGGTTGCTGCCGAGCGGTTCTGCGTTCAAAGCTGGAAAAAGTGAGGTGCAGGGTTCTATCCTAGGTCGCGCTCATCGTTCTAGCCTTTCGGAGTTTTCCGTGTTTTACTCCGACACCTGCGTGAATTAGGGCTAAGTTCCTTTACAAAAACCCCCATGGAGGGCGCTCTAATTCAGGCTTAGGATCCTAATGCAGTCAATCGGCCCCGCAACCCACCACAACCACACGTTAGGGCCCAGGTTTGAATCTCGGACTACGAATAGACATGTGTTCCCCGTGAGGTGTGGCGTTGGCCGCCCACTGAGAGCTCCATCACAAATGGCCATCAATTCTGTGATCCTCTGGCCTAGAGCCCCTAAATAAAATAATAGACCGGCGCATCACTGCCATTTTTTTGCCTCCGAAGAGGACAGCATTCCCTCTTGGCGTCCTTATCGCTTCCCTAATGATTTTAAGAAATCTTGATCTGAAGCTAATCCGGTCAAGATACGAGCAATAAGCAACAATAATATTCCTAAAAACGCATTTTTTTCACAGTACATTCTCAGGATGTCATTTTATTCTGAGGATATCCTATGGATGTACTGGGGTGAGATGTGTTGTTAGGCTGGTTTCTGTTTCTTTTACAAAATGTCGCCAAAACTCAAATACACAATAATAGAAGGTCTGAGAACACTTTATATTCACTTCTTCAATGATTATAGCAGTTTATCGCTAATCAAACTTCCATATCATTGTTTACTTAGCTAAAATTATGAAATATAATAAAACAAGTTACTCTAAAATAACGTAAGACGATAAAATAAAAAAAAAAGTGTTTATCGTTTGTTTGTCAGAGAAACGCGCTGGGTTCATGTGGCAACCCTAAGGTAACAAAATGCCTGATGCGCCAGCTCGTATATCTGTACTGATAAGTATAAAAGATTTAAGTCCATTTTCTTGATTTTTCAGGAGACGAAAAATAATGTTAAACTAATTAAAAACAAATCAGAAGAATCTATTAGGAAAAAGGGATTTCGTTGACTTATACCCTTTATACCATTCAGTGATTGTCAACCTTCATTTAATAACGGGAAAAAATTGAATTAAATATTTTATACCATACATGAATGGTAAATTTCTGACTTGAATCTTTTTTTACCAATGGATTTTCTCAAAGACTAAATGACATAGACTTAAATCCTTTATATCAATCGATTGAGAATTTTTTTCTGAGTCTGATTATGTACTTAACTCAAAATCGACATTTTTGGACTTAAATCCTTTATACTTATCAGTACAGATATATAGGAGCCTTACTCTGGCCTTTGTCGCAAGTGCCGCATTATCGGAAAACATGAAAAATGTTTATGGCAAAATTACCTTTGAAATAAAGGTTTATAACCATTTAATTTTTGAACTAAGTTTTCTCTTAGAAAATATTTTTACTGATTTTTTTTTTCAAAGAATAAATTATATGGCTCATTAAAAATAAAATAAAAGAAAGAAAGAAAGATAGAAAATGCTTCAAGTAGAAATGTATCAATAATGCCTGCAGGCAAAATTTTAAATTCCTGTACGCAAAAATTCTTTGGTTCTTAAAAACATGTATTAATAATAATTAGTAAACAAAACAAAAACTTTTTACGTATTCGATAACGGATAAATTTCCTGAAATTCAATTTCCCATTTAATTAGCTTTGCGATAGTAATAATTGAAATAGTCATGTCCGCCGACGATTAAAAATGATTAAACTATTTACAAAATTGATTCTTATAATTAAATTGGGGATATTCTTGAAAAAAAAATCTACATAATACATTTAAATTTGTTCAATATACTTAAAAATTTAATTAAAAAGAGATTTCTTAGTTTCAAGTGTAATTTCAAACTAGAATTTTGATGTGGAAAACATAATTGATCTCATCTGATATAGATCAAGAATACTTTATATATACAAGCATAATTATTATTATTTTGGGCCGCGGTAGCTCAGAGGGTAGAGCGCCGGGCTCGTAATTGGCTGATTGCGGATTCGGTATTCGAGACGGCCACAGACCGTCGTGTACACTAATGGTGGCTGGTGCACGTAAAATCTGCCGTTGCCGCAATGTTATCCAAGTCCCTATCAAAATTATACGCCTGGGTGTCACCGAAGTGGGAGAGACATCCCTTCCATAGAGGATCAAAATTGTAATGGCATGTCCCTGCACCATCTCTAGAGGTGAATCCCAGACTGTCACCAATTGACCATTGCGCAGCACTAGTGCGGCGTAAAACCCAAGCAACCAACCAATTATTATTATTTTCTTTTTAATAAAAGTATTTTTATTGTAATGTTACACATATTTCTAATTATAATTCACACAGTCACCTGAAAATGCTATAACTTGTCATGCGGAGAAGTTTGTAAATATGTATTTTTTTACTTGTAAATGCATTTTTAATCAATTAAATAATTTGTACATATCTAAAAGTGCCTTTCTAATACATATTAAATTATACGTGTTTCAACAGTTTTCTTCTTTTATAAGAGAAAATACTTATTATCATTATGAGAAAATATGCTGATTTAATTTTGGTGTTTATAGGCCAAGACGTGAAGCCACTATTCTTGACTTTCTAAGAATTTATAATAGCTATATCACAGTATCTCTTTGTTTAATTCTAACCATGTTACATATTGTTACAACGTATTAAATCTTTTTCCTTTCATCAGTTACCTTGTTGCAGTGAAAGTAGTTTCACAGGCAAAGTGAAAATATAGTGAGCAGTTCATTAACTTTCAGTGAGGTTAGACTTTGAACTAATTTTTTTTTAACTAATTTTTCTCTTAGAAAATATATTTACTGATTTTTTTTTTCAATATTTTTTTTTAAAGTCTCGTTAAAAAATGCTGCAAACAGAAATATATCAATAATGCCCGTAGGCAGAATCTAAAATAACTGTAGGTGAAAACACGCCGTGACTTAAAAATATTTATTAATATTAATTAGTAAACAAAATGAATTTATTTAAATGTATTAGAACAGAGGCATTTAGGCCATAATGATAAAGAATTTTCCTTTGGGTTTCTGTAACTATATATATATATATATATAGTTGAGACACCTTGCTTTCCCTAACATTTGATTCTGAAACCAGCACTGCAGCCACGAGCGTAGAATCTTAACGGAATGACGTAGTCGTGATGTCAGAAGGACGTCACCTCCTGCGTGTGCGCGCATCCCCATAGACGGAGTCCTGGAGCACTTTCCAGAAAGAGTTCAGTTGACGTTGGGACCTTGATCAGTTGACGACGGGATTTCTCCGAGACGGTGTCCTGTATCATGCCGCATGCTTTTCTAAAGCGATAAAAGACGAAGCCGTAGTGTTTAGTGTTGACAAGAAGTATTTTATAGAATATAAGCTATGTATTATTTTCTTTTCACGAGAATTGTGCTGAACAGTATATCATCTAGTGCTAATAAGTGAACTGTTGAAATCATCTAGTTGGACGGTAAACATCGGACGGGTGTTTTATATTATCCATAAACTTAGACTTCTGATTTGACTTTTAAATGTGACTGTTTTGGTCGGCAGTTTAATTTTAATTCATACTATAATCTTGTACATAAATGTAAAATAGTTATCTTTATTTAAATATTAAATAATTAATAGTAATTAAGTATTAGTTAATTTTTAACGCCCACATAATTTCGACCCCACATATATATATATATATAATCAATACGATACGTGCTACGATAAATTATATCATATGTATTAACTTTCAGTTCAATCGATGAAAGCACTTAGATGCTATCGTATTCCCTTACATGCATAAATTACCTACATACATACAACGTCCAGACATACATAACTGTAAAAAAAGCAAAAAATCTCAGGCAACCTTAAAAGATATAGAAACACGATAATCTCAAAGTCAAATTTTATTATACTTACAATAATTTTCTTATATTTGTATGTTCGGAAAGTGAAAAATATCCAAATGCATAAATGATATTTTAGTTAATATGTTATGAAAAATAAATAAATAAATAAATAAATAAATAAATAAATAGATAAAGACACTTGTAACAACAAATTAAAGAAATAAGTGACAAGGAATGTCAAACATAAATTTTGTAAATGTATCTATACAAATTTCAGTTACATGCTACGGACAACAGATTTCAGTTTCTCTTATTTTTACCTAAGTTGCAAAATGGTGAAGCACAAATTTTTTTTTTTTTTTTTTTTTTTTAATTTTTCTCTAATGTCTGATATTAATTTTTGACGAGAAACTTTGAAATGGAAAAATTTTGCTGCTTTAATGGTATATTTTGCTTTATTTTTATGGTTGATAAAATACTCCTACTCATTTTATGCATATAGTAAATGCGAAAAATAATTTTTTACTGAAATTTTTACTAAATTTTGAATTGAAATAAACACACACACACACACACACACACACACACACATATATATATATATATATATATATATATATATATATATATATATACATTAATTTTTCAACATATTTTTCTGATTACAAAAGTTATGCTTATGAGGGCATTATTTGTTTTTTCAATAATGTAGGCGAAATATGCTCATTAAATATGTTCGCTAAAAATTTGAAAGTTTTTATGCTTTATTAGCAAATACATTTTTTTTTCTGTATTTATTAAAATAAGTTACTAATTTATCTTCATTATATTTTTTGCGAAACCTACGCAAGACCTCGCCATTAATTAAAGCGGGTATTGTTGTATAATATATAATGACACATGTGTAATTTTATTATTATTTCAAAATTTTTACTCTTAATTATACCAAGCTATGAACATAATTATAATTGAAAAACTGAAAACAATATCGTAAGTTAACATATTTAAACATATGTATTAATTAGTTAAAGATATTATAAATAAAATAATCTGGTGTGTAACACACACGGCATTCTCTTACCCTGAAATTTAATACTATAAATACAGTTTGGAATTTGGATTTTTGCATAGCAAGAAGTGTTATGTAAACCCACGTCAAAACAACTAATTAGGCTTCGGAACTGCCTTACTTGACAAATAGTTCTATATAAGGGGGGCTAGCGCCCCTCTGAACCCCCCGTTTTATTATTGTATTTACATTTATATAGAATTCGAGTCGGTTATTAAATTCAAAAGTCCATTTAAAATTATTCAGAGAAATCTCACACGCAACATTCTATGAATCATGTGAACCTTGATCAAACTTTTCTAGTAACAAACGTAGTAACTTCAAAATACATTTGGAACACATGAAATAAATTGTTTATAATTTACTATAAGTATAATTTACTCATCAGAATTCAGGAAGCCTCAAAACGCGTAATTATATAAAATCCAAGTGATGAATATTAAGCTTAAAAAATACAATACTTAGTATATGACAATGAGGAATTAATTTCAATTTCTGAGCAGCTTTGCTCTGAACATGGTAAAATATTATAGT
This sequence comes from Salticus scenicus, assembly GCA_963930645.1. Classification (NCBI taxonomy): domain Eukaryota; kingdom Metazoa; phylum Arthropoda; class Arachnida; order Araneae; family Salticidae; genus Salticus; species Salticus scenicus. The sequence goes on from OZ005660.1 coordinate 41,201,016, forward strand.
AAAGAGCTTCCACTAACAAAAAAAAAAAAAAAAAAAAAAAAAAAAAAAAAAAAATGTTATGGCTTAAACACTAGCAGCCTTGTATATCGTCTGAATGTTATGTACTCACCCCATGATGCAGCTGCACTATAATCTAGTTATTTTGTGTAACCCTGTAAACGAAACGTGATTGATTTTTATACTATATTCTACACGAAATATGTTTTTACGCATATATATCTTCATTTCATTTAGTTTCTATAAACGTTAAACCCTACTTACCTACAATTTCCCCCCATTGACGTAATGGATTTGAATTCTCTTGGGTATCCCTGTACACGAATCGTTTGCTTGATCTCAACGAAAAGTTTAGTGTAGTATTCCTATATGATACACATTTACAATACCAAGTTCAGAGTTTCTGTTATATTTTTTCTTGCGATGTGCGTAAAACAGACAGACACGCAGACACACACATACAGACCAACAGATGAAACATGATTTTTGAATTCATGAGACCTCAAAACGTGAAAATATATTAAAAATTCAAATTCAAACATTTGACACGAAACTATACTTTCTGTACCATATCTATGGGTGCGAGAAAGTAAAAACAGAACACGAAATGCAATTTCACCAAATAAAAGTTTTGTTTACAAAAAATTATTGCGTTACATTCCCCAAAATTTGAACTTGCACTCTTTTGTAACATGGATACCACAAAATAGAAACTGGTGAAAGAATATGAATATGATTTCTAGCCTTTATAACTAATAAACATTCAAATGCAGAAATATAATATTCATTATAAATTAACTAATGAAACGTTTTCAAATATGAAAAATATATTCATTGAAATGAATGTTAATTGCTTACAATTTAAATGAAACAAATTTTGCAAAATATGAATTTAATGATAATTTAAATGGTATTTGAGAAAAGAATCATTTAATTATTTTCTAAAATCATTTCATTTACAGCCAGTAAAATGACTTGTAAAATTAGATCTGCGCACAAACAATATGAAAAATGAATATAATATAACACTTTTTTGGCGAAAAAGTAATTTAAAGAAATATATTAAAAATATTTTACATCAAATATAAATGTTTTTTTTTCCCCAATTACTAGGAAAAAGTTACGGAGGACTATAAAGTTACAAAACAAATTATAGACAATATATAGACAAAAGACCGAAGTCATTGCCTAAGGAGCGATCTTGCTTCCCAATATCTTGACTCTTCTGCAGAACATCGAAGAGCCCTACAACGGGACAGGTGGTCCCTGTCCATTACTTCTCCAGAATCACAAAGTGGGCAAGTAGGGTCGTTTAAGATACATAAACGCTTCAAATGAGCGACATGTCCTGTAGACAGGCGGAAAGTTGAAACTGCCTTACGTCTTGGTTTGTCAGGAATAACAGAAGGACTTAATTCTTAAATTTCTTTAGAGCTGTACGATTCTCAAGATCTCGCAAGGCATTAGATGCAGATAAATTCTTTAAAAACAGTTTAATCCTCCAGTAAGAAATGGCTGTATTGAGATGTTGTAGTAAGGTGGCATCTCTTTTTGCAAGGAAGTCCGCTTGTTCATTGCCTCAAAGGCCATAATGGCTGGGCACCCACTGGAGAACAATTTGTTTCCCCTTTAAAGTGAGAGTTCTTATTGATTCTTGACATTAGGATATTTCAGTTGTTAATGGATGCTCAACAGCGCTAATTGACTGGATGGCTGCCTGAAAATCAGAAAGAATGACTGCCCTTTCAAACTTGCAATGGACAGTTAATTGTTGCTTTAAGGCTAAACGTTGGCTTCAAATATAAATGTTGCATTCAAGATTTGTGAAACAGTATATTTCAATTGCGGCAAATAATTTCCATATGATTCAAATGCATATCATAATTTTATTTGATAGAATAAATCGGTAGGTTTTTATTTTAATAAAGGTATTTAATATTATCCAAATAACGCAATACACATGACACAGATGCAGAAAAAAATAAGTAATAATCGTAAAATTTCAATTTGTATTTAAATTAACTAATCCATATATATTTGAAACATTAAAGATTTTTTTTTCTAATAGTTCATTTGAATTTACTTTTCAAAAATAATTCTTATTGTAATCCTTATGTTTTTTGTGAAACAGTATTTCCTATTACATTGGTTTGACTTAACACTATTCAAAAAATTTAAAAGTAACAAAAAAATATTAGATATTTCATGAAATGTAACATAAAAGAATATTACATGAATATATCATAAATTTTTAACTAACAGTAAGAAATAATTTAGATATTTCAACAAAATATTTTTTGCATGTTTATCTATCCTTATTTAATGTACTTCAATTAATGTTTTTTTAAATAACGCCTATTAGTATATTGAAATATTTCTTTAGGAAATCGTATATCGATAAAACCCACGTGTTTCACATTCCAACAAGAAACGAAGGGATATCGTTATGCCTTACTTATTATTTACCATCTGACCACCACTAACGGATTTATACAATGACTGATCAGCTTTTGTTTTTCTCCCTTTACACTTGTAATTCGAAAATGTATAATTATAATTCGTTTTTAAAGTTTGAAAGTCTTAAACAGTCACGAGTATTATAATCATGTGTGCATTTTTTTTGTTGAAATAAAAATTATTTTAGAATATTAAGATAAGTTTGCTGTGAAAACAACATTACCATTTTTCCCTTTTGAAATGCAGCGATATGGCTAGGATATAAATGATTTCAGACATTTTGTTATATATATAGAAACATTCTTGTCAAATCTACCTGAGACTTTAGTCATGTAAGAAACATGTTTTATATCATATATTTCAGCAAAAGTTTTCCCGCGAGCGAAAACAACAAAGGGAACAGTAAAATATTAAAAGTAATTATTTAGGATCATCCTGTAGAAAATAAAAAATTGAAATATGTCTTGGCTGCAGCTTTCTGTTCCTTAATAGTTTTGTTTTTTTAATGCGGATTCCGAATCGCCAAGATTCCGAATTATCCAAGTTCTACTGTATTCATGGCGCATGGGAAACGTCTTCAAGTTCTAAAATTGCTTTTCTGGATAGATTTTTTAAGCATTACCTAAAAGTACTTATATGTAAAAATATTGTATTATTTTTTACATGAAATTAATATTATAGGTACATCTCCCTACCTTTTATTCTTTTTTATTCTTTTTTTCTTTCCTTCCTTCTTTCTTTCTTTTTTCTTTTTTTTTTTTTTGTTTTTTAATTAATAATTTTCACCATATATATGTATATATGTATTAAATATTGTAATGTTTAAAAAATTTAAAAATGACTTTCTAAAATAACATATATTGTTAATAATCATTAAAGATATATTTGATACAAATAAGTTTTACTTTTCTTGGCAAATCTTTATTGGGAAAAACGTTAGTTACATATAATATTCCTCTATTACAATATTTATTCGTCGACAACATAAACGAACATCTCTAGGTACTTTTATTATATTCTATTTTGCTGTATTCATTTTACATGAGAACGTGTCCTGGAATAACGAATTTCCATTCCTGATCAGATTCCTCTAACAATGGCCAAAAGTATGGTAAAAGAGAAAAAGCTCCGATGAAATTGTAAGCCGTCTGGAAAAGAATTTAACGAATCAATAGTAGAACAGGTGGAAATATGAGACTTTGTGGCATTGGTATAGCAATGAATTCATGTGTAATTCTTTTGCTAGTATCATATAAACGTGATAGAAGCATTTTGTATTTACTTGAGCATTTCAGATACTTTTATACATCTGATTTTATTTGTGTTTATCAATATTTCTTAAGACGGATGCATTTTTACTTACATAGATTAAAATTTTCTGATAATACGCGTCTATAAAAATAATATTGGCAAAACTTGATTTGATAATTTTAGCTGATACATATATTTTGTGTGTGTGTGTGTGTGTGTGAAAAAAAAAACGAAAAATGAGGGAAGTTTTTCTCTATCACGTACAGATTTTTACCAATACAGAGTGTACACCGAAATTTGAAGCCAGTATCTGCTAGCTTTATTTTATCCTTTTTTTGAAATACAGTGAAACTTGAGTAATTCGAACTTGTTTAATTCGAAATTCTGGATAATTCGAATTTTTTACTCGGTCCCTTGAATTTTGTATTAAAATAATGTTAAAAAATCATGGATAATCCGAATTCTATTTTGGATAATTCGAATTTTTCATACGATTACTTTTAAAATATTACAGTAAAATTGTTACCGGATTTTTTCTCAGCTAAAGTGCATTATTTTTTTTTTAACAGTCTTTCAAAAGAAGGATAACGAAATACAATAGAAGCCCCTAGCTAGTGCACCAGAAGATATGAAAACAGGAATAAACTACTACGTCAGAAACGCCAAAGAAAAATTATTGAGGTGCATACAGCTGTTCGGTAGCCTAAAGCGTACCGTCTTCAGTGTAAAAAGAATTATTTATGCACTTTACGCACAAAGATATTCTTTTTGCACTGAATACGGTACGCTTTAGGCTACTGAAACAGCTGTATGCACCTCAATAATTTTTCTTTGGCTTTTCTGACGTAGTAGTTTATTCCTGTTTTAATATTTCAACGCCAAGTCTCTTGCTATTATCAGAAGATATGGTTCATATACATGAACATCGAGGGTTTTTTGTAATTGAAAGTCATGTCTAATGTAGAAGATTCTATTTTTGTATTAATTGATAGGTTGAAGTCACATGCTAATGACACAAAGGTTGTACTTAAAGAAGCAATCAAAAATATCTGACTATTTTTTAAAGAAGTTTTGAATAATGAAGCTCGTAAAAAATATTGATTTAATGGGGAGAAAGCTTATGTATTAAAACTTTGATCGTAGAGTTTTAATTTTTTAATTTATCTCTTCTTTTTGACAAAATTGTATAGGTAATTCGAATTTTTCTCTGGTCCATTCAACTTCGAATTATCCAAGTTCTACTGTTTTCATGGCGCATGGGAAACGTCTTCAAGTTCTAAAATTGCTTTTCTGGATAGATTTTTTAAGCATTACCTAAAAGTACTTATATGTAAAAATATTGTATTATTTTTTACATGAAATTAATATTATAGGTACCTCTCCCTACCTTTTATTCTTTTTTTATTCTTACTTTTTTATTCTTTTTTTCTTTCCTTCCTTCTTTCTTTCTTTTTTCTTTTTTTTTTGTTTTTTAATTAATAATTTTCACCATATATATGTATATATGTATTAAATATTGTAATGTTTAAAAAATTTAAAAATGACTTTCTAAAATAACATATATTGTTAATAATCATTAAAGATACATTTGATACAAATAAGTTTTACTTTTCTTGGCAAATCTTTATTGGGAAAAACGTTAGTTACATATAATATTCCTCTATTACAATATTTATTCGTCGACAAGATAAACGAACATCTCTAGGTACTTTTATTATATTCTATTTTGCTGTATTCATTTTACATGAGAACGTCTCCTGGAATAACGAATTTCCATACCTGATCAGATTCCTTTAACAATGGCCAAAAGTATGGTAAAAGAGAAAAAGCTCCGATGAAATTGTAAGCCGTCTGGAAAAGAATTTAACGAATCAATAGTAGAACAGGTGGAAATATGAGACTTTGTGGCATTGGTATAGCAATGAATTCATGCGTAATTCTTTTGCTAGTATCATATAAACGTGATAGAAGTGTTTTGTATTTACTTGAGCATTTCAGATACTTTTATACATCTGATTTTATTTGTGTTTATCAATATTTCTTAAGACGTATGCATTTTTATTTACACAGATTAAACTTTTTTGATGACATTCGTCTATAAAAATGATAGTGGCAAAATTTGATTTGATAATTTTAGCTTATACATATTTTTTTATGTGAAAAAAAAAAAAACGAAAATGAGGCAAGTTTTTCTCTATCACGTAAAGATTTTTACCAATACAGAGTATCTACCGACACTTTCGGCAGTTTGTGACATGTTTACACGATTAATTAAAATTAGTCATGAAAACATGTTATAAAAACTACAATGTGGTGAAAGAGTCACGGCAAAAATTTTGTCGGAAGACTATCTGTTTGACAAAAATCTATACCTAATAGTTTCTGTTTCAGCACATTCAAAATCAAAATTTTATATGTAGTCCTGTATAATCATTTTATAATACAAACACACACACACACACACATATATGTATATATATATATTTATATGTATGTATATATGAGATGCTTTTATCCTACAGTGGATTGATTAAGGCTGGATATAATGCACACACACACACATATGTATATATCTGTACTGATAAGTATAAAGGATTTAAGTCCAAATTCTTGATTTTTCAGGAGACGAAAAGTAAAGTTAAACTAACTAAAAACTAATCAGAAGAATCGATTAGGAAAAAGGAATTAGGTTGATTTATACCCTTATTCAGTGATTGTCAATCTTCATTTAATAAAGGGAAAAAATTGAAATGAATATTTTATACTAAAGAATAATGCTAAATTTCTGTCTTGAACCTCTTTTTACCAATGGATTTTCTCAAAGACTAAATAACTTGGATTTAAATCCTTTATACCAATCGATAGAGAATTTTTTTCTGAGTCTGACTATGTACTTAACTCAAAATCGATATTTTGGGACTTAAATCCTTTATATTTATCAGTACAGATATATGTACTGGGTGTCCCGTAAGTCTGTAGCCATTTTAAAAACTCATAAAAATCGAAGGAAATTTCTAGAATTAAACACGATTTACGAAAAGGATATTTTGTATGAAGTGAGATTTTTTATGGTAAATAAAAAATAGTAGTTAAAATCTTCATCGATAGAGGGCGCTTTAAGTGAGCAAATCACACAATACCGTGAAAAACTATATTTATTTGCATGCAAATGTTCACAGGCATATAAATACTATTCTGTGTGCCCGCGTCCATCAGAAATTACAGTTTAAAACGAATTACAACACTGCTAACTGTAGGTTCAGTTTGGGGTTTTTATCTGAGGGAAAAAAAAATCTTCATCAAACACACTTTATTTACGAAGTCATTATCGCAATTAAAACTTCATGTGTGCGCAAGTAGGAGGCAAAACAAGAAATTTGCTGTATTATTTGTAAAACTGTGCAATTTATATAACTTTGATTTGCAAATTTCTTGTTACGTATCCGTGAAACGTCCTATATCAACGAAAAATATTAACTATTTTATTTTTCTTTACAATAAATAAATAAATAAAATAAAATAAAATAAAATAAAAAATCCCACTTTACGAGAATATGTTTTTTACAAACCGTGTTATTTTCTACCAATTATTTCCATTTTTTTAATTTTTAAAATGTCTACAGACTTTCAGGTCACCTGGTATATTTATATACATGTGTGTGTGATAATGCCTGCACCGGGAGTCGAACCCCGGATCTTTGGCTTACAAGGTCAAGGCTCTACCAATTGAGCTATCCAGGCTGACAACCGGTTGGCATTACACACTCAGACAACCTTTAGGCAGAAACATCTGGTCTATCATGTAGATAGCTCGACAGAAATAAATTCATTTCAATAAGTATTAGTAAATTTCAGTAAGTATTTGAAACTTTCTTTTTTTTATCGCCTCACCTATCTATGCATACTAGTTTATTAGCATGCGTTGGTGATGCCCAATATAGGGACAAACATTTGCAAACGATGTTTTCTAAAGTGAAAGATTAATATATATATATAAAAAAAAGTTTATACCACAAAATTACAATTAACATTCTAAAAACCTAGATAATACCATCTTAAAATAAATTTATTTAGCTTTATATTATATTCTAGAGAACATACACGATTATATTCTTTTACCTACATAAAATTCTGTCCTATTCAGTTCAGATTACACAACTACATATTCTTCTATAACATATTTCCTTTTCTGATAGTATTTCCTGAATAATGGCTAAAAATATGCTTGAAATAGATGAAATTCTGTGCCGCTTACGAATGAATTGAATGTCTCTATTTTATAACATCGAAAAATACAAAACAGTTTTGCCTTAGATGTATTCATATAATATAGATTTTCAATAACGTTTCGCAAAATATTTCATGTATGTATATTTCACGTAGATTTATTCGTCATGGCGTTTTCGGATTCATTTAAATTATATAAAAGTATTTTAGATAAATTAACAATATCTAGGATATTAATACTGAGTTTTTCCCCAAAATCAACATGCGGATTTTTATTTTCAATAACGTGTTATAAATATCAAATTATAAGCAAAAAATAAATAGTGATTATTTTTTTATTATTTTAATCCTGATTAATATATTACTTAACTAGTATGTTGTGATCAACACAGGACTTTCTTCTATATAAATTTGCACAAATTCAGGGAGTACAAATTATTTATTAAATTATTATTTAATAAAACTGTTAGCCATGAAAAATGCAGATGATTTTTATCGCAGAAAATAACGGAACGTGGGGCTGGTTGTAACAGTTTTTAGAAATTTAAATGTATTTAGGTTTTTCTGTTTATTATTGCTGTTTCCCATAGCATACATATTCATCTATCATATTCACAAAAAAAAAAAAAAAAAATTAGTTACTTTTGTTAATTTTAGCACGACAAATATTTTTTTTCAAAATTATTTACCTGTTACAATTAACACACGTGGGGAAAATTGTAAAAGATACGAAGGGAACACTAACAATAAAAACGACAATATTTCAAAATATTTTTTGTATTCAACCATTTATTAATTTAATGAAAAAGGTAATTAATAACTGATAGTAAATTAAAAGATTCTTGGTATAGCAAAAAATTATATGAAATGGATTACAGTAAAATAAAGAGAAAATTAAACATATCACCAAGTTAATCTTAATCAGAGTTGAAGTTAACTCAAACAAATAATATTTTGTTCCCTCCCATACATTTAACTTGTGGCCACATTTTGCAAACTAACCATTATACCCATTCTTCTGCCTCAGATAGGTTTAGTAGAGCATGAATTCTTCACTTTTTTTTTTTCTTTTTCAGAAAACTCATTTATGAGAAATTTCTGCTTTTTTCTACCATTGTTTTTATGCAATATTCTTTAATTCGTGATTAATTCGTGATTATAATTCATAATTAAATAATCACGACACTATAACATAGAAACACAGAAAATATTCCTGTATAAATGTAGTAGTGGTAAAGAAGCCAAAAAAAATTCATTTATGAAAGTTTCTTGAAAATGGGCGGAGTCTTCAAGTTCTGGCTGTAGGCATCTCTGCAAGCTGCTCTTCTAATTCAGAATCTGTATCTGGAGTTAAGATACTTCATTTATATGTTTGTCCTTTCGTTTATTTATTTGTTTGTTTATTCCTATAATCTTTTCCTTTCTCTTTATGTTTGTGTTACTTTTTAATTATCTCATCAAATTATTTTTCAAATATTTTTCTTTCGAGTGATGGGTGTCTAATATTTGTACCTTTCTAGAAAATTTCCGCTGTAACCAAATCGTATATATCTTGATTCTTTGAAGCACTTTCAGATTTCTTTTTACAGTTCCTCGTGTTAAAAAAAAAAAAAAAAAAAAATGTGTTCAAGAAATGAGTCGCTTGTTAAGATTTAAAGTATAATGTCTAATTTCATGAATTGAAACACGAATGGCAAATTGTAACATGTTGCAACTTACCCCAAAATTTTGTTTCAGCTTGCCCCATCGTATGATTTTGGACATTTTGTTTATTTATTAAAAAAATGAAACGATTTATACAAAAAATTAAATATGCATTTTATAACTATACGCACAGACTAAAAAAAATAGTTATAAACATTTCTTTAAAATATAATTTAACATAACTTTAATCAAAATTTACGAAATACATTTCTCCCCACTAAAGTGTAGCTAAAAGGAAGCACATACAGAAACTCTTATTAACCATTTTTGCAGAACACTGATTGTGCTTACCTAATAAAGCGCGTCATTAGAATTATGTTTATCGAAATATCTAATCAAAAATGTTACAAAATATTTCGTAAATTGCGTGTTACTTCCTACCTCTGTTACAAGAAGCACCAGGCTTCCTTATAAGTTCAAATGCTGAAAGAAAGTCAATTTCGTTCTAACATCAGACGAAAAATCATTCATATCAATTTTACAACCACACATTAAAAATAACTCTCATTATATACATTTATACGGAATTTTGTCCTATACTTCCATGTTGAAAATTAAGAAAGAATGTGATAACTGTTGAGCGATTGATCCCCAAATTTATTCAGCACCAGGGTATAACTAAATACCAAGTTTGGTTAAATTTCGTTTATTGGATCGTGAGAGAAGCGTCCATAAAATTTAGGATACACTCACATAGACACGCACAAAAACAGACACACAGACCTTCTCACACACACACATACAGAAAAACATTTTCTAAAACTGTGAAATCATGTTCAAGGCATCTCAAAACATCTAAATCCATCTAATACTGGAGTTCGAAAATTTTCAAAAATCTAATACTTTATTCTGATATAAATAGGAGAAAGTAATAATTATAAAATAAAAAATCCACAGGTGAATTTATGGAAACGCTCAGTTTGCCTTTAAAAGGAAAAAAAATCTAATGTTTTTTACTGTGCGGTTTTCACAATGTAATTAAATTATATTTATTCTATATAATATAAGATAAAGAATAATATAAGATTAAAAAATTATGTATGCGTTTGAAGATAAACCGTATGAATGTTATTAATTAACTTCATATTTAAACAACTATACTTTGACAAATATAATTTTGTTTTATCATCCAATTGACGAAATCAAGCGAGGATTTCTCGTAATACAAAAGATTCATAGTATTCATAGTATTCAGAGTATTGTTTCACCATCTATTGTAGAAATGTATAGACTGGAAATTCTCGATCATTTCGTCTATTTAGCTTATTGGCGTGTCTTATAGCTTGAAAATCTATTTTTCTAGTTTAGGGATTTAGAAAATAACCACTTATTCGTCTAGATGAAAGCAATGATTATTATTTTACTTATTATTATTTTTTTTTTCTCAGTGGAAATTTCAGTTATAATTACTTATGATGCTCCTTGATAATTTATTTTCATATAATCCTCTTAAAAATTTGTCTGAATGTTAAGCAATGTATTTCTCATAAAACTGGGCATTCATTTTGATATTAAGAAATTATTACAGTTATTATGAATTCTTATACTTAATCGCATATTACTGGTGATTTGTAAATTTAAATTTATTTTGCTTTTAACTGATTCTGTAATTGAAATATGAAAACTTCAATGCACAGGCCAATTAAGATACGTAAAAAAGACACATAGTGAAAATATTGGAGCTTTAAAGTAAGTTAGATTTAGCACGGAACATTTTAAAATAGGGCTTTATTTTCTATAATCTTTCTATAAAAGAAGCCTTTTAATTTCAAATATTTCCTTTGAGTCTTTTAAAACACGGTATAAGCATAAAAATGATATATTTCATGACAGTATATGATATGAGATTCAACAGAAATTAAAACAAAAATAATTTTAACGCCACTTGTCTCATTAACTGAATTGGGAGAAAAAAAAAAAAATCAAACAATAGATACGAAAATATGGAAGTAAGAAGAATAAACATAACAATTCACTATAGGTTAAAAAGTTTTAAAATGTAATAAATTAAACACATTTTTCATTTTAAAACAATCTACCTAAAATTAGTATTGAATGAAATCAAATAGAAATTGTGTTGATTAATACAAATTGGTTATGCTTACAATATTTAATTTTTCTCTTTGGATTAAGATATACTGTGCTGAAGTTTTTGTAATTAAATTATTGTAAGGTATTTTTAGAAACGATAAAGTAATTTGCTAAGAAAATGTACAGATTTAATTAGCTTTAAGATAATTGTATGATACAGTCGACAGCAAAACTGTTGAAGCACACATCCACATTTTCCATACATATATATATATATATATATATATATATACAAGAAATTTTTAAAACGAATATGTGTATGATAAAAAATGATATACAATTAAAGATAATTATAATAAAAAGTATTCTTATTAAAAAAAAAAAAAAAAAAAAAAAAAAACATTGCTTGGATAAGCAGCTTTTAGCGCTAGCTTTCTCTGTTTTACGTATTATTATAATAATTTTTAAGTTTGTTTTCCCCCTTTTTTTTCAAAATGGCTTTAAACCTTTTGGTTCACGACCTTGACTTTAGGATTTCTTTACTAATCTTTTTGCCCTTTCATATGTTCGCACAGTTTAAAAAATTCGCATTTTATACAATAATGATTGTGATTTAAAAATAACTCTTAAAATCCTTGCAAATTAACTGTTTCGTCTTAACTTTTAACCAAATGTTTCAGCGTTTTCCTCTTTCGATTTGTTCTATTTCATATCTGATACATTTTTGTTAAATGTGGTTTTCTGTTTGGTGAGAAGTTGGGGGCTATTGATAGTTATTAGGTAATTGCTACTATCCTTTCAGAAACTTCTCTTTAACTCCAACACAGAAGGGCCTCCCTGATGAAGACTTCTGTGTGTTTTGGGGTTTTATTTCATTTCATTTGTTAACCCTTTCCTTTCCCGTGATTCCAATTGGAATCGTAACATTTCATATTTTCTTTCTTACCATCTAACACTCCCGCTGATTCAAAATGAACAATATTAAAATCTATATACATTTTCCCACCGAAAAATACCTATTTTGGATGACTTCACTATCTTTGTTGATAATCGAAAGTATATTTTACGCTGTACTGATAATAATATCGGAATCAGTTTTCTGTTTTGGCCAATTTAAGTAAATTAACTGTTTGAAATATTTTTTATTTTATTCGTTAAAGTTTATAATATGTATTTTAATTAATTTCAATACGTATTTCTCCAAAATTTTGATATTTTTATTTATTGAAAAGTTATGATTTTTAATGGCATCAGTGGTTATATTAAACATAAATAAACATCTATGAGTTGCTTTGTTAGCTATATTAATTCGTACTCTGCTATAACTCCTATTTAAAAAAATATTTATATACATTACGTTTGAAATAATTTTATGACAAAATATAAGATTCATTGTTTTATGGAGGGAAAAAGTTGGGAATGAAAGGGTTAAATTATTCCTATATTCAAGTTTTACATTTCCTTTTGCAGCAATTTTGCGCATTGGTTTGTAAATCCCGTGTTGGTTTTTCTAATCTTTAAACTTATAAATATATATATATAGTTTAATCACTAATTTTGAACATCAACTTAGTTTTTATATAATTAAAATTTAAAACTTCTTAAAGTTTAAAATTCGCATTGAATTCACGTGTTAACGTGAATAGGGAATTAACATCCCGAGTGTGACTCTACTGGAACTCAACCTTGTTTCCTGAATTCATACAACCAATGGACTCATCATATTTTGTACACGCTACCTTTTTTTGAATATAACCGTATCAAGTTCCTTTGTTATATAAAATGCTGTCTACTCTTTGCTTGTATAAAAAAATTACCTGAAAATGTTAAAACGTTGTAGCGAAAAGCTTTGTGAACAATTTTTAGTAAATTTTTGTACGTGCTTTATAGTGGTTTTTTTTTTTTTATATATATATTTATTAGTTTTTATAAACACCATAAATACTAAAATCATACCTTTAGAAATATGGATTTTGTGCCAATAAAAGTCAACCAACCAACCAACCAACCAACCTTTAGAAATATGTACTTAACGAAACAGTATTATGTGCACTTCTTTTAAATATGAATTATATCTAACGCTTCGATAAGTTTGCTCCCGACGGTATATATATTGTTTTACGCAATTTTATTTCAATCTAATGTTTGTAGTAAACAGCAGTTTTGTGAATTTTCAAATCCTCTATGTTCTTACACATACAATTACTGCTCATGTATAAACTTATCCATCACAAATAAATGAAATGTTTTCTTAGGAACTTTCGAAATGATATATATAAGTGCTTAATAAAATGTCTTATACTTTCAAAAGGCTACACATACTACTATTAAATAGACGCAACTTAATAAATCTCTATAAATATAAGCCCCTCTTCTCTTGGCAAATTTTCAAAGATTCTCAAAATCCTAGAGAAAATCCATTATATTAAAATATACTATAAAGTGTACAGTTTACTAAATCAGAAAATTAGCATATACTTGATCGCGAGCTGAAATATATTGTGTGTGTACCACCAAATGTAACTATATATCATAGGCGTAATTTCTAACAAATGAATTCAGTTACCTAGCATCGACTTGCAATGCACTTAAATTTACGCTAAAATACAATCGAACTTGAATATATCATAGTAAACTGTATTCACTAGAGTAAATTTTCACTTAAATAATCTTCATGTGTAAGAGGAATACTGTATCCAACATGCTAGAATTAACAATTACTCAAGCTCAAATAGGACAAACTCGTATTAAAAGTCTCTTGATTATATATCATTAACATATTAATAGGAAATTAACTGTAAATAAACGTTAATAAATAATAAATATTGTTAAATTTGTTAATTTAATTAATAACCTAATTAATTACATAAAGGATAGTTTTGGAAGCAAGTTTCATTACCACAATTACTTTATATAATTATCTTGTATTAATTTAAACTATTTTGTAGGAAAAAATATTCGGAAATAGCGGCGTCGATTCTGTCGATCAGTGTATACCACTCAAAACTGAATTATAAAATATCCCCTAACTAACATGAATGCTTATGGATTTTTATAACAGGCAAAATTTGTAAATTTTCACTCATATATATTGCTTTTAATTTGCATAATTTTGCCGTGATTTGAATTTTCTAAACGCCCAAAACACATAATTTCTGTTGTCATTTACGGTTTGAAAAACGGGTAAAATAGCTAGTAAATAAAATGTCACAAAGAGGGTCCTATATTAAAGCTGTACCGTTTCCGCAATATTAGAATGCATCGAAAATATATTAGTTTTTTTGCATTGGATAGTCCTAAAATTCTAATTAACCCTTTCAGGGGCACTAAGTAAAAATGATTGAATTTCCTTTTAAATATATGTATATCACAAAGTAAACATCCCCTACAAGTCATATTTAATGAAGAAAAAAATTCAGCATGTGGGGATTTTTTTGTGGGTGGTGGCTAGGCGTTCTAGCCACTGTGTCTATCCACCTAAAAGATGCTCCTAAAAATCAAACTAAAATTAATGATCTAAGATAATATGTAAATCTGTTGTATTTAAAAGGTGCATTACAGTATATTTACACTACCAAATACTTTTGAATAAAAAATTATTTTTCATAAAAATACATAAAAGAAACTTCAAAAAATTTTCCCGCAACTTGTCCATTTAAAAAAGTCACAGGCACATCCTGCTTGAAGTTACTGTAGTTCTGCCATCTCTATTTCGATTTTAGAAGTACACATTAACTTTTCATAAAAGTGGATAAAAAAAGTAGCCACTGCACACTTAGAGAAAAATTTCTAAAGTAGGTGGATAGACCCTCTAGCCACCGCCCCTGAAAGGGTTAAATGGCGATATTTGAATCCGGTATCGATAACTGGGAATCACTTAATATATATGCTTTAAAAAATAGAGAAAATAATTATATTTTTCAAGGACATTAGTAGGTCAACTTGATGAAATTTGTAATTTGACACCGAAGTATCTCTGTCGTTTCTCACTAAGGTCTTTTTTAACGTAACTGCGATATCCATTTTATATCATCGCAACAATTGGGGGGGGGGGGGGGGGAATGTCAACGAGAGAATCCTGTGCAAAAGTTGTACCAAAGTCATTTAAAAAGCGCTGTTCTTTGTGATAAATTCATATTGTTTTACATACAAAATACTTTAAAATTACAAAACATTATTATTTAGAATGTAGAAATAAATGTATAATACAATACTAACCCTCATCCATATTTCTATTATTACAGTTGACGGAGCATTGCTTTAATAAGGGAATATTAAGACTTCTATATGTAAGAGCTGGCGCATGAGTCATTTTGTTGCCTTAGGTTTGCCACATGTATCCCGCGCGTTTCATCGATAAACAAAAGGCACGGCAGTCATTGCTTCTATCGCCTTGAGATACTTTGGAGTTACTTCTTTTATTATTTTTCATAATTTTAGCTAAGTGGAGTGCGATATTGGGATTTTTTTAGCGATAAACGGTTATGATCACTCAGAAAAAAAAAGAACATAAATTGTTCGGATTTACATAAGGAAATTTAAGATGAATGAAATAATATTAATTTTACTTATTTTTTTTTTTTCTTTCCATTTCCGAAATGTAAAAATGTAAACACACAAAAAGAGAAAAAGAAAAAAGAAAAAAAAAAGCTATTTTAATCATAATATTTATATTAAAAAAAACATAAATTAGTTTTAGAAGACCTTTTATTACTGTGTTTTTGAGTATTGGCGACATTTTGTGAACTCACCAAAGTTGTTTTGTTTCCGTATCCTAAATTACATTTACTTTATTTATTTATTTATTTTTTGCAAATAATTAATATATGCTAGACATAGTAGGCTTACTATAAGAACAAAGGGATTACTACAAGAACAAAAAAGTGTCTTACTGGATTTTAGCGTTTAGGGGTTATTGGTTTTAAATGTTTGAAAATATTTTGGGTGATTTGCAATGCACATTATTGAAGAAAATATGTAAATTCACTATAACGCAGCATTAATAAAATAAATATTAATGAAGAAAAAAAAATAAATAAAATGTCTTATAAATTGTAATATTTATTTGCTGTTACATTATATTAACTGAAGGAACGTACGAAGCATCATTAATAATAAGAAAGCATTACAGAACTGGTGTTTTTAAGTAATAACTAAAAAACTTTGCATAAACACCATAAAAGGCAATAAACTCGCAACGATTATTTTGGGTCGAAAAAACACACAGTCATTCCACAGAGATGGATTTCGACGATTAACGAAACGACGACGAGCAGGCGGACAAAGTAGGCACGAGTACTGCAATCAAAGCAGCAACGTACGAACGTACCGCTTTGGTTGCAGCACCCGTGCATAATTTGTTCTTCTGGCGAAAGATCGTGCGTGCTTTCGAACCGAAAAAATTGTTGCGAGTTTATTGCATTCAATGGTGTTTATTTAAAGTTTTGTACTTATTGCAAAGCATCATTATTAAACAAATCTTAACGTCTTAGGAGATATGCCCAGGTTTATAAATATATGATGAAATACAAGCTAATTCAAATATAATGTATTAAATGTCAAGTTTTGGGGGTCAATCTCTCTTAAATAACGTTCAAGTATATGGGGAAATGTTTCGTAAACACGTTAGAGTAAACTATTGAACAAGCTTTGAGATGGCATGTTGTGAGGTATAGCAAAGTTAGCGTAATGCTACAAGCGAATTTCGCACTCTACGAGTAAAACGTGAATTGGCTGAATTTAGGATTCAATTGACTAATAGAGTTAGATCTCATCCTAAATTAAAATTGTAATTTTCCATATGCTAATATTTTGGAAAGTAAATTGTATAAAAGGAGAAGGAAGATTGCTTTTGGAAGTTAGTTGGAGGGGAGTCAGTAGAAGGTTAGTTGGAAGTAAGTGAGTAGAAAGTTAGTTGTTAGCGGCTATAGTAGGAGATAGTAAGTCGAGTAGATATTGGTGTAAAGGAATCCTCCCGCTATCGAAAGATTACTGAGCCGTGAGGGTTAATGAAGTTAAACGGAGTAGTTGAAATTATTGGTGGTTAATTATGTAAAGTTAAAAGTAATTACGAAGGCTGCCCTATTAAGTTTTTAGAGATATTAAATGAAATGATAGTCCAACGCTCACCTTCTCTTTAAGCTATTAATAAAGCTCATTTATTTTTTAAATTGACTTTGTCATTACTTCATTAATTAATTAAGCAATCAAGTTTCAGCTCCACCTAAGTTAAATCAGCTATGGCTCACGTGCGTTCCTCACAATGTAAGCATTTAACAAATTTTGGAATATTATCATTCGTACCGTTCTCGATATTATTAATCTACATAATTATTCAACTTCATAAAAATATTTTAATAAGTCAAATTACATATATTACTTTATCTTTTTTTTTTTTTTTTTTTTTTTTTTTTTTTAATATAATTGCCTGGAAATATTTCAAATTAAAAACATTTCTGAAAGTTATCAATGTTTTAAATTTAAATTTTAAATTAATGTTCATTTATTATATTTAGCGATAAGATTAACATATATGGTTTATAACGGTATAAGTAAAAAAAAAAAAAAAAAAAAAAAAAATTGCAGGTCGCTGTAAATCTACTGAATTGTTTGAAACAAATATGTGCAAGTATGTGAAATAAATTATATAAAACATATAAATTTTAGGTTTAATTAACAGCTCAAAGAAGTGTTTGTGTAAAAAATACAAAAAAAAAAGTGTTTTTTTTTTTTTTTTTTTTTTTAATTTAATGTTCAATATTTTGGATTTCATTTAAAAAAAATGAAAAAGAAATTTACTTTTACAGATTAAAACCTTTTATTTGCGTTTTTTGAGTTTGCATCTTTTCATGAATTCATGATCTTCAAAATTCTAAGCTTCTGCAGAACATAAGAAAATACTTAAGAAAACTTAAAAAAAAAGACTTAATATATTTTTTTTAATGTTTAATAGGATCTACATAAATAAATCAGGAATGGATTTTGAAATTTATAATTTAGTTTTTATGAAAAATATTAACAAATGCATATAAGACATGATGTTTGTGATATTTTTATTTTAAATATTTCTTTTCTTTTAAAGATATTGTAAAATCCATCTCTACATGTTTTAAGTAGATTCTGTGAAATAAAGAAAATGAAGAAAAAAAAAAGAAAAGAAATTCTAAATCTTTTTTTAAATATCTGTAGAAGTCTTAGTACTTTGAAGATCATTATTTAATGAAAAAATTCAAACTGACAAAACGCAATTTAAAAATTTAACATCTGTAAAAAGAAATATATAAAAAACAATAAAATTTTTGCCTGAATATACAGTAACCGCCGCATAATAAATTCGCTGATTAATAAAATCAGCCGCTTAATGTGATCAAATTACCAGGACCGGAATCAAATCAATACAAACTACTTTTAAAGCCGCCGCTTAATAAAATTAACATCGCCGGTTAATAAACTCAAAAATATCTCCTCAGCAGCCAAAAATATAATTTTTGCACACTAAATTTTTTAAATTTAGATTGTGATTTTTAAATTTGTGATTTTTTTATTTTAATTGAAAAAGAAATTAAAGTACAAGAAACTCACCGTTATCGCTCATTGTCGAAGATTTTACACAGTTACAAATTAAACACGCCCCATCACTTATCTCCTTAACAATTTCAAGCAACGTATTCTTCGAAACGCAGTAATAAGTTACAAATTTGATTTAGAATAATATATATATATATATATATATATATATATATATATATATATTAATTTCTAATTATTAAATGGAAATTTCTAATTCTTATTTTGAAATTACTATAATTCATGAGCTTTAAACGGAAAGATTTTAAATTTATAAGAACAGCGTGAACTTTTGGTAAAGTAATGATGATTGTCCCCAAACGAAAGTGCATGGGAACTTGGAATGCGTTTAATTTAATTATATCGAAGAAGCAATTAATTCATTATTTATCAAACTAGTTGGAATAGGTGGACTCTGCTCAGTTCCCCATCATATTTATGTTTTCATAAATTTCTAGTGCGAGACATATTATTATCATGTTAAAAGAAATGAATTTGACCAAAACTTGATACAGTGACAGAAAGAAATCCCCGCCTAATAGGCTATCCACCGTTCACTTCGATATATTTATCTCATTCTAATCTATTAATTTATCTTATCAGGGTCAATTCAGTTGTTTAGTTTTCATGCTACTGTTTCCAATGCAATAATCCTCAAAATTCAAATTTATATAAAAAATTTACAATTTCGATATGTTGATAAAATCGTAAATTACGAATTATTTACGAAAATTTCCTATTAGAATATTTGTATTCAATCATGTTCAAACAAATATCATAAATGTAATTTTGAAGTTGTCTAATGTATTTATGATCCTCAAAATGGAAGTTTATGCTCAATTTTGCCATATTCTGACATGTTAAGTAAAGCGTAAATTCCAAATAACTTACGAATTTTTTAAATTGAAAAAATCGTAGTCTATGTTATTCATGCCAGTATCCTAAATAATATTTCGAAAGTGGTTTGACATCTTTACGATGAAAATGTCCCTCAAGATTAACGTTTATGTGAGATTTTGCTCTATTCTGTCACGTTAAGAAATTCGTAAATTTCCAATAGCTTACGAAATTTTAATATTTGAAAATTCATATAGTCATTAATATTCATGCCAGTGTCCTAAATAATATTTCAAAAGTAGTCTGACATGTTTACGATGAAAATCTCTCTAAAAATTGACGTTTATGTGAAATTTTGCCCTATACTGCCATGTTAAGAAATTCGTAAATTTTCAATAACTTGCGAAATTTTCAAAGTAGGATATTTATAGCTACTGATGTTCATTCCGGCATCAAAACCGATATTTTAAAACTGGTTTGACATTATCACAGTAATAAATTTCCATTTAATGCACGTTTAAGTGAATTTTTGTCCTATTCTCCCATGTTAAGAAAATCGTAAATTTCTCATAACTTACGAAGTTTTTTAGTTCGAATGTTGCAAATGAATGGAGTTCTTGCCAGTATTGAAAGTAATATTTTGAAACTGATCTGACCTCTCTGAGATCATTTGTTCGTGAGATATCGTGTTAACAGACTAACAAACTAACGGACTAACACACTGACACACTAACGCACTGACACACTGACACACGGACACACTACCAGACACCCTACAGACAGACACCATACAAATTTTGTCATTTTTGAATTCCTCACACCTGAAAACGTATAAAAAAGTCAAAAAACCGAGGTCGAAATTTTTCACGATTACCTAAGTTCCCCATGCCTATAGTATGATGGGGAACTAAAATTAATATTGTTTTCTAATTCCATTGTTCGTTACCTTTTGAAATTTCTTTCCAAATTCAGGGAAGTAATACCTTTTCCTTAAGTACAGGAACGTTCGCCGGATATAAAAATCAGCCACTTAATAAAATCATTTTGGCTCAGAACGAATGTGATTTTAATAAGCGGCGGGAACTGTATATTTTATAAGACAAATTTAGTACATTTCAATTCATAAATATTAAGTGAAAATATAAGTTTTTATATGAAACTTACTTTAGTGGTGGCAAGTCAAAGGTGTCATGTCTCTTTAAAAAATAGTTTTTAAAAATAGTCATGAGATGTACACTTTGATGCAATTTCTAACGAAAATAAAATTCTACTATATCCTTACAAAATAAAAATTAATGTTTAATAAATGAAAAAATAAAAAATATATTTTTTTCTTTATAATAAGATTAAAAAAATAAATATTTTTTGATTTTGTTTTTAATTCATGTTGCAGAAATTTTCAGTCTAATATAATTTGAAATTTTTAATTACCATGTATTGGAAATTTTATTCAATAATATAAGAACTTCTTACTTAAATATTCATAACTTTTTATCAAATTATTCACAAAACAGCACGTGTGTTAATGAAACACATAACTCATATGCAAGTTTCCTATAGAAAAGTGAAAATATAATATACACTGTAAAAAAACATGTCCAATTTGCTGCCAGAAATACTCTGTAATTTGCTAAAATAAGCGTAATTTAAGAAAAAAATTACGTTATCAGAACGTATTTTCTCGAATTACCGAGAATTTCTGGCAGCAAATAGGACATATTTTTTACAGTGTAGATATAAAATTTTAAATGTCTGATTTAAACAAAATTTAAGATTTAAGAAAAATCTAAAGACCATAAAGTTTTTGTGTTTTTACTTATTTTTTCTGAAAATATTTACAAATTAATAAATTATTGGAAAGTTTAAATGTGTTGTTTCTGTAATTATTTCTACATGAAATGTTGTATATATATTTATATAACTGAGATTATTAACATATTCGATCTTTTTTTTTTTTTTTTTTTTAATGCATAATGTGTATTTTAAAACAATATACGTACTTAAGAGGACTTGGCGCTTTTGACTTAGCACCAAAAAAAAATCATGTAAAAGCTTATATATTCATTTAAAATTTATAAATTGAACTACTTTAGGTTTTCTCTATAAAATATACACTCTATAACAAAAAAAAAAAAAAAAAAAAGAAAAAAGAAAACAAAAAACTACGCACCAAGAAGAATTGGGGACAAAAATTGGTAGATGGGGTGGCATGGGTGGTCCAAATGGGACAAAAGTTGATAGATGTGATGTATATGTGGAGAAAAACAATTGATCACAGTTTCAGAAAACTTGAATGACTTAATCAAGAGAAAGGGCATCACAAAGTAAACAAGTCAATAACGCGTTGGTCCAGTTCTGGCCCTTATGCACTGAAAAAAAAAAAAAAAAAAAACTGTTAGAAGTAGAGGAAAAATCTGGCAGCTGGGGTGCCAATATACAGTTTAAAACCGTAAAATTGTATCACTGACATATATTTTACAAAGGAATCCTGTAAATCAAACAGGTTTTTTGTTAAAAGTACAGTTTTGTCCTGTATATTTGATGGAGAAATACTGGCATACCAGCTGCCAGATTTTCGATTTTTCTTGTACTTTCAACAGTTTTTTTTTCTTTTTTACAGTGTTTACGCAGTTATTCGGCTTGGTATTAATTGATAGAGTTGGCAGCTGGGCTTCTGTGAAGTATCGTGCCAAATTCTGTCCAATTGTTGCGTTAGATTGGTAAAATCCTGAACTGGTTTTAGGATCCTTTTTATGATGCTCAAAACGTCCTCAGTGGAAGAGAGATCCCGAAACTGAGCTCAACCCCACTGAGCCGCCTATTAAGGGTATTTAAAGTCACCGAAGCACCAGTTGCACGTAGGATCGACGATAATGATGAATTGGTACATCAAAACCTGTATGTATGTCAATTTGTGTTCAGTTTGCATTACTCCTTCTTGGTGCATCACTATTTTTGTTATAGAGAATATATTCAGGCAACAATTATTATGCTCTCTGATGTATTTATTAGAGATTTGGAATCTTTAAATTGCTTTTTCTCAGTTTGCATTTTTCATGATTAAATAATATTCAAAATGCTTAACCTTCTACAGATAATCATGAAAATACTTAATATTTTTTGAATGTTTAATAGAACCTACTTAAAACAATTGGAGATAGGTTTTTCAATATCGTTAAAAGAAATATATAACAAATAAAATAAAACAAAAGCTTCTTCTTTTTTTTTTTTTTTCTCTCAAAATTTAATTGATAAATTTCAAAATCTACCCTAATTCTTTGACGCGGGTTCTATTAAACATAAAAAATGAATAAATAAATAAATAAATAAAGTCATTCTTTAAATGCCTGCAGAAGTTTAAGCATTTTGTGAACCATAAACTCATGAAAAAATGGAAACTGAATAAGCTCAAGTTAAAGATACCAAATCTATAAAAAAATAATAACCATAAGAATCTTTTGCCAGTGTTTATATTTTATTCTAAGATTCTAAGATTCTAAGACGGAAGGAGGCTGCTCACCACTATGCAGCGGTTTTGAGCGTTTTTAATCTTTAGAGAGGGGCTCCAAAGCCACTGTGGAGATTCAAAAGAGCCCGTCTCCAAAGGTTTAGCCTCCCCCGTTGTTTATTGCATAAGCAAAAAAAAAAAAAAAAAAAAAAAAAAAAAAATTACAATGGTCGCCAGATCAGAGCTCTCCCGCGACAAAAGGTGACAAAGTTGCATGAAAGTGAAGAGGACCGGAGCCGAGTGGTAGTCTATTTACAAAGTTCATACAGGTAATGTACAGTCGGGGAAAAAAAACGCAACACTCGCTGTAATTTCGTTATTAATTCACGGAGGAACATGTGATAGACATAATTTAACAGGAAATTAAAAGCACTTTCTGAAATTAAAAGCACTTTCGTTGTCAAATTTTCAATTAGGGGTCATCTACATATTGAAATGAGCGCTAACTTTGATTTTTTCAATAGCAACAACCAATTTTGACATCGTTTTTGAATTTCTGAGAGTCTGGCAGTGCGGAAAAGTATACTGTTTATATACTTTATCTTTAGTATTTATAGAGTTATAAACAAAAATGTGTTAGGGGGTTATCTGTAAATGTAGAAAAATAAAATTAAGATCCTATAAGAAATAGAGAAAATTTTAATGTTTCACACCGGAAATCTTTCAGGAAAAAAAAAATAATTATAAAAATTAATAAAACTTTGCTTCCTTTCTAGTTCTTTGATTAAATTGAATTCAATTTTTACATTTGCATATACTTCAGTACTTTTTTAGATAATTTTAGGTCTGTATAAATACATTACACTTGCGATTAGTCCATACAGTACCCTTTGAAAAAAGTGCAATATTTTACAAGTAAAAGTGTCTATTATGGCTGTACTGATCACCAATAAAGCTTAAATTTTCTTTAGTAGGTAGGTAACATAATATACGAAATGAAATAATATATATATATATATATATATATATATAACAACGCATAAACTAAATCTTTTCGGATAAATTATTGTAAGGTTTCATGAAGTATATATTAAACAATTTTAGACCGAAACTTACCAGTTTCGGGTCAGTTGAACTCTTTGGAACTGTACGATTGGTTTTATAATTTCTATGAAAATATAATTTCTTAATTAACCGTTTCGCGACTGCTGACGTAGATTCACGTCATTTGAAAATCTGTAACTCTGTCAGTGGGCGTTCTTTCGTAATTTGTGTGTTACATATTTCTGAAGTGTGTACCCAGTGTTCATATTTTTGCAATAAAATATACAATGGATAGAAATATATTGATTAGAAAGAATATAATTATAATGTATATCCATTTGTAATATAATTGTGAATACAGAAAATTTGTTCTGAAATATTTTATTTTAAGATTATAACGCCCCTAGGCGGGTCTTACTGTCAAAAAGACAAAATCCTGCGTTCGCAAAAAGTGTTAAAATATATTTATAAAAGTTAAAATATGTTTTTAAAAATGTATAAAGTTAAAATATATTAATAAAATTTTAAAGACTAAAGTGTCCTTAAATATAATAACCCTCCCCACTACAAAATAAATAAGTAAGTAAATAAATAAAATAAAATAAAGCAATTTATGAAGCAAATGATTAAGACTTTTTTAACTTTGACGGTAGTTAAGAAACGATTTTACAAGTCTGTCTTGCATTCCAATTCCATTCGTTTTTTATATTTGACAATTTCACAATAAACCTATTTTTCTATTTAAAACAGTAAACCCCGCCTAATTAGTTAATTTTTTTTCTTCTAGTGTTCGTTTAAAAGATTCAAAATTTATCGCCAATTAATCGATGAAGTAAATACCACTTGTGCATATTTTTTTCAACATAAAATAAGGGGTTTAAAAGGAATTCTCAATGTCACATTTACTTTTCTTTTCTATATTGTTTTGTTTTGAAGAACGATGAAGGCGGGGCTTGTCTTCTTTAGAAAACAGGAATTCTTGATGCTATGCCAAAAAATCATCATTTTGTTTCATTTCTTTGCGTTTGACGTTGTTGTTATATAATTTGACCCGTAAGTAAAAAATAAAAATATTTTGTTTAATTTTCTTTGTTATTTTTTAAGATTTGATTTGTTATCTCATGCAAAACTTTATAAGAGACAGCCCCCTAAACCCCTCCAAAAGAAAGATTTATTTATATCTCGAAAACTAATAACTGGAATGAGCTGCACATTTGCACACCCATACTTTTCAGCATTAGGATTCATTTTATGTAAAAATTAATATAGGTCATAATTCATAATTTTTATGAATATGAATTTATTAATATTTTTCAGAATTAAAAATATTTTTCAGAATCAAAAGTAATGATGGATTATGTTTGGGTTTCTTCACTGTATCTCGTAAAAAAAAATATATCGATCAACTTATTTTTTGTGAAGATATTAATAAAAGTTTGAAATATGAATTTAACATTAGCACCTTCAAACTTTGAACGCTTATAACTCTGTGAAAAAATAAGTAAAACATACAACCAATATACTTTTTCGCGTTGTCGCGATCCCAGGAATTCAGATATAAAATAAAAATGGAGCATTACCATTGAAAAAATCAAAGTTGGTGCGCGTTTTATATGTAGACGACCCCCAATTCAAAATTTCAATTCATTTTCTGAAACTACTTACAATTCCCCGTCGAATGATACCTATTAGATTTTTCTACATCGATTAGCAACGAAGTTACGTTGAGTGTTGCATTTTTTTCCCCCCCGACTGTACAAATTTCACGCAGTCTTTATACAAAGTTCACGCAGACTTTATACCAATCCCAAACAACCTAAGAACAATGTTCGTTACACGGATTAAAAAAACACTCACCCGTGGAGGTAAAAACAAACTCAATTTTCTTTTTCCTTCAGCTTTTCTTTTTTTCCTGTCTGATTCATAGACAGTTTTACATCCATAAACGAAACATTTTGATGATACCATCCTACTAAGCAACCGGTTATCATTAATATAATTATCAAATTAATTTCAAATAAAAGCAGCTGATCTCATTCAAAAAACAAAATAACCTGTCAAAACGCGGGAACCGGGAGAAAGTCGATTACAGCGCCTTCAATATTTACTAAGAAATTGTCTTCCAGTTTCCGAGATCGCGTACCATTGGACTTTCGTATCCTCTTCTATTAATCCGTGGTTGGTTAATAGCAACATCATGCGCTGGATGATTGCTTCCCGAGAGCACTTCCATGGAATGTTGTAGCATCAGACATGACCAGTATTCGCCATGTAGGAGAGGAGGGAAAGATTAAGGAAAGATAGAGAAAGAATTTAGTTTGTTGAGTTTGATAAATCTTGAAAGAAGGCATAGATGCGTTTTAATTTGAGCCGTAATGGTCTTTCTAGTGTCCAAACTTAATATAGTTCAGTTTATAAATATTAAATGGAAATATAACTTTTATATGAAACCTTAAGTGATACGAAGTGAAAAGTGAAAAAAAACTTAATATATATATATATAAAAAAAAAAAAAAAAAAAAAAAAAAGAAAATCGTACTTAGAATAATATGAGCGTTTTTTTTTTTTTTTTTTTTTTCCTTAAATAGTAGAATCTCTGATGATGCTAAATATTTGATTGACGTATATTTTTATAAGTTTAACAGTAAAGTAACGAAAATTGTTTACTTTTAATTTTTATACTTTTATTATTCACTAAATTTACTTTCTTTTTTCTTTTCAGTAAAACAAGGTATGAAAATTTTGCTCTTTCTATCTATATATTAAAAGTGTCTGTATCTGAAAGTTTCACATGAATTATTTTTGAAAAGTGGCAGGTAAGAATTTTTTTTTTTTTTAAATTGTGTTAAAAACAAGTTTACGACGAAAATTTGGACCTACCGATTAAATTAATTTTTGTAGTCCTGTTAATTAAGAAAATAGGTACCGACATAAAAAAAAAAAAAAAAAAAAAAAAAAAACTAATTCATTTAAATTGTGTTTTAAATAATGTATATTTGTAAAGCATACACTTATTCATAATATATATATATATATATATATATATATATATATATATATGGCTTTTTTTTAATGAAATTTCTACCCAAAATTTTAAGGTATAAGAAGTGCGGAGTCAGTTGGGAGAATGAGATTCTGTGCATTTTATCTTTAGCTACAGCTACCATAAATTCTTTAACACATACACACAGACAAACAGAGCGATGAGGCAAACCCGTTTTTCAAAATTTGTCAAATCGTGTTATGGCCGTCTCAAAACGTGTAAATCAACCAAAAACTGATAATCGAAATTTTGTAAGAAACCAATACTTTCTCCTATTGATTGTAGAGGAATGTAATTATATTCGTACCACATCACAACTGATATCTTAGAAAACATTACTTACAAAATTTAAATTTTACCATATATCAGATCGATTATGTAATATATTCAACGAAATAATTCCATACATGCACAAACCGATATTAAATATGGTTCCAAAGTTTCATTAATTAAATTTAAAATTGGATATTCTGACACTTTGAAATTTAGACTATCGTGTCGTGCAATATGTTAAATTCAATTTTCTGTGCATAATATAATACATAACTTAATATGTCTAAAACTCGATTGCGTTTTAAGGCTTTAAATTAATTTTCGAATATCTTATTCACTCTTATTCGCCTTTTGGATTCCTGAATAGCAAATTCTCAAAAGAGAGAGTAATATGAATATATTATTAAGATATTCATAAATCACATTGACACATTTGCGGTGAGTTATCGGACTCATATATGATTAATTTAGTTTCTGTTATTTACGTTTATATATTTTCAAATTTTCCGTGTGATATCTTGAGTTTACAAACCATTAATCGGAAAATTGAAATCTATTAAATTAATTTGTTAAAAGATTTTCATAAGTTATAGCGTAAACAAATAGTCTGCACTTAAATGTTACAATATGCTTATTAAATAAAATAATTAATTATTGGTTATGTTTTATTCTATTTTTTAATTAAATATGAAAGGTAAGTCCTTTTAGTTTAAAAAGTATAGTAAGAAAACAATAAGAAAAATTCTTTATACACATATTCAATCTAAAAATGCCATAATAAAATTCTGATTTTCTAATTGTTCAATGAATATATTTAAAGATAATCATCAATCATATTTGTATACTTGCGAGAAATATACAGGCGTCACATGTAATTAATTTAATATCTCATATACTTGGATATATGTATTTAAATTCCAGTGTGGTATTTTGAGTTTCCAAACCATTAATCCGAATTTTGAAATTTATATATTAATTTAATTAAGTGATTTTCAAAATTTATAGCGTAAAGAAACAATCTGCACTTTAAATACTCCAGTATGCTTATTAAATACACATATTTAATAAATAATTGACTATATTCTTTCATTAATAATCTGTTTTGTTCTATTTTTTAATTAAACATGAAAGTTACGTTATTTCAAATTAGAAAATACATTAAGAAACAATAAGAAGCAATTTTTATACTCATAATTCAGTCTAAGAATTTAATTGATCAATGAATACATTTATAAAACGGTCATAAATCATATTTACATGCTTGTGATAAATATATAAGCTGCAGATATAATTAATTTAATTTATCATAAACATGGATAAATATATTTAAATATGAGTGTGTTAACGTGAGTTTTCAGGTCATTTACCCAAATTCTATATATTAAATTATATTAGTTATCCAAATATGCAAAGTAATAGTGTATATATTTCAATACACATAGCATACATATGAATACAAGGTGCCGAAAAATATACTTAACAAGATCATGAATCTTTTTTTTTTTCCATCGTGAAATATTAAGAATAATGTGGTGACATTTGGGCGATATGAAAGAAGTATCACTGAATCTTGAATACGTACATCTTCATTTTCCGGGATTGTCATATGAATACTTACACCTGTAATCAACATATTATAGGTGTAACAAAATGGTGCATAAACAGATATTTCTTTGTAGAATATAGTGGGTTATTTCAAGCAACAGATTTGATGTAATCTTTCTTAATTTCATTACAATGTTTCTTATTGTGTGTTTCTACTCCAGATTTAACAATAAATTAATCTATAGTGCTCTTCTCACACATTCCATACTATTAAATTCTTATAAGGCGCCTAAGGCGCTCGTTGAAGATGGAAGAAATTAACAATGTTTCATGTGATAACAGTTCACAACACACTTTCGCAACAAGGACGCGCTGCAATTTATTGTAACATAAGTAAAATCCCAATTTCACATCGTACTATAATTATACTTTTTCATGTAAACGAAAAATGTTTTATACATAACATAAAATAAATTCCTGTTTTGACCAACAGGAAGCTCTGTGAAACCCTTTAAAATATAATTAAAATAATTTCCTCATTAAAACAAACAATACGTAAATCGGTGAAGTCGTTATACTCGTATAATAGGATATATTGTTTAGTAAAAAAAAAAAAAAAAAAAAATGGTATTACAATGAAAAAGATACACCATGCTCTTCACGCTTTAAAGAATTACGTATGTTTATTAATTCATTTCTCAGTACGCGCGTACTCACAATTGACAAAATTAATGTTAAATAAACTCGTATAATTGTGAAATCTTCTCCCGGGTAGGTCAGTTATAATATAAGATACACACAGTAAATAAGAATAATACGACGAACATTGGAATAATAAATGAGTTTGAGTATAAAACTTTGAATAAACACGAAGAACTCGCAACAATTATTTCGGGTCGAAAGAAAACACAACACTTCGTCAGGCGAATAAAGTAGGCACGAGTTTATCAAACAAAGCGGCAACGAACAATTTGTTGTAGAACTCGTGCCTATTTTATTCGCCTGACGAAGGACTGTGTTTTCTTTTGGCCCGAAATAATTGTGAGTGAAGAGATATCTTGTGATAGCTCAATAGTGAAAAGTTTAAGAAAAAAAAAAGTCCTTAAATTCAAAGTCTCGCTACATAAACAGGTGTTTACTGGAGAATCACTTTAAATACCAGCTATAACTAACGTCTTTTAAAATGCCTTCTGATCCACTATGTCACCAGTATCTCACCAAAAACCACGATAACGCTAGAAGGCAACTCTACTGAAGATTCGTAACTCTTGTCGCAATCTACCGGGCTTATTTTAAGGCATGAGGGTTGCGTCTTCCGTTATTAGGAACGCCTCATAGGGAGGAAGTACGACTTCTAGTTCCATAAGCTGGTGAAAGATGGCAGCGCCAGCCAAACAACAGAAGCTCGAATTTTGATCCGGATCAGAGCGAGTTAGACCCATGTTCCGGTACCCCCAGGGGTATAATTTTTGATGAGAACTTGGAGGGCTTTGTGACCACGACGGAATTTAACGTGCACCAGTCGCCATTAGCGTACACGACGGTCTTCGGCCGGCTCGAGGACCGAACCCGCAATCTTTCGATCACGAACTCGCTGCTCTTACCAACCAGGCTACCGCGGCCTGAATATAAAATATTAAATTTAAAATATGATATTCACGTACAATTTAAAAATTTATTCTTACAAATTAAGAATTTATTTTGAAATCATTATTAATCATGCGAATTATTATTACTAAAAATACAAAGTAAATTATCAAAATAAAAACGAAACATCAAACAGTACGCATTGATTATTAACACTTTCAACTGTATGTACTTGTTGTATAGTATAACTTCAATATTTATTACTTGCATTATCACACAACGGACAGACAGAAGAAATGAAAAGCATGCAAATAGACTAATTGAATTCATAACCTGTCTTAAACATTGTTGAAAAATGTTAAAAATGCTTAATCCAAAAAAAAAAAAAAAAGAAAGAAAGAAAGAAAAAAACAGCCCTTAATGTATTGCTGTACACAAACCAGTTATATAGAACCTATTAATGCCATTCTGAATAAGGAACACTCCATAGTGATCTTGAATATAACATATATATATATTAAATATCTGAAAATATTTAAAGACAATGGGGGTGGGCAGATGCAGAGATTAAAAAAAATAAAATAAATAAATAAATAAAAAAGAACAATCGGACAGCCAAATACAGAAATTGAAATCGCATTTATAATAAAAAACTATTAGAAAGGGTTAAAAACGCTTAATGTAAACGAATATGCAATTCCAGCATATTTCTAATAATAACCCTTTATGTAACTAAATAATTTTGTGTGGTCGTGTAAATCTAACACTAATCATACTACATTTCATAAAAAGCATTCTTTAGTCCATATTAAATAAAAAAAAAAGTCAATTTTATTAAGAGTTAATATTATGCATAATAAAGTTTATTGCAAAAACATTTTATGCAAAATAACTTTATGATGCACAATAAAGTTATTATACTTTGGTTTACAGAAATACATCTTATAGAAAGCAAACTTTGGAATACTTTCGTTCGTCCCTGTGCACAAACTGTTGGTGGTATTTACTCAATTTTCCACGAAGACATCCGATGGTGAACTTCAATAATATATTTCTATTTCTGTATGATTTGGGTAAACTAAAGGTATTAAAATATGATTTGTAGAAATACGTCTCATAGAAAACAAAACTTTGGAATACTTTCAAGTGCCCTGTATAGAAAACGGTAGAGGTATTCACTCCATTTTCAATAGGGAACATCCGAACATAGTGAACTTCAATAGCATATATCAGTTTCAAGAAATTCCTTGAATATTTATGGGTGTTAGAGCACGGACTGACAGACAAATCTAAGTCATTGACACTTTTTAACCTATGATGGAAAGTGTTAATAAAATAAAAATTTGCTGACAAATATTAAGGTGAAGAGATATCCTCCTTTTTAAAGGACAGTCCCCTAATTTAAAGATATTTTTTCTAAATTTTTGAATAACGTTTATAAATACTAAAAAAATTGCCTCTGTACTGGCTGATCGTAATATTTTTTAACCCCTTTTCAATTATAAATGTACTCTTATCTGGTAACTAGAATAAACATAAGAATTTTACTTTAAAAGTTTGACGAATTTTAAAATTAAATAAAATTTCTGACGACTTGCACTTCTATCTGAAATTAAATTAAGAAAACCACTCATTGAAACTTAATCAGTCCTTTTAATTTAAAACTGTCGTCTGTAATTCGAAATGGTAATTTTCCTACAAGTGCATCATCTATAATCGATAAATTAATATGTTGTGTTTGTGTCCCTGTTTATGTCATGTAGTGTTACAAGTTAATTAAACAAATGTTTATTCGATTAGAGGGCAAATTAGTAGTATTCGCTTTTAGTAGATTCGATACATATTTTCTTGTTATATTTAATCGTAATCAAAAATTATTTTGGTTCGGAAATTTCAATTACGCATCAGATCATTAATGCAACTTGCAATTTTAAGGTTTCATTTATTTATTTTTTAATTTGTAGAATTCATAATTTTGCCTTCGCGTATATGTGTATACAGGGCGATCAGTTTGAAAGAGTATCCGTGGGTTTTTCTTATAACCCTTAAATCTGACGGATGTTGCAAGTATTCTGACATCGAAGTATGATTGTTTGAACCTTGTTCAAGTTTGTGAGACAATTTCTGTCACTGTTGGACTGTAACAACTTTATTTGTGAGGTAAAACAGAAATGGAGACGCGCAATGTTTATTAAATCCTGTAAAAATTTTATTTAAAAAAAAAAAAAAAAATTTTTTTTTTTCTTTTACTTTATCATTCCTCACAAAAAATGTTGACATATTCGCCACCATTTTGAATGCAAACATGAACATGTCGAACCAGGTTTTTGACACACTTCGCAGCATTGTTGGTGCTATTGGCGAGATTTCTTCAGTTATGTTCCGTTTTAATTCATCGATGTTTGCAGGACTTCTCTGGAAAAGCCTATGAAATGATAATGTAAAAAGGTTAATGATAATGTAAATGTAATTGCATAGGAATGATAATGTAAAAGAATCTAAATCAATTTTGTTTTTCATAAATAAATTTATTACAGGATTAAAAATATTGTGCGCCTCCATTTCTGTTTTACCTCACAAATAAAGTTGTAACAGTCCAGCAGTGTTGAAAATTGTCTCTCACACTGAAACAAGGTTCAAACAATTATAGTTCAGTGTTAGAATACTTGCCACTTCCATTAGATTTAAGGGTAATAAGAAAAACTAACGGCTCTTTTAAATTGATCAACATGTATAGCTTACATAAAAAGCATAAAATTAATAAAAAAAGTAAATATA
Source organism: Salticus scenicus (assembly GCA_963930645.1). NCBI lineage: Eukaryota > Metazoa > Arthropoda > Arachnida > Araneae > Salticidae > Salticus > Salticus scenicus. The sequence continues at coordinate 41,234,804 of OZ005660.1, forward strand.
TATGAGAATGTACGTTAGATACTATATATATATATATATATATATATACATATATATAATAAACTATATAATGAATTTTCCATACGTACTTAGTATTTTGTATTTTGTATTTTTGTATTTTTATTAGATGATTACATATTTATTTTCATATCTCTATAGCGCTCTTCTAATTTGATATCTCTGCCACCTCTAAAGGGTAAAATATAAGTAAATAAATAAGCTAAATTTCTTTTCGTCGCAAATAGCGGTACTAAATATTCTAAAAAATGTATTAACTATACAAAACTTATATGTGGTTAAGTAAAACTTCATGTAAATAATGCTATAAGTCTTCCATTTGATTATGATATGTACCGAAATTATCTTGCAAATCTAACTGGCGTGTGTATATTAGGTTTACGGCGATTGGCTGCACAAGGATCCTAGGCTTGGGTAATGTGCACTCCGTGGGGGTATTTATAAGGGGCCCAATCCCATTTTAATGGGAAATGAGGCGAAAACCAGGGAAGATAAAGAACGGCTAGGTTTACGAGGGAGACCTATGAGTGTCCCGCCTGCTAGCTTTGACGGCAGAACTGTTCGACCATTGGTGTTACCCCTACATGTGTAGTATTTATTTTTAAACAATTAAATATGTCTTAAGCACAAATTTTTGAATAAACACTATAAAATGCAAGAAATCACAACAATTGTTTTGGGTCGCAAGAAGATACGACAATTCGTCAGGTGAACAAAGTTGTCACGAGCGCTGCAAACAAAGCGGCAAATCACAAAATCGATATAAGTGAAGAGCAAAAACAAATAATGTCGCATGTAAATGTAAAAAACTCGTCTAAGAGTCCATCTGTAGATAGTCACGAATTTTCTGAACTGATATCTTAGGAATCAACTGATATCTTAGGAAATATTACTTACAGAAATTAAATTTTACCATATATCAGATCGATTATGTAATATATTCAACGGAATAATTCCATACATGCACAAACCGATATTAAATATGGTTCCAAAGTTCCATTAATTAAATTTAAAATTGGATATTCTGACACTTTGAAATTTAGACTATCGTGTCGTGCAATATGTTAAATTCAATTTTCTGTGCATAATATAATACATAACTTAATATGTCTAAAACGCGATTGCGTTTTAAGGCTTTAAATTAATTTTCGAATATCTTATTCACTCTTATTCGCCTTTTGGATTTCTGAATAGCAAATTCTCAAAAGAGAGAGTAATATGAATATATTATTAAGATATTCATAAATCATATTGACACATTTGCGGTGAGTTATCGGACTCATGTATGATTAATTTAGTTTCTGTTATTTACGGATATATATTTTCAAATTTTCCGTGTGATATCTTGAGTTTACAAACCATTAATCGGAAAATTGAAATCTATTAAATTAATTTGTTAAAAGATTTTCATAAGTTATAGCGTAAACTAATAGTCTGCACTTAAATATTACAATATGCTTATTATATAAAAATAATTAATTATTGGATATGTTTTATTCATTATTTCGCGCTATTTTTAATTAAATATGAAAGGTATGTCATTTCAGTTTAAAATGTATGGTAAGAAAACAATACGAAGTATTCTTTATACTCTTTTTTTTTTTTTTTTTTTTTTTTTTTTTTTTTTTGTGCGTTGCCGCTTTGACTGCAGCACTTGTGCTTACTTTATTCGCCTGATGAAGGGTCGTGTGTTTTTCGACCCGAAACAATTGTTGCGAGTTTATTGCATTTATGGTGTTGATTCAAAGTTTGTAAGTAATATTCTTTATACTCATATTCAATATAAAAATGCCATACTAAAATTCTGATTTTCTAATTGTTCAATGAATATATTTAAAGATAATCATCAATCATATTTGTATACTTGCGATAAATATACAGGCGTCACATGTAATTAATTTAATATCTCATATACTTGGATATATGTATTTAAATTCCAGTGTGGTATTTTGAGTTTCCAAACCATTAATCTGAATTTTGAAATCTATATATTAATTTAACTAAGTGATTTTCAAAATTTATAGCGTAAAGAAACAATCTGCACTTTAAATACTACAATTTGCCTATGAAATACAAATGTTTAATAAATAATTGAATATATTCTATCCTTAATAATATGCTTTGATCTATTTTTTAATTAAATATGAAAGGTAAGTTATTTCAATTCAAAAATATATACAATAAGAAGCAATCTTTATACTCATAATTCAGTCTAAGAATTTAATTAATCAATGATTTCATTTATAAAACGATCATAAATCATAGTGACATGCGTGTGATAAACATATAGACTTCATATATAATTAATTTAATTTATTATAAATATGGATACAAATATTTTTACATTTAAGTGTGGTAACGTGAGTTTTCAAGTCATTTATTAAAAATTCTATATATTAAATTTTATTAGTTATCCCAAATATGCAAAGGAATAGTGTATGTATTTCGATACACATAGCATACATATGAATACAAGGTGCCGAAAAATATACTTAACAAGATCATGAATTTTTTTTTTGTCTCGTGAAATATTAAGTATAATGTGGCGACATTTGGGCGATATGAAAGAAGTATCACTGAATCTTGAATACGTGCATCTTCATTTTCCGGGATTGTCATATGAATACTTACACCTGCAATCAACAGATTACAAGTGTAACAAAAAGATGCATAAACAGATATTTCTTTGTAGAACATAGCCGGTTATTTCAAACAACAGATTTGATGTAATCTTTCTTAATTTCATTACAACCTTACTTATTGTGTGTTTCTACTCCAGATTTCACAATAAATTAATCTATAGTGCTCTTCTCAGATATTCCACACTATTAAATTCTTATAAGGAGCCTAAGGCGCTCGTTGAAGATGGAAGAAATTAACAATGTTTCATGTGATGATAGTTCACAACACACTTTCGCAACTAGGACGCGCTGTTATTTATTGTAACATAAGTAAAATCACAATTTCACATCGTACTATAATTATACTTTTTCATGTAAACGTGAAATGTTTTATACATAACATAAAATAAATTCCTGTTTTGACCATCAGGAAGCTCTGTGAAACCCTTTAAAATATAATTAAAATCATTTCCTCATTAAAACAAACAATAAGTAAATCGGTGAAGTCGTTATACTCGTATAATAGGATATTTTGTTTAGTAAAAAAAAAAAAAAAAAAAAAAAATGGTATTACAATGAAAAAGATACACCATGCTCTTAACGCTTTAAAGAATTACGTATGTTTATTAATTCATTTCTCAGTATTCGCGCGTACACACAATTGACAAAATTAATGTTAAATAAACTCGTATAATTGTGACATCTTCTCCCGGGAAGGTCAGTTATAATATAAGATACACACAGTAAATAAGAATAATACGACGAACATTGGAATAATAAATGAGTATGAGTACAAAACTTTGAATAAACACGAAGAACTCGCAACAATTATTTCGGGTCGAAAGAAAACACAACTCTTCGTCAGGCGAATAAAGTAGGCACGAGTTTTTCAAACAAAGCGGCAACGCACAATTTGTGGTAGAACCCGTGCCTGTTTTATTCGCCTGACGAAGGACTGTGTTTTATTTCGACCCGACATAATTGTGAGTGAAGAGATATCTTGTGATAGCTCAATAGTGAAAAGTTTAAGAAAAAAAAAGTCCTTTAATTCAAAGTCTCGCTACATAAACAGGTGTTTACTGGAGAATCACTTTAAATACCAGGTATAACTAACGTCTTTTAAAATGCCTTCTGATCCAACTGTGTCACCAGTATCTCACCAAAAACCACAATAACACTAGAAAGCAACTCTACTGAAGACTCGCAACACTTGGCGCAACCTCGTTTAGACCTCTTAAATTACATTTAACACCATACTTCAACAAACAAAATCAATAAAACGAATTATTTTTTTCTGAAATTCACCTCATTACAACTGAAAGAAAATTCAAGTTATATATATATATATATATATATATATATATATGTGTGTGTGTGTGTGTGTGTGTGCGTAAAGATCTTCGAATTATTAACACGTTTAATCTTCAAATGGTTTAGTATATCAACTGAATATTACTACGACTTAGTGTGAAAATAAAATATTAAATTTAAAATATGATATTCGCGTACAATTTAAAAATTTATTCTTACAAATTAAGAATTTATTTTGCAATCCTTATTAATCATGTGAGTTATTCTTGCTAAAAATAAAAAGTAAACTATCAAAACAATAACGAAAAATCAAACAGTACGCATTGATTATTAACACTTTCCAAATGTATGTACTTCTTGTATAGTACAACTTTCAATATTCATTACTTACATTATCACACAACTCACTGACAGAAGAAATGAAAAGCATACAAATAGACTAATTGAATTCATAACCTGTCTTAAACATTATTAGAAAATGTTAAAAGTGCTTAATTCAAATGAAAATACAGTCCTTAATGTATCTGAAAGTTTTAGTATAGCTCTGTAAATCTAAAGGTTAATCATATTATATTCTATACAAACGATTACTTTAGTATATTAGCAATACATGCCAATTACTTTATGATTTTACCAGTAGAATGTTATTTAAATGTGATTTATAAAAATGTCTCTCTTAAAACGCAATACATTGGCATTTTCTTGCGTGTCGCTGTACACAAACCAGTTGTATTGAACTTATTAATGCCATTCTCAATTCGGGACATTCCATAGTGAACTTGAATATAACATATATATATATATATATATATATTTTAAATATCAGAAAATATTAAAATATTTAAAGACAATGGGGGGGGGGGGGCAGATGCACATAAAAAAAAAAAAAAAAAAAAAAAAAAGGACAATTGGACAGACAATTACAGAAATTGAAATCACATTTATAATTACAAACTATTATAAAGTGTTAAAAACGCTTTATGTAAATGAATATGCAATACCAGAAAATTTCTAATAATAACCCTTTATGTAACTGACTAATTTTGTGTGATCCTGTAAATCTAACGCTAATCATATTATATTACATAAAAAGCATTATTTAGTCCATATTAATAACAAAAAATCAATTTTATTAAGAGTTAATATTATGTATTATAAATTTTATTGCTGTAAAAGTTTATGCAAAATAATTTTACGCTGCATAATAAAGTTATTATACTTTGGTTTTTTAGAAATACCTCTTATAGAAAGCAAACTTTGGAATACTTTCGGCCGTCCCTGTACACAAACTGTTGGTGGTATTTACTCAATTTTCTACGAAAACATCCGATAGTGAACTTGAACAATATATTTCATTTTCTGTATGATTTGTGTAAACTAAAGGTATTAAAATATGATTTGTAGAAATACGTCTCATTGAAAACAAAACTTTGGAATACTTTCGAGTATCCCTGTACACAAACCGGTAGAGGTATTCATTCCATTTTCAATTAAGAACATCCGATAGTAAACTTGAATAACATATATCAGTTTCAAGAAATTCCATGAATATTTATGGGAGTTAGAGCGCGGACTGACAGACAAATCTAAGTCATTGACACTTTTTAACCTATGATAGAAAGTGTTAATAAAATAAAAATTTACTGACAAATATTAAGGTGAAGAGATATCCTAGTTTTTAGAGGACAGTCCCCTAGTTTAAAGATATTTTTCAAAAATTTTGAATAATGTTAATGAACAATAAAAAAAAAACTGAATGTCTATTGGCTGAATGTAATAATTTTTAACCCTTTTCAATTATAAATGTACTCTTATCTGGTAACTAGAATAAACATAATAATTTCACTTTAAAATTTGACGAATTTTAAAATTAAATAAAGTTTCTAATGACTTGCACTTCTATCTGAAGTTAAATTAAGAAAACCACTCATTCAAACTTAATCCTTCCTTTTAAATTAAAACTGTCGTCTGTAATTCGAAATGGTAATTTTTCTACACGTACATCATCTATAATCGATAAATTAATCTGTCGTGTTTGTGTCCCTGTTTATGTCATGTAGTATTACAAGTTAATTAAACAAATGTTTATTCGATTAGGGTGCAAATTATTATATTCGATTTTAGTAGATTCGATACATATTTCCTTGTTATATTTAATCGTAATAAAAAATTATTTTATTTCGGAAATTTAAATTATGCAGCAGATTATTAATCGAACTTGCAATTTTAGGTTTTTATTTTTTTATTTTTTTATTTGTAGAATTCATAATTTTGTCTTCGCGATTATGCATACATATCTTATATACAAAGCATAAAATGAATAAAAATAGTAAATACGGTAAACGCACCAGTAGTGGACACTTTAAGGACATTTTTTGGCTATTTTTTGTGTAATTATCTAAATTTTAGAGTTTCAAAAAATAATTAATATTTCACACTTTTACTAACTCTGTCTTAACCCGACTGTGTTATGAAAATTGCTAATTGAACCATTTATATCTGTTTAAAAGGAGCCAGTAGTGGACACACTAAAAACCTAGTAGTGGACCCATTTTTGTTCCAGTAGTGGACCTCTTTGAATTTTTGCTTTTAAATTAAGGTGACCAAACGTTTGGGGACTGTCTTGGGGACAGACAATCGTCAGTTTGTCCTCACATACATGAATCCCCGTTGGGGCCAACATTTAGTTTTGAAATTTCAGTGAATTGCACGTTGCAGTAGTGCTACACTATTGGTTATTGGAGACAGTCTGGGAATTACTAATAAGGCTAGTCAGGAGACATTCCATCACGATTTTCTCCACGTGGAAGCAATGTCCTCCATGTTCCCATCAAAGTTAAACTTTTGAGGGTTATCAAATGTCTCCGGACTATTCTTAGGGGTGAGTTTCAGACCGTTGTTAACTGCCCATCGTGTAGCACTAGTGTGACATAAAATTCACTCATGATCAAAAATCTAATTACTGACCGCAGTTATGCTATTTCAATGTCGATGTTTCAATGGGAAACGAACTTAACCAATAAGTCTAATATTGAACCCCAAAAAAGAAATGCGAACAAAAAAATTAAAATGTCCCAAGATTATCTCATGATTCAAGCGAAATTCAATTCTGTTCTGTTTTTTTAAATTTGGGAAAGTCTTGGATCCACCTTTTCCACAGAAGATCAAAATTTTGATAACATATCTCCTTACCCTCCTAGGAGTGAGTCCAAGACCGGCGCCAATTTCTAAATGCGTCGCTTTAGATTGACATTTAAAAACACTGAATTCAAATCTAAAATTGCGATATTACAGAATTGTGTACACTACAAGATCTGACCTTAAAAGACACACGAGCCAGTAGTGGACAGGGCTGTCCACTATTGGTCATGATGACATTTTTTGGTACCAGTAGTGGACACCCATAAAAATACTATGTGTTAATACAAGATTTAAAAAAAAAACAGCAAAAGAAAAGAATTCTGCATATATTTGTTTTAGTTATATGAAAGCAAATGGTAGAGGAAATAAGTTTAAAAAAAGTAGATAGAGAGCAAATAAAATTTCATTTCCTTATTCAAAATAATAAGAAGAAAACGGCAAAACCATAAAAAGTGCAAATTTTTTTAGTTAAACTAACATTATTTTAAAACTAATGGCCGAAATTACTTTTAGTTCAAGGGTTTAACAGTAGAGGACTATAATTTACTACCTGAACATTGCTCGAATCTTCAGAATTATTAGGTAGCTAATTTTCCGAGTTTAAAATTAAAAGTGTCCACTACTGGTACAGGGTCCACTGCTGGTACGTTTACCTTATATATGAGAATGTACGTTAGATACTATATATATATATATATAATGTATTTTCTATATATACTATGCACTATGCACTTTGTATTTTCTATTTTTATTTATTTTAATTTTATTAGCTGTTTATATATTTGCTTTCATATTTTTCTGACGTTATTCTAAATTGATATCTCTGCCAAATCTAAAGCGAAAAATATAAGTAAATAAATTAACTGAAATGTTTTTCGTAGCAAATAGTGAAACTAAATATTCTAAAAAAAATAGCAGCTATACAAAATGTATATGTGATTAAGTAAAACTTCGTATAAATAATGCTATAAATCTTCCATCTCATTATGATACGTACCGAAATTATCTTGCAAATCTAGTTGGCATGTTTGTGTTAGGTTTAAAGCCGATTGACTGCCCAAGGATCCTAGGCTTGGTTGATGTGCCCTCTTTGGGGGTATTTATAAGGTGTTCTATCCCATTTCAACGGGAGTTTAGGAGAAAACCATGGAAAATAACGTAGAGCTATGACTACGAGCGAGATTTAGGAGGCCGCGTTTGCCAGCTTTTACTGCAGGACGGTTCGACCACTGGTTTTGCCCCTACATGTGTAGTATTTATTTTTAAAGCAATTAAATTTGTTTTAAGCAGAGATTTTTGAATAAACACCATAACATGCAAGAACTCGCAACAATTGTTTTGGGTCGAAAGAAGATACGACAATTCGTCAGGTGAACAAAGTAGTCACGAGTGCTGCAAACAAAGCGGCAAAGCAAAAAAAAAAAAAAAAAAGATATAAGAGAAGATAAAAAAAAAGTCGCATGTAAATGTAAAAACTCGTGTGACTAGAATTATAAAAGGGAAAAAAATTAAAATCAAGGTAAAAAAAAAAAAAAAAAAAAAAAAAAAAAAAAAAAGAGAGAGAGAGAAAGAGAGAGAGAAAATAGAAAATAGAATAAAACTAAGCGAAAAGCAAAGTTACATGGGTAATTTCCAAGCATCAGACAAGAAAGGAGTGAAATAAATATCATTAACAAGATTTTTCAAAATTTTAAATATGCAAAAAGTCTCATAGATACCCAGATGTGAAGAAGTGATTGGAGAAGAAATTATGTTATTTTTAGAAAAATCAAAACAATGAACGTGAGCCCAGCTGTGGGCAGCAATAGAGGATTTGGAAAAAAAGTTTTAAATCTGGGTAAATTTATAATGATATAATATTATTTAACCAGCCTTTCCCGCGCAGAACATCAGCGTGATAGCACCTACGTACTATGTGACTTTCCAAAAAAACCTCTTAAATGAAATAACTGGATTGTTTTCTTTCTCTCTCTCTTTTTTTTTTTTTTTTTTTTTTTTTTTAATAAATAGATTTAAATCCTCAACATTTGTGTTATAATTTCAATTTCAGAAAATAAATGTTTCCGCTTCTAAGTTAAAAATTCTTCTAGTTATATTAAATTATTGTTATATTTAAAATCAATTATTATTATTATTTTTAAATTTGACGGAATTATATTATCATATCACCATACAAAACAATATCTATATAACAGATAGCGCCACGAAATTCCTGCCGAATAGCCACTATTAAATGCGATCCAAAGTGTCTTTAATTTTTTTCAAAATATACTTAAAAATATGAGATTTTACGCTTCCGTTTCGCCATAAATAGTCAATATCTTTAAGTTTCTTTATGAAATTGAGCGTTTCAAGTGTATTACACTAAATTTTTGTATCCGAAATGTTTAGCCGAAGTGCTTATAATCGCTTCGTCTCTAGTAGACGGCTTTAAGCTTTGGATCTGGTTTGACCAATCACATAACACTTGTCACTATCGAATAGTTTCCACAATATTTAATCGTAAGTACACATTAGCGAAATATTATAAAGGTAGAGCAAATAGAGACAGGACAAAGACTATACGTGTTATTTAACAGGTGGGCTAATAGAGGTCTACAATGAACACGCCAGAACACCCCAGAATTGAATGAGCTGAACTGTGCCAACAATCAGAAAAATACCAAGCTTCAGTTCTAATTCAATTCTAATTCCGTATTTAAAAAAAGAAAAAAAAAAAAGAAAAATTAGAAGATTCTGTCATGTATAAATGCGTTTGAATTTAACTCTAAAATGTTTATTATGCCAAAATATACCCGAAGTATTTTAAAATATATTAAAAAAAAAAAAAAAAAAAAAGATAAATAGATATTAAAGACCAAAAGAGATGCTGTCAATTATATATACACGACCTTATTACATTATTCACACACACACACAAAAGAACATTTAAAATTATTTTAAAAATAACATAAGGAATTGCCAGTAATAAAATTAATTTTCTGAATGTAGAAAAAATCAACCACATGACTTCCATTACCTATAGGTAATGGAAGTATTGTAATAGTATACTTTTACTCATATTAATAAATAAAACAGTATAAAACACATATATAAGATTTAAAAAAATATATTTAATTAAAAGAAACATATTTCAAATCTTTTCACCCTGAAAAGCAGGGCATCATCAGGAAGTCTACATGGTTTTACACAATGTGCAGCTGTGTTACAAATATATATACCATAAATCAGGTTAAAGCTGCATTTACATCGCTACTTTAATACAAAAAAAAAAAAATTAGTTCATTGGTTGGTGCCTTTCTACATTAACACTGAGGCAACACTTGATTACTGCAACTTCCATTGGAAAAGTCAGTTTTGGATGGCTATTGCAAAGGCTGGCGTGGTGGTAATATCAAGATGAAAAAACATGTCGAGCAGTGGTATTGAATGGAAATCATTCTTTTACCTGTTGCCTCAGTGTTAATGTAGAATGGCACCAACCATTGAACTAAAAATTTTTGTATTAAAGTAGCGATGTAACTGTAGCTTTAACCTGATTTATGGTATATATATTTGTAACATAGTAGCACATTGTATAAAACCATGTATACTTCCTGATGATGCCCTGCTTTTCAGGGCGAAAAGCTTTGAAATATGCGTATTTTAATTAAATATATGTTTTTAAAACTTATATACGTGTTTTAAAGTGTTTTATTTATTAATTTAAAACGTTACACGTGTTTTTAAAAGTGTCTCTATATGAGATATATTTTTTATTAGTCATATTATACGCATTTTTTGGTGTTAATGTGATGAGAAGACATAAAACTGAACTAACCAAATAGAAACCTAAAATTTTTCCTGTAAGAGAAACTTGATACACGGGTCCAGACATATAAAACAAAGTTTACACAGCGAGTTAAAAAATAATAAAAAAAAACAAGTCCTTCCGCCTTATTCGGAAGGGTAGGTTGATTTCTTTTTCCTTATCAAGTAGCCGTCATTTTGTTTCAAAATGGCGACTACAAATTATTAATGCACTTGGTAGAAATATTGATGTAGGCTATGCACATATGGAGTTTTAAGCAAATCGGTTCATAAATACATTTTAATGTGAATTTAAAATTTTCAAGTTTCCGGCGCTTGGAAACAAAATGGTGGGTTAAGTTGAGAAATATATGAAATGTATTTGTGAGTTAAGTCTACTGTACATATATAGTTCGAATTAATTAAAAATCTCAAAAGTCATCGTGTTGAAAAATTAAGATGATGATAAAAATGGATCAAAAACGATCAAAATGGCAGAGAAAGTTACTCATCTAAGATATTGTTGCAAATTTGAAAGTAATTTTTTTTGTAGAAATTCTTTTAAAGAGTTGTAAAATGTTAGTAAATGTTAGTTGTAAAAGTAAGTTGATAAAATGTTAGTTTTCTGCATTTCTAGTTTGTTTTAGCATTAAAATAGCCTAATTTTTCCTTAAAACGCATTAAAAAGTTCCAGTAACGCAGGTAATGGATTTGGCGCCGAATTTGGTGACTTTTCCACTATGGCGACTTTTTATGGCGACTTTTGGCGAGAAAATACTTTTTATCGATATACCAAAGATGGACGCAATAACGTGATTGGTTCACGAGTTACGTGAATTTTCTAGATTTTTGTTGTTTGAATGATAAATCTATTTTTCAACTTTGATTTGAATTGATTAAGTATTTCTAAAGTTACCGTGATAACAATTTTTCAAGTGGCCGCCACTTGGAAACAATACAGTGGAACAAGTTGCCCAGCAAACACATCCAAGGTATTTGAAGCATAGGTTCACTGTCCAACTGTGGTTTAAATGAGTGCCGTGTTTCAAAAGTTATTATTATTGCAAATTTTCAAGTGGCAGTCTAAGTGGCTGCGACGTGCAAACAAAACAGCAAAACAACATGCCCAGCGAAATCATCCAGTATATTTCTATGATAAATTCATTGTCCAGTTATAGTTTAAATTAAATCAGTATTTCAAAAATTATCGTCATAAGAAATTTTCAGGTGGCACCACTTGGGAAAAAAAGCGGAGGGAGATGCCCTGCGAACTTATCTGAGATATTTGAATGATAAATACACTACCCAAATTTGATGTGAATTGATTCGGTATTACTAAAGCTACCATAATGACAAATTTCCAAGTGGCCGCCACTTGGAAATAAAATTGCAGATCAAGTCACCAAGTAAATTTTTCTAGATATTTGAACGACAAGTTCACTATCCAACATTTATTTGAATCAGTTTAGTATTTTAAAAGTTATCGCGATGGCATATTTTCAAGTGGTTGGAACTTAGAAACAAGATGTCTGGACACGTTCCCATTGAAAACATTCAAGATAATTATATGATAATATCACTGTCTAAATTTCGTTCGATTTGGAGCATTATTTCAGAAGTTATCGTGATTTTAAATTTTCAAGTGGGAGCCTGATTTCAAGTGGCCCCGCTTAACTTAAGATATCTGCCACTTTATTAAAAACTAGCAGGCTTTGCCCGCTTCGCTGGACATTAAACTTAAATGAGTTGTCAAAATCCCACATCTTTATTAATAACCTAAGTTCTCGCTGTGATTGGTACAGGTTTTCTCGCTCGCAAAGTGAGGAGTCTGGGTCTCCACTGTCTTCGGCACAACTTACCCACTTCTTACTTCCCCTTCCTCAGCGGGTGAGTTCGAAGTTTTGCAAAATCACGCTAATGTACATAATGCGTACACTTAATCAATATCCGCACACCAAAAATCGCCATTCTAAGATAATTCAAAGCGAATTCAAACGGAAGGACATGTTTTTACACATGTTTATTGGGAACAACTACAGTATAACTCCACAACGATATTTGGCGATTTTTTTTGTTGGCGATTATGGCTAAATCATAAATCTAAAAATCATAAATCATAAATCATATATGATAAATGATAAAATCATAATCTAAATCAGAAATCATAAAACATAAAATCATAAATCAAAAATAAACAACATATTAGGCTGCCATATTATATCGCAAACAGTCCAGAACAACATTGTTATCCTTCAAAACTGCGCCAAAGAAAAATCGCCAAATTCATCTGTGGGGTTATACAGAAGTTATACCGTTTATTGCCCCCGACTCCGAGAAGGGGGGGGGGAGATTTCGAATTTCGTGAAATCATGTTACAATAAGTGCCGGATGCAAACAAACAATTTACGCACCAAATTTCGTGACCACAGAAGTCTTTAATAGAAAATATAAATAAATAAGTACAAAATGCACAGCTTTAGTATGGGAACCCTTTGGTGACTTTAAATATTTTAAGCCATTTTTGCGATGAACTGAATTGGCTATCTCAATTGTGCAATCAAAGATCTTGGCGAGAAACGCCCGAGCTACTTCGGTTCCGAATTTCAAATTTTGCCAAAGGGATCCAATACTAAAGCTGTTCCATATCGAATCTAGGTTGAAAACGGAAAAAGGGTAAAATAAATTAGAAATATCAGACCTATATTTATAAATTTGGTACCAAATGAAAGAGGCGATTTTTCTGAATCCAGGGGTGCAAACAGTTTTTCGATGCGACAATTAGATATTAAAAAAATAACTAAAGTATGAAATTTGAGTGGCAACGGAAAAACGGAAAAAGGGGAAAATAAATTAGAAGTATCAGACCTATCGTTACAAATTCAGTACCAAATTAAAGAGATGATTTTTCTGAATCCTGGGGTGTAAACAGTTTTTCGATACGACAATTAGATGTTTTAAAATTAACTAAAGTATGAAACTCAGATGGCAAAACTTCATTTAAATCTTTTCATAATTTGTAGTGCGATTCACGCGAATGAAAAAGTCTTTATCTTAAAAATTTATTTTTGCATTTCATTTTTTCATTCAAAGCATTTTAGTGAAAAGATATTTATGGCGCATGCGCAGGCGTTTTTTACCCACAATTTAAACACTAATTATAATTTTGAAAATTTCTATATATATAATTTCAAGTTGGGTGAAGACCTAAGTTTCTGCCAAGCGCCGTTGAATTCCGTCCAGCCATTCTCGAGTGATGCCCGGACAAACGTGTTTCAGTCTTTTACCCCCTAGGGGGGAACGGGGGGGAATTTCCGAAAAGTTGATAGATATAATTTTAAGTTGGGTGAAGACCTAAATTCCTGCCAAGCGTCGTTGAATTCCGTCCAGCCGTTCTCAAGTGATGCCCGGACAAACGTGTTTTAGTCTTTTACCCCCTAGGGGGGGAACGGGGGGGAATTTCCGAAAAGTTGATAGATATAATTTTAAGTTGGGTGAAGACCTAAATTACTGCCAAGCGTCGTTGAATTCCGTCCAGCCGTTCCCGAGTGATGCCCGGACAAAAAAGCGACATTCGGACACGATGACATACACACAGACACACACACACACACACACACACAGGCAAAATTTTCTGAAGTCATTTTCGGCTTTCATGGGGTGTGAAACGTGAAGATATCGCAAAATTTTTCGATTCCGACAAATTTACAGACAAAACTCTGATTTTATTAATATAGATGGCGGATACAGTTTATTAATAAACTTCATTGAGATCCTTATGTAGTCTGTATTTACATCAAAATACAAACAATTTCGGAATACGCTTGTTACAAGTTAAATTTGAAAATTTCAAGTTAACTGCACTTGAAAACAAAATAGCGGAGCAACTTGGTTAACAAACTCATCTAAGATATTTATAAGGTAAGTTAAGGCACTGTTCAAATTTGGTTCTATTTGGAGTATTATTTCGAAAGTTATAATGGTTTTAAATTTTCAAGTGGTAGCCTGTTTTTAAGTAGTCCCGCTTAACTTAAGATATCCGCCACTTTTTTAAAAGCGGCGGATAAAGTTCATTAGTAAAGTTATTTGAGACACTTGTATAATCTATGTATACATAAAAAAAAAAAAAAAAAAATATCGGAATAAGGTTTTTTTTTTTTTTCTTTTAATTAGAAATTTTCAAGTGGTCTCCACTTAAAAACAAAATGACGGAGCAGCTTGGTTAACAAACTACTCTAAGTTATTTATAAGATAAGTTAAGACACTGTGAAAATTTGGTTCGATTTGGAGTATTATTTCAGAAGTTATTGTGATTTTAAATCTTCAAGTGGCAGCGTGATTTCAAGTGGCCCCGCTTAACTTAAGATATCTACCACTTTATTAAAAATGACAAATAAATTTCATTAATAAACTTCATTGATACCCTTATTTGGTCTATATTTACATCAAATTTCAAACAAATAGTTTCCACTTGAAAGCAAAATGGCGGCGCAACTTGGTTAATAAACTTATCTAAGATATTTACAAGATAAATTAAGACAATGTCTAAATTTGATTCGATTTGGAGTATTATTTCCGAAGTTATATTGATTTTAAATTTTCAAGTGGTAGCCTGATTTCAAGTGGTCCCGCTTAACTTAAATTGTCTGCCACTTTATTGAAAATGGCGGATAAACTTCATTAATAAACTTCATTGAGACCCTTATTTGGCCTGTATTTACATCAAAATTCAAACAAATCTTGCTTTAAATATACTTTTTACAATGTCGGTTTGAAATTTTCAAGTGGCTGCCACTTGAAAACAAAAAGTCGGAGCAACTTGGTTAACGAACTCATCCAAGATATTTATAAGATCGGTTCACTGTCCAAATTTGGTTCGATTAGGAGTATTATTTCGGGAGTTATCGTGATGACAAAATTTTCATTATATATATCTGTATATATATATATATAAATTACGTGTCACGATGTTTGTCCGGGTAAACTCCTAAACTAAGGAACCGATTTTAATGAAATTTTGCACACTGTGTGCAGTTTGGTCCAACTTAAAAGATAGGATAGTTTTTATCTCAATTTATTGTCACAATATTGTTTTATTGCAATTATTTGTTAATTATAGACCTTTATTAAAGTTGATCCAAAATATCTGTGAGTTCCATTAATTTAATTGTTGCCAAAAAAAAAAAAAAAAATATGAGTTCATTTTCTTTCGACATAAAAATAAATACATTTAATCAAACGTGAACGTTAAAAAATTATAAAAAGTTAAATTATGCATCTCACGAAAATTGACGTCATAATCAATTTAAAGATTTTAAACACATTGATAAAGTGCTAATGTAGTTCTATCATACATATAGTAATATATATAGATCTCTCATCCCCATGTTATCGTACAAAGATTTTTGATGCCGAAAAAAAAAATAATAATAAAAGCTTTGGAAACAGCCATTATGTGGTATTGAAAAAAAAAAAAAAAAAGAAGAAAAGAAAGAAAGAAATATGAATTTGAAACTGTATTTGGAGTCTTCCATTCCCCTTTAGCAAATAAATTATTCATAAATTTTATTTGCTAAAATATTAGTATGTATTCCCGTGTGTATTCACTCGGGGAAAGACGGCCATATTTTGGTAAAAACGTCGTCTTTTCCCAAATGAAAAGGAATAACTTTTTTCTCCCCAATGATCACTCTATTCTACATATGCTATACTATATCTATGAGTTCTATACGCAAGCGAAGTGTGACTCACTGACCGTCTGTGCAGCCAAGAAAAAGATTTCCTATGTTAATTGCCCACTGGATTTTTTGTAAGAAATTATTAAAAATCGAGGAAATTTATTTCCCGATTTTAATCCTTATATTTGGGTATAGATATGTATTAGTTATCGCGGGTGTTAGATTGAATTATTTTGCTGTCAAATTGACAAAATTTTAATTTTAAATTTCAAAACTCTGTCGCCCTTGGCTTTTTTTATTATTATTATTTGGCGATCAAAAGCGTAACACGAAAATATACATGCCAGATATATGCATTGTATGAAATGTAATATGTATTATTCATTGTACGTATGTATGACATGTAATATGTATTGTACGAAATATTGTTTCATATTATTCATTACTCTTTTAATATAAGTTGTTAAAATAACCATGATTTTTGAAAGGAATTAAATATTTTCGCCAGATAATTTGGCGATATTCTTTTTTTTCCGCCAAGGATGACAGAAATGAAATCTATTCCGCTGCAAAATATTAGTATCTTACATCAGATATTTTATTTAGACATTTGAAAACAAATTTGACTTCAAACTATGATAGAATATTTATCATTTTCCTTTTAATTAGTATATTATTAGTATATTAAAATTTAAAAGCATGGTATATAAAAAGTTTTTTTTTTTTTTTTTAATCTTATAATTATTCTTATCTTAATCCTCAATCTTAATCCTCTTTATTAACTTGAATTTACTATTAAAATTTTAACATACTCAAAAACTTCTCATCACTTCGTTAAAATACACTAAACTTTTCCAAAATCTTTTTCTATTTAGAATGATACATGTATTTACTTTAAATGTCCAATATTTCATAAGATTTCCAATTTTAAAGTTTTAAAATATTTATCCAATTTACTTATTTTTCTGGTTTAGCCTTATTGTTTTCCTTTTTATAAGTACAGCTGTTCCCCTTTTTAAAATATTTAAAATGATGAGGTCATTTTATAGTAAAGTTATCCATTATAGCATATATTATATTTCACTCCTCCATAAAAATTGATTTTAAAATCGTCTGTTTCTTTTATACTTTTATTTTAATAGAATTTTAATAGAATTTAATTTATATATTAGTCATTTTAGCAATTTTATCCAAAGTAGCATTAGAAATAATATATATCACTTCTCCATTAAAATTTATAGGACCCTACAATAAAATTAATTTGTGCTTAATATCAACACTACGAAAATTTTTATCAATCGCTTCCAAATTTTGACCTAAGTTTCAAATCTCAACTCTGTGGGTTTTTACATCGGCTACAACGTTTTCGTCTTTGTTCGTAAATAATAATTTGACTGTACTAAATAGTTTACAGCCGTATAATTCAACGTATAACTTAGTCACAGCAACGCGTGGCCGGGTCTGCTAGTATATATATATATAGATAAACAAAGTGATTGCAATAGGTCGATTTCTAAAGAAATCAACCTAAAATGGTGGTTATTTTTTGAAACACCAATTTCCGAGAATTGAATCTGATGTACATAAGCAAGATGTCTGTTAATTTCATATAGTAATCACATGATATAGGAAAAAGGATATCTAAAATATGTTTTTGTAACAATTTTCTTGAAAATCATTAGAGCTGTTTTTGAGATTGTTTTGAGATTTTCATTTTGAGTTGCAGAAACTACTTGCATGTTGTCAAATAGAGTACCTTTATAAACCCAGCGATTTTAATTAATAACTTCACTAATTAAGATGAAAATCTTTTTGTTACTGAAATATCTTTCTTGGAGTATTCGGCACTCATTGATACCTCTCATGATGTGGAGGATACTGTGGTTGCGAAAGGGATAGAGTCGCAGATAAAAAAAATGCACGCTAGCGATATTTATTTTTTTTTTATTATATAGAGATACATTTTGATTTTCCCAAATAAATTTAATTGATGAATTAATTGATAAAATATTACTAAAATTAAGATACTACACTGTAAAAAAAATGCAGCCCAAATACAGAAATTCTCTGTAATTTCAGAAAAAAAGGCGTAAATTACGAAAAAATTACGTAGACAAAACGTATTTTACGACTTTTTTTCTGAAATTACAGAGAATTTCTGTATTTGGGCTGCATTTTTTTTACAGTGTACTGCAGAATAAATTTGCATATTTTCGACATCGTCTAAAACGTACTCAACCTCAATTACTCCAAGATACGCAAACTATGCAATAATACAACGAACTTCGTAGAGTACCTTTGCAATCGGAGTACTTCTTCGAAAAGCGAGGTATTCCAAACTCCTGTGCCACCTTATAAGAATTCAACTTGACTATTTCACCAAACTTCAAATATCAAATTTTCGCAAGTCTGCAACAACTCTATGTGAGCTTCGTAAGTAGTTTTACAATCTAAAAACCAAATTATGCAAATAGACAAAACTACTTTTTGAAATAAAGAAAACTAATTCACCTGTTTTGTAACGTGAAAATTAATAATTAATTTAAAAAAAAATCATTTAATCAATTATTTTACTTCATCAAAATGAAAGTTATTTGTGAAATTCTTGAAAATACTTGTCGAAACATAAAAGAGACTTACTAAAGTTTCTTCGTAAATATAGTGTTCATTTAACAGTTAGTTTTTCTCTGCTTTTTTATTTAAGTTAATAAAAATGTCATTTCATAAAATGTCAGGAAAACAAACAAAATTTAATTAAGATGTAATTTAATTTATTTTAATTTTACTAACGAACATAATAGCAATTTTCAAATTAGATTTCTTCTTATCCATGTGTTATTTTAATTTCCCATCTAAGTTTAACATACAATTAGCTTCTTAAGATTTAGAATTTAATGAAATCTAACAACTTAGATTTTTTTTTTTTTTTTTTTTGAAAATAATGCAAGTAAACATCGAATTTCTTTTGTGCTATTAACATTTATTATACATGCTTGGGTTATAAATAATATAGATTTTTTTTTTCAAGTAGTAATTAGCATAACTGCTAATTTTTATGTTATTTGGTTTCCACTTTAAATAGGTGTATTTTACCATGTTTTTATTAACTTCTATTCTTATTTTTTGTGTGTATGTTTGTTTGTTTGTTTATCCGGTACAAATCTTGCAATTGAATTTTAACTAACTTCACTACTAGCTAGACATTTGAAAATTTCCCAGTGGCTCAGAACCCGGTGAGAACACAATACTTCGAAGTCCGTTTTTCGAATTTTCGATTAGTTTTCTTATAATTAATTAGAATATGAAAATAGTAACATCCTAATAGCGTTAAAATAGCCATTAAAATATTAGCTATAATTTAATTGTTGCAAAAAAAAAAAAAAAAAAAAAAAAAAATAATAATAATAATAATAATAATAATACGAGTTCATTTACTTTCGACATAAAAATGAATACATTTAATTAAACGTGAAAGTTAAAAAATTATAAAATGTTAAATTATGCATCTCACAAAAATTGACGTTATCACTTAAAAAAAATTATGCACATTAATAAGAGCTCTATGATTCATCATAAAATTTAAGACATGGTATATCAAAAGTTTTTTTTAATCTTATAATTTTATTTTTATTTGATTTAATTAGTGGAAACTGTTACAGGAAAACATAAAAGATTTCAATAAAAGCATCCTACTTGTGAAAACGCAAAAGTTGGCAGCTCTGAATATTTTTTTTAAATAATGAAAAAATAATAAAATAAATATTTCTAAAATTTATTTAAAAGACAATATCGTATCCAGGGTGGTCACAAATAAACCTTTCCATTTCGGAGGCATCCATAGTTAAAACTAATAAGCTGAATAAAGCTAAATTTTATAACTAAGTGTCCGATAGGGAAAGTTTTAGCTCTGCTTTCATGTACCCATAGTAAATTTTGCTAATCTACGTGAATTCTGAGAATTTGTATATATTGCATATGCGGTACATTAGGCTGTATCGCGAAAAATGTCGAAATTGTTAACAATTTAAATTCTTTTAATTGCAACGAAGCAGCGGCAGGTATAGACAAAATGCGATGCCAGCTATTAGGAAGATTTACCCATCGTGGTGAACATCAAGCACAAGTGAAAAAGGCTTGTAAATCGTACGCGTAACCGAGAAGGGCGGGGCGCCCCGCAGAAAGTTCAACGGGAACATTATGAAGCAAGTAAGGTTTTTCAATATTAAATTTTCGAGTTTAAATGCTTCATGTTGTATATTTTTAAATTCATCATATGAGCTATTAAAACAACTGCATTATCGTCAATTTCACTTTTATTAAATTTATGAAGCTGCATTTCAAATATTGAAGGCTCTAAAATATGATATAAATTACTAGTTTTACTTGCTTTAATTTTAACATAAATGTATTATGAGTTTATTATTGCCATTTACATTTAGTTAATCATTTTGCTTACTTCAACCTGAAGAATCTTTTGTACTATTAAGCGATTATGAGAGCCATTAAGAGTAACTGGTTTCGCAGAACGTCTTGCTCATTTTGTATAACGAGATCTCATTTTGATTCATTTGACAGGCCGCGAGAGTAAAATTACTGCATTTAAATTGAAACACACGTTCATTTCTTTATGCTTTAATACATATAGGACTTTATATTTAATACCAGATTTATGAGTAATGTAATTAAAGAAAACATAAAAAACAAATAGACATTTTTTACTGTTATTAATTCAAATAATAGGTTTAAAAAAATTGTCTTCACGTTTGTTTAATTAATAAAATCACAAAAATTATTTAAGTATTTCAATAAAGAAAAGTTTATCTTAAGAAAGATGTACACACACACACACATGTATATATATATATATATATATATATATATATATATATACATATATATGACACTAAACATATGCAAAATATAAATAATAATTATATAAAAAAGTAATCGTCTGTCAAAAAGATGTTACACCACACAAAACATTTTGTAAATTTAATGAAATATTTATCCAAAACATGTGTAATTTTAAAATAATTTTCAGTTAAATGTATTTAATCGAGATTCCCAGTTTTTATTCCGCATTTTTTAATTTTTAAATTGTTTTATTTCGTAATAAAAACTGAAAATATTGTTGCGTACATGGAGGTTCGTGAGTTGTCCGAGAATGAAAGGCGAAACTTACAAAAAATCAGTAATTTGTTCACAGAAAGTTTCAGAAAAATACAAGTCTATAAACCAAGTATCAGCTTCAATTCAACCAGTAAACACAGCTTAAACAACAGCTGTCAATAGCAAATCCACAGTAAAAACTGTATAGCAATAAAACATAAAGCAAGTCTCTTTCAAAGAAGCTCAAAACAATGCAAGCATTAGCGGAAGCTGGCTGAGAACTGAACTGACCATGGCGAAAATACGTCCCTTTTATACTCCTGAAAAAAAGTGTGGAAAATTCCAGAAATTTCCGTATCTCATCAGACAATGAGATTAGAGCTTCCATATTTGTTATATCCCTAATAAAGTTTTTCTCGTCAAGGACGCCAAAAAATCGCCAAGGAGGAAAAAAAAGGGAAAATTAAGCGTTTCTAAGGGAAAATTAAGCTATTTTAACCCTAAAACGACTAGAAATGCGTAAAATTAGCATTTTATCATTTTACTAAGCCTCTTTGATAGAATTTATACAAAAATAAATACAATTATTTGCAATTCCGTAACAATATTTATATCTGAGAAAAAGTATTATAAATAAATAATACATTCCCACAATTAATTAATTACTATATTATAAGTCGTTTATATAAAAATATTAGATTTTATAACATTTCCGATTACTTTTTGATGTAAATTCCCATAAGTATTAAGACAACTCATTTTCAGTTGTTTTTTTGTTGAAAGTTTTAATGGTGTAATAAAATAAGCATATTATATATATATACATATATTTGTCCCTTTATATTCCGACTGTACTTTAAAATTCTATTACATTTAAAAGAGTATAAAGTATTTTTTGGCAGGAAACTCAAAGGTATTTTTAAAAATAGAACTTAAATACCTCATTTTAATCTCACTACATTACACAAGACACATCATATAGTCGTTTTTGCTCAAGAATTCTGTTCAAGGATTTTACAGTTTTCAGTCACTATTGTTACTTGTCACTTTTCACAGTCTTCCACTGTGGTATTATTAATTCATATATAACCTCTAGAACCTACCACCAGTCTTAGAAAAATATAAACAACATAAAAATAAAATACTTTTTAACACTTATTTAAGGTTTTAATACATATTTTGAGTACTGAAGTGTTTTTTCACTAAATCCTCATCAATTATTACGATGGTGTTATACACGCAATTTCCGTCGCATATACCTTATAAAACCATGCAAACCTAAAAATAAGTTTTTTCTTTTCTTTTCTTTTTTTTGTTTTTTTTTCGGTAATTTTTCATAAATCTTAAGATTAATCTTTTCTAGAAGTTTTTTTTGTGTTTAAATGAAATGTAACGAAAAAATCATCTTTTTTATGCTTTTCTTTTTTTTACCCCATTATATACTGATAGTACTTTACATTTCCATTCGATTTAAAAGTTTATAAAATCGAAATTATGGCAGAAATATAAAAGATCATTATAAGAATAGAATGTATATACCTCACTTTAATCTCCTTATTTTGCACTATATCCAACATGTTGCCGTTTTAATTCAAGAATGGATATCATAGAGTGCTGTCAGCGTCTTTCTTGCAACTTTTCACGATCTTCCGAAGAGCTATAATTATTTTATCTATAATCTCAAGAATCTACCATCAGACTTAGAAAAAATATATATATACATATAAAGAACACAAAAAGCAAATACTTTTTACGCTTTTTTAAGGATATAATATACAGGGTAAGTCAAAATGAATATAGCGATTACAAACGTATATAACTATTTAATGGAAAAGAATTTATCGATAAGATTAACACAGAATGTAGGCGGAACTCCAAAATTTTGTATACATACGTCATAGATGTTCTTTGTGACTTCCCTTGGTCACACGGACAACATCTAGACGGTTGTCCATTTCACGCCATATATTCTGAAGCATGTCTGCAGTCACCGACGCAAGCGCATTACAAATGCGTACTTTGAGACCCTGCGATTTTTATCTATGGGTTTATGTGAAAGAAATGGTGTATGTGCTTCCCCTGCCCAAAACAATTGAAGCACTCAAAGTACGCATTTGTAATGCGCTTGCGTCAATGATAACAAATGCTTCAGAATGTATGACGTGGAATGGACTTCCGCCTAGATGTTCTCCGTGTGACCAAGGGAAGTCACATAGAACATCTATGACATATGTATACAAAATTTTGAAGTTCCGTCTACATTCTGTGTTAATCTTATCAATAAATTCTTTTTCATTAAATATTTATAGCCGTTTGTAATCGCAATATTCATTTTGACTTAACCTGTATTTTTTGGCCGCCAATATACAATTGGTTCACTAAAGTGCTCTTCCACTAGATCCTCATCAATTGCTATTGTGAGATAATATAAATATTTTTTTTAGCATATATCTGCAAAAACAAAACTCTTAGTTAACTCAAAAAATATGCTTCATATACATTTTTTGTATATCCCATAAAACAGTATATAAAGGGTTGTATGTTTACTAAGCTTTATGATGGATACCTTATATTTCTCCAATATATTCTCATATTTGTTTCATATTTGTTATCAGTTAGAGTGCAGCCACATATCCTAAAACTAGCAGTGAGGACGCGTTCAAAATGTTGGAGGGATGCCAGCTTGACCGACAGTTTGAAATTTGGAAAACATCCAGTATTTCCGCGCTTTGTGTATTACTGATCATTTTCTCTGAGTCAGATGACTGTCAACCCTATTTTAGCATTGGACTCGTTGAGTTAGTACTTGCACAGATGCTTCCATGATTTCATGAAACGTGGTCGATGAATAGTCGTATATTAATTCTCTAATGATCTTTTATTATTATGACAAACGAAAATACATAATATATATCAAGAAACAGCCCTAAAATTTTCTCTGTAAGATAGTAATTAATTTCTCTATTTTTAAAAGATATAGTTTCTTTCTTTCTTTCCTTTTCTTTCCTTTTTTTTTTTTTTTTTTTTTTTTTTTTTTACCAAATTCTACACGCTTATGTAAAATATGAAAAAGGTGCAAATGTTAGAAACATATTGATTCAATTTTTACGGCTTATGACTTTTTTTTTATACTTTTAATCTATAGAACTTAAGTAGTATATAACCCTGCATGTAATGCATAAAATAAGTTTTGTTGGAAATTAACCTTTTTATAGAAGGTATGCTTAAAAATGTGTAATTAAAATTAATTCAATTTGATTCAGACAATTAGATTAGTAACAATCTAATAAATAAAAGATATATAATGTAGGTTTTAATTCTCCCGATATTTCAGGGAAATTTAATACTTGAATTTTTTTTGTAATTCTTTTGAACTTGTTTAATCTTCGAAAATATATGTGACATTTTCCTTTAAAAAAAATACTGGTGATAAATTCGATTAAAAAATTAACAATGTTGGCAGCTATGATATACAGAAATGGGAAACAGTTTTATTAGGTTACAATAAGCATATTATGCAGTTTCAAACAATAGATAAATATAATTTTTTTAAATCTTGTTTGTGTCATGCATGTAATAGAAATAACACCCAACCCCCCAACATTTCTTTTTTTTTTTTTTTTTTCGTTCTAATTTTATAAAACTAAATATTATTCTAGTTATTTTTATTTTTTAACTAGTTATTTTTATTTTTTAACAATGAAAAAAGTTTTGATAATTAAAAAAAAAAAATATGTTGTGGCCACCACAAGACTTTCTTCTATATTTTCCTGTACAAATTCACTCAGTAACAATAATAATAAAAAAAAAAAATTGACAACTTTGTTTTAAATTATCACAGATTTATAGTTCAACCATTCGTTTTAAAGGTATTGACGAGACCTTTCCAAATATACCCATCTTGAAAATTTACCCCTCCCCCCCGGGGGATACTTCCCTCCATGGGGGGAACCGATGCACCAACACGCACAATTTTTTTTTCCTAGCTAACTACTACCATTATCAATAATTCATATTAATTTTACAATCACAAGTTAAGAATAACTCTCATTATGTACATTATACTCTCATTATGTACATTTTTGTCCTATACTGCCATGTTAAACATTTAGAAAAAATGCGATCACAGCGCCACCTGTTGAGCAATTGATCCCCAAATGTAATCAGCACCAGTTTATGTCAGGGTCCTACTATATATCAAGTTTGTTAAAAACCATTCATTGGTTCGTCAGCTACAGTGTCCACAAAAATTGTGATACACACAGACAGACAGACACATAGACACACAGACAAACAGACATTTTCTAAAAACTATCAATGCGTGTTCAGGAACTCTCAAAACATGTAGATCCGTCAAAAAATGGAGGTCGAAAATTTTCGCGTATCCAATAATTTTTCTATATTACATATAGAAAGAAAGTAAAAATAATAATAATAGGTAAAAAAAAAAAAAAAAAAAAAAAAAAAAAAAAAAGAATAAATAAAAAAAAATACTGAAGTATTAAGTTTTATTAAAATGAATATAAAGAAAAATAATAATCAAACGAAGAAAATATAGACAGTGGATTCTAAAATGAAATGCATAATTAATCCTTTCTTATATTATAATTTTCGTAACTTAATTAAATAATACAATACACTTAAAATTTAATTATTTCCTTAGGTTAATTTAAGTTTACTTATTTTAAGTACTCTTATAGTACAAAAGAATAATTTCTAGAACTGCTGTTTAGAATAACTCCAGCTTAAAAGTGCATGTAAAATTTTATGAAAATGTCAATTGATGAAATTGTAGACAAACCACTAAATCTTAATTAAAAAGTACTTAGTTTTGTGTATATTTACCTAATTATAACTTCAGTTTAGAGATAAAATATACTTTGTCTTATTGGTGTCTTCTAAATCCATATAAATTTAATGAACATTTCATTAAAAGAAACCTATAATTTAAATAAACGTTTCCAAATAATCATGCTAATTAATTTGTTTGTTTTACTTATTGATTTATGCACTGTGATATTTACTTTGTATATTAAAATTTAAAAGTATAATATGGTTTGCAATAACATTATTACTAACGGTTTTTTTTTTAATAGCACTTAAAATAAATTTTATGATATCTCAAATTTAATATTTTCTTATACAACTAAATATTCTTTATAAATGGTTCTTTGATAATGCTGCTCGGCATAAAAATTGCCCCTGACACCATCTCAACGTATTCATATGTAAAATGACCACCTGAATCCGAATATGACGCCCATTTTGCCCTATAACGCACCGTTTTTTTAATATGCCCCCCCCCTATTTTTATCATTTTTCGGTGACTTTATGGCTATAAATTTGATTTTTAGGAGGGTGGAGGATGATTTTAACCGCTAAATATCTTCTTAGGGGCTACAGAGTTGGAAAATTCTAAAACATGGTATTTGCGACTAGGGGAATTTTTTTGGGGATTTGCCACTGAATTTATGCATTACATATCTTATATTTTTTTAATATGCTATTAATGTTATTTTTCAAACTTTATATTTTTTTGTCTTTAGTTGTTAAATTATTTATTTTTCATTCTTCAAATCAAGTTCATGGTCACAAAATTTTCGAACAGGGAAAGAAACGGAGGGAGGGGTGTATCTAGAAAACGGTGATTGACTGGGTAAAATGGCAGTCATATTCGGATTCAGGTGGTCATTTTACATAAGAATCAGCAAGAATGACATCAAATCTCGTTTTTTTTTTTTTTTTTTTTTTTTTTTTTTAGAGCAGTGTAATTAAATTACGGTATGTATCAAGTTTCCGTTGATAAAACATTTTTATAAATCGATATAAAGCCATTACTTTAAATGAATTAATTCTTTAAAAAATATTTAATATTTAATTGTTTTTGTTGATAACAATAGTAAACTAGACTGTATCTTTTACAGGTATTTTTAAAGGTATTTATATATATTTTTTAAAGCTTCACTATCAAATGAAATGAAATAGGCTTTTATAGGATGTTTCATATTTAACTAATTTCTTAATGAGTAATTTATATATACATAATAAAAACCACATAGTAAATTGTTTTTTAAGCTTATATTGTATTTTAAAAGATATCTTCATATATATATGATATTCATCCTTCTATATTTATGATACTGTTAAAATCTACATACTTAATATATATATATAACTAAGGATATTTCAATATCGCAAATTAGTAAGCATTTCTTACTTTTTTACCAAGCTAATTTCGAATATTTGGTCTAACTTGATGCTAATTTAACACAATATAAAAATTTAATTTTGTTTTTCACTTTTATTCGCTAAATGAAATGTGCTTTAGATTTTTCCAATATTTTTGTTTATGTAATATGATTGTCAATTTTTAAGTATTTTAAATACTTTTAACGAACATTTAGAATCTTAAAAAATTCAGTTTGTTACTGATATTTATTCAGGGCTGGCCAACTTTTGTACATGATTCTTCCACAAGTGCTTTTCTTTCGAAATTTTTCATAAAATGCTTAAAAATATACTGGTGGAATTACCAGGGGAAAAAGACAGGTCTGTAGTCAACCTGTAACTTTATATATTTTATCTTTTTTAAGAAGATATAAAGTTTCTTCTGAATTGTATATTAAGGACCTTATAAGGACTTATTAGAGGCACTGAAAAAGTAAAAGTCTTAGTGACGACTGCTAGTTAAAAAAAAAAATAAATAAATAAATAAATAAATAAAATAAAACTACGAAGACAGAATTATTTAATAATATATAATGTAAAGGAATGACGTTAATATTAGTATTAGAGAGTTGTTATAGAGTTTTAATGCCAATTAAATACACAAGAATCAATTGGTTTATAAATTGTAGAAAAAATGGTGGAATATAATATCTATAGGTAGAATGCACTCCGTGGGGGGGGGGTCTTTCTTAAGGTCCTAGCCCACATTTATGCGAGTTTCGGAAAAATCCACGAAAAACTCCGAACACTTAGGTCTATGAGCGTGACATTGGATTGAACCCGTCATTTCCCATCTACCAGTTTTGAGCGCAGAACCACTCGGCTGCTGGTGGACTCTAGTATTAGAGGTTATACACATAGATTATATCAAAATGAAACATCTTTTTTTTTTTTTTTTTTTTTTTTTTTTTTTTTTTTTTTTTTAACGATTTAAGGGGTAGATAGTTATCTCTCTGCTTTACAAAAAATAATTAGTTTAGTTATTACTAATTTAAATTATGTTTGCAGTATATACCAATAAAAATGCAGTATTATAAATATTCATTATTTTAAAAAGATATAAGTTGTCTCTTCAACCACAAAAAACTTGATAATTACTTTTGGAATATTGCAAATACTAAATTTAAAATAAAAGTATTTCACTAAATATCCACAATTAACACTATCTTATAAAACTATTATTAGTCTACAGAGTATATTTATGTATTTATTTATTTATTCATTTATTCATTTATTTATTTATATTTCTTTCTTAAACCTTGATTTTCTTCCTCGCTTGCTTCCTCTATTTTTAACACTTTCCAATATAGTTCAGAGGGAGAGGTGTTTATATGTTCAGTTTGTATCTTTAACTTCTGTAAATATTCATGGAATTCTTTGAAACTGATATTTGTTTTTAAAGTTCACTATGGACTTTTCCCTATTGAAAATGGATATACACCAACAATGGTTTTTGTACAGGGACGTCCGAAAGAATTCCAAAGAGGTATATATCTATATATTAATAGGCAAGCATAAAATTTGTTGTCCCTTTTTAACATATTAATTATGGGAGTAGAGGGTTGAAAATGGTATCATTCGAAAGGTATGGTTAGCCGGAAGGTGCGAATAGAAATATTATTTTCTTACGATGTCAAGAAGGTATTTAAAAATACATTTATTTTTTATGCATTTTCCCCCATTTTCCCCTTTTATACACGTATTCTTTTACATTAAAAAATACCTAAAAGTAGAAAGTTGTTAAATCTGGCAATTTCATAAAGCTCAAATAAAACCATAGACACAGTAATTTGTATAATGTAGCATCACTATACGCAAGCGAAGTGATGACGTCACTGTCTGTCCATGGAGCCATGAAAAAGATTTGCTATGTTAATAGTCCATTGGATTTTTTGTAAAAAATTATTAAAAAATAACGGAAATGGACCATATTCCCACTTTAGGTTCGAGGCTACAAGAATATCAGCTGGTTAGGCAAACAATCCTCAACTCTACCACCGCAAAGCATTGTGGCTTGCAAATTTTTATCTTGCAATATTATTTATAAGAGTTACAGATTATATGACATTGAAGTAAGAATGATATAGTGATACCTTTGTTTTGTTTTTTATCCAGTTTTTTTAATATACTTTAATATTAATCAACGTATGTAATATTAAAATTTGCCATATGAACTGTGGCGATGTTAACAAATTTAAATGGATGTTCCATTTAAAAAATTCGTATATTGAAGTGATTGGAATTCTAATTATTTAAGCTTTGATGTCTATATATATGTGTGTGTGTGTATAAAATGTTCTTATTAATCCATGGAATTCATTATATATATGTATGTGTGTGTGTATACATAAAATGTTCTGCAATTTTACGATATGGAATAGTCTTAACTTTATCATTCGATTTAGTTGTTTACATTTCTCTTTTGTTCTTGTTTGAACATCATTATTAAGTTTCACTGCAGAAATATTTACTAAAATGTTATGCGTAACAATAAAATGGCATCTTGAATCTAATTTGTTTACAAAATATCCTCCACGTGTTCGGCGATTTTACCTACGGTGACGTCACAGGAATATTGTCCATTATCTGCCGATTTTAATTCCGATATTTGTGTATAGTTATATATAAGTTACTGTCTACATGTGTTTGATTGAGTTATTTTTTCTGTAAAACTGATAAAATTTTAATTTAAAATCACAAAACATAATTTAAAATCAACACATTTAAAAAAAAAAAAAAAAAAAAAAAAAAAATGACAAACTTCCAGTTTCGAATGTAAACATAAACATTTCATTTTAAAGGGTGATATTTAAACAATAAATATTCAACTAATATACTAAATAAAAGGAAAATGGATTTGTTACTAACTGCTGCATGTATAAGTAGGCGATACGGAAAAAATTCCGATTTTCGTTTTTTGCTGAATTTACATGTTTTGAGCTTTCTTTACGTTTCAATTAACTGAGATTGGTTACTTATTTTTTTTAAAGTGTCTTCATTGCTAGCTTTTGTGGGTAGAAGAAGCAAGTAGAAGATACATAAAAACTTTTGATTTCCGGTTTTCGATGAATTTACACGTTTTGAGATTTCCTTGCATTTTAATCAAGTGAAATTGACTACTTATTTTTATTTTTTAAAAAGTGGATTTATTATTCTTTCCTCTGCATATATAAGTAGAAAATATAAGATTCAGAAAAGTTTTAGATTTTCGGTTTTCGATAAAGTTACACGTTTTGAAATTTCCCGAACTCAATTCGACCAGTTTTGAAAAATATCTTTTTTTTTTTTTTTTGTTCAAACACTGTACTTTATGAACCAATCGAATTAATTTAACAGAATTTGATACTTGGTTGGGCCTTGGTTTCACATGGTACCTATTAGCTTCTGGGGTGTATCACACAACAAGGGGCGTTTTCACGTCGCGATTTTCTCTCATTTCAGGAAAGGCTAACATCTACAGAGAGAAATAGTTATATTAAGTAAAACTCTTGCTGATTCAGTTAGAGTGAATATCGGCAAACAATTGCCGCAGCTGTGTTGCAATTGCATTCCGTTTAGAACAAGGCAATAACTTTGCTTTGCCTCGCTTTGCAAAAAAAAAAAAAAAAAAAAAAAAAAATGGTCGAGTTTCGACCACTGGGGCGATGCTAGTAATTTATAATATACCAAGAGTCCCATGAGTCTGTAGACAGTTTAAAAGTTCATAAAATAGGATTGGTAGAATTTAACGAGGCTTGCAAAAAAGTTATTCTCGTGAAAGGGGGTTTTCATTGATAAAGAAAAAAAAAGTAAAATTTTTCGCCGACAGATGGCGCTTCACGAATGCGTAACGAGCAATATGTAAATATGAATCCTTTAAGTTACACGCTTTACGATTAACACAGCTTATTTCATATTTTGCCTCTTATTTACGCATGAATGTAGCTTTAATTGCGATGCTGACTTAATGAAGAAAGCCTTACTGAATAAGATGTTTTTCCTCAGGTAAGACCTGCTGTTTGAATATGCTGTTAGTGGTGTTGTAACTCGCTTTTAAACTATAATTTATGGTGATGGCAGATTCATATGCCTGTAAACATTCACATGAAATTAAATATAATTTTTTACGGAAATGTGCGATTTTTTCACATACAGTTCCCCTTATCAACGAAAATTTTAACTATTATAATTTTTTTCTTTACTAAAAAATATCCCCTTTCTTGAGAATAATGTTTCTGCAAACCACTTTAAAATCTACCAATTCTTTCAATTTTTATGAATTTTTAAAAATCTACATACTTATGGGACACCCGGTACATACGCATAAATATATATGTATCTACCTACCTGTCCAGCTATGTACCTTTATCTATATCTATCTATCTATCTATATGTATATATATATATGTGTGTTCTGCAGAATTCAATATTATTAGTATTAAGATTTACAAGACCACTCAAAAATATTCACATATATTAAGAGCTATAATTGGAACATTCTGCAGCTGCAGCTGCATTTTCATTTTTATTAAGATTTTTTAAAACCTTCTAGTAATGTTTAAGAGTGATTATAATTTGAACTAATCTATCTGTCTGTCTTTCTGTCCGTCTCGTTATCTGTCAATCTGACCACCTCTAGTGTCAGTAAATATTTTCAGATTGTCGTCAAAATAATAAATGTTGTTCCAATTGAGTATGAAACGTACCTTATCTAAAATGGTATAAGTATAAAACTAGTTTGTGTACAAAGTTGGTTGGTTGGGTGGTTGGGTTTTACGTCGCACTTGTTCTTCGGAGATGGGCAATTGGCGACGGTCTGGGACTCACCCTATAGGTGGTCCGGAGACATGCCATCGCAATTTTGATCCTCCACGGAAAGGATTGCTCTCGCGCTTCAGTGACCCCCAGAAGTATAATTTTTGATGGGAACATGGAGGGCATTGCGGCCGCGACAGATTTTACGTGCACCAGCCCCCATTAGTGTACACGACGGTCTTTGGCCGTCTCGAATACCGAACCCGCAATCTTCCAATTATGAGGCCGGCACTCTACCGACTGGGCAACCGCGGCCCTTGTGTACAAAGACACCCAAAATAATGCCAGTGCCTTGCGTATTACGATATGTATTTAAATAAATCCTGCTTAAATATCCTTGTACTGAAAAAATCATAAGTAAATCAACATGTACTATGTATATGATTAAAAAAATAAATAAATAAATAAAAATTAGTTTCCCATAAATTATGTTTAGCGTTGAGATGTTATGTTTAGCGAGAGAGTTACACTTATGCCCTAAAATATTCAATTACATTAACAGCTACAACTGGAAATTGTTGGAATTGCATCTCCGTTTGTGTTAAGCGTTTTCAACAATTCCGAAGAATATTTAAGAATGATTATTAATGCATTTAATACATCTGCTTCTGCATGTCTTTCTGTCATCCTGTCTGTCCGTTATGTAATCACATGGGCAATTTATATTAAATATTAAATGATGCAGCGAGTACGTATAGTTGGAAAGTGTTAATAATCAATGCAGAACGCAAGATATTTAGTTCTTGTTTTTAACTTAATAATGTAAGTAATTTTTTCAAGTGCAGTGTGAACTGACAGAAACAGAAGTAAATACGATTTTCTCCGAAATGGGAGACTTAAAAAATAATTCGAATCCTCAAATAAAATAGAGAATGAAATAGAAATGAAAAGATTTTGAAACGGATATAACCGCATTTATTTTTGACATGTTTTTCCATTTATATAAACGTTTCATTTTTTTTTTTTTTTTTTTTTTTTTTTTTTTTTTACTTTTAGGGCATTTTTTTAGGACTGAGGACTATTATTCTTAATCTACGGATTTTTACGATACCAGTTTTACGATAGTTGGGCATTAATCGAAATCGAAAAATTATCGAAAATGTAATTGAATAATTTGAAAGCTATGTTATAATTATAAAAAAAAAAAAAAAAGCTAATAGTCCTCCGTACTAAACTAAATTCTGCTTTTGCTAGAACTTCATCAAAATGTTTTTTTTTTTTTTTTTTTTTAAGAAAAAGAAAAGGAAATTAATTAGTTTCTGAACGGACAGTATCGAAAAAGTTTTTTAAATAATTTGCGCGTGCAAAATGAAATAAAAAATAAAACAAGATTTTTAAATGGATAATAATTAAACTCGTGGACTCAGTTCAATAAGAAACAAATTACAACATTAGTCTAATGAGATTAACTTTATTATCATTACTTGTCTTCTTTTTTTTTTTCCATATGCCTGTTTTTTTTTCTGTTTATTTATTTATTTATTTATTTTTTTTTTTTTTTTGTGCATGTAATTAAATAATTATGAATTTTACAAATAAACGCAAAAGCAGAATGTATTGTTTATTATAAGTTTAAGACTAAAAATATATTTTTGGAAATGCATTAAATGACGTAATATTATTAATTTTAAATGCGTTAGCATTGATGGTCTTTTTCCTTTTTCCTTTTTCTGTTCTGATCATATTTTATTTTATTTTATTACTTTCATTTTGCTAAAATTCCACTTTCATTATATATCTACTCTTGTTTTTCTTTTCCCTTCTGAATACATTCCTCAGGCGATTTTTTTTTCATTATAATAATTATGGGAGTTATTCAAAAATTTTAAATTCATTAAGTAATGAAACACTACTATTAGCTTTGTTGAAAAAGTTCAAACAATGTTTGCTTGTGAAAAACTTAGCACGTCAGGTTTCAATCCTGTAGTGTGCTATGTCAGAAAGGATCTACGCTTGACCAACAGTGTTATGGGGTCATAGCTGACTTGCACTAATTGCTCATTTGGAAGAGGGAATTTGTCAACTGTTTTGTGAGTATATACGCGGTGAAAGTTGTTATTTTACTAGAGGTTCCCTCGAGAGCTATCCACTCTAATTCCGGATTTATTACAAATATTAGAAGAAATCAAATTTTGGTTGAAACAGAAGAAGTAAATTTAACTAGTGTTATGTAATGAAGTAAAGATATAATGTAATGAATTTTTAGTGGATATAATGAATTTCTACTTGCAAACTTTTCACAACTGGTCGGAATACTCTATACCTTTTCTTATATTTTGGCTGTGTCATATACTGTTTTTTGTTTTTTTCTCTAAATCAATTATTTTCTACAGCACTTATTATTATTATTATTATTATTGGCTTGGAAATTACTGGAATATTATATAAGTTTATTAGATTAATATATTTTGATAAAGTAAAACTTAAACCCAGTAGAATATTCCGATATTATTTTTTCGTACTTTTCGAAATTAGACCATTTGAGATCGAAACTACGCTTGAAATAACCTACGTAAGTGTTCAAATAAATATAAAATAAAATAAAATATATAAATAATGAATTACCATAATTAAAAATTAATTAAATATTGCTCCGTATGTTGTAATGAAATGTGGAAATATATAAGGAAATAGAAATAAATAGACTAGTAAATAAAGATAAAGTAACAAAATGAAAGATAAAGAAATAAAGGAATTATTTAGTAACGATAAATAAAATTATTTCATATCGAACGACGTCCTTTATTGTCACTGAAGAAGAAGAAGATGAATTACCATGCTTTTGACACAATATATAACCAGAACATAATTTAGACTGCCGTGAAATTCTACGTGCAATTTATTTTTAAAATGAAGAAAACATTACAAATAGTAGTTTCTGTACAAACATTATAAAAATCGATATTTAAAGTTTATTATTATTATTATTATTATTATTTTAAGGGAAAGACAGTGTATTTAACATCAACAAAAATCACAGATTGCAGATGGTGCTGTGTAGTGATTGACGCCAATTCACTGCAAGTGTACTTTTCTTCTGGGTGTGATGTCTTTCATAGGGGTCTTTAAAAATGGTCCTAAGCCGTATTACATGAGTTTAAGAGAAAATTGCGGAAATCTGCGAATGGTTAGGTCAAGGAGTGCAACCTGCGATCGAACCTGGCACTACTCGTCAACCCTCTTCGAGGGAAGAACCTTTCGAATCCAGGCATGATTACATATTTGCAGACAAATTTAATAATCTTAAAAAGCGCGGCACATAACTTATGCGGATAAATGAAATAATATATCGAATGACAAAAAGCTCAAAAAGGTGAACTAATATACTACTGGTATGTATCCAGAACATAATACCGACTTATATATTTCTTATGGTACATATGTTATAAGTTGTAGAACACTTTAAAAAATAGTTGCTTTACAAATATAATAAAAACTAATTTTAATACTTTATTGCATACTTAAAATTGATTTAGTATGCACATAAGATTACACTAGCTAGATTCACCAGCTAGCTGGCCAGAGACCCATGAAAGTTTTTACCATAAAACATGCTCTCGGGGGCCTGCGGCGCTAATCGTAATTTGTTCTCTGTAAAAGTCGCATAATATTAAAATATTAAAAATTCAAATATTTTTAAATAAAATCAAAACATAGCTCTATTTTAACGTAAACTACACTCAAATCAATGAAATTCAAATAAATCAATCAAATCTCTCGTAATTCCTCATGACGTAGT
Organism: Salticus scenicus; assembly: GCA_963930645.1. Taxonomy (NCBI): domain Eukaryota; kingdom Metazoa; phylum Arthropoda; class Arachnida; order Araneae; family Salticidae; genus Salticus; species Salticus scenicus. The sequence goes on from OZ005660.1 coordinate 41,271,229, forward strand.
TCTAGTTCAACGTAAAATGCACTCAAATCAATGAAAATCAAATAAACCAATCAAATCTCTCGTAATTCCTCATAACGTAGCTCTAGTTCAATGCAAAATACGCTTAAATCAATGAAAATTAATAAACCAAACAAATCTCTTGTAATTCCGCATAACGTAGCTCTAGTTCAACGTAAAATGCACTCAAATCAATGAAAATCAAATAAACCATTCAAATCTCTTGCAATTCCTCATAACGTAGCTGTAGTTTAATGTAAAATACACTCAAATCAATGAAAATCAAATAAACCAATCAAATGTCTCTAAGATTCTCCATTCTGCGTCATTATAGAAATGGGACGTTTTATTTTCATACTTTTATTAATTAAAAGAAAACTAATCAAAAATTTGAAAATCTGACTTCGATGTGCACAATGACCCTACGGAGGGCACCTTTGTGTTAAATCACGTGTCTGTCCGAGCTACCATTTTCGAGAACAGTGAAATATACATACATATATATATATATATATATATATATATATATATACGAATATTGCTCACTTAATAGTATAAGATTAAACAAATTCATTAAATTGTAAGGTAGTAGTGACGTCGAATTAAGAAAGTTATGGTCGCCAAAGTAAATAATTCAGTATTGAAAGTAATTTAAAGTGATAGTGTCGAGTTGGGATAAAATTTTTGGTTGAGATTGGGAAAGTTTCTAGCTGGATTCAGCATATTTTGGCGATGTTGTGAGTGAGATAGCTGGTTGAAGGTGAAGAACACAGGTGAATTTGTGTTAGAATGGAGTGTCCAGTTATTGGATAGTTAGTTTGTTAAATTAAAAGCAGAATCTACGTAGATTGTGAAAGGTGTTTAAAAATTGAATGCGGATAGTCTTTAAAGAAGTAGTTTAGTAAAATGAAGTGAATCGTATTTTGTATTTTGGAAAAATTTAAATAGAGCACTTAATAGAACCCTGGTATGTGAGGTGTGTTGACAGTTGTGTCGTTGGAGATAGAAGTATTGAGTGTTGATAGTGGAATTGATGTATGTGCTGTTGACGACTAATGTTTTGATGTGTTATCGCTGGTGATATAAAGTGTTTCTCGTCGCTTTCCGAAAACGTCCTTGGCCGTTTCGACTTATAGAATTGCAAGCTGCAAGTGTTGAAATATGTAAGTTCATTAGTGAGTTCTTTCATATTCCTACGCCTCTCTTCCCTTTAAAGTTAAACTAAAGGGCGCATTCGTAGACTCCATACTAAGTCCACTAGTTTTCGTGGCAAAACTGAAATTAGTATGATTAGTTATGGCTCAGTGTAACCAGTTTTATACGAGTTTACGAACGCTTTTTAGTGCATCTAGTGTTGCTCTAAAGTGTTTGTAAAAAACTTATCTCATTAAAGTGTTTTGTTTGTTATTTTGAGTTTGTTTAAATTAAATTTTTTTAAAATAAATTTATAAGGAAAGTAGTTAAAATAATTGGAAAAGAAATTGTTTGTTTAATAAATTTTAAAAAGAATAATTATAGGAGAATATGTATCAAAAGTTATGTGAAAATGCTGTAGCGAAATTATCAAAGTACTCTTAAAAAAACAATTTTGTCTCAAGATTAACATTATACGAAATTTAAAATGCAAGAAGCATAATGTAGTTATTTATTTATTTTTAAATTTGTAACTTTTTTAGTTATATACAAGGTTTTTTTTAAGAAACCTTACAGAAAAAAAAAACTGCTTTTCAGAATGTGTTTTAAGTTAACAATTAAGTCGCTTTAATGTAACTGATCATTTTGTTACAAATTATTTGATATAAGATTCGTTTGTTATTATTCATTAACGTTAAGTAAATTTTGGAAATTAAGTAATGCCGAAAAGCAATTTGATCTCTTGTTCTTTATTAAATGTATAAAAACTTTCCTTATGTATAAAAAGTATATGCATTATTAAGCTAAAATATCCTTCTTCCTTTTTATTCATGAGTTTGTAAATCAGAAAATAAATTATTTTTTAAGAGTACTTAGAAAATGTAACTTATTTAATCTTATTTATTTAATTTTTATGAAATGTTCTCACTTAGTTAGAAGGGTGATATTTTTAAAAGTGTGTTTCATAAAATTAAAAATAAGAAACATTAAACATTCATTAATTTTTATTCTTATGATATGAAAACCATCCTTATAATACTAATTTTGAAAAATATCACCTTTTACATGACAAATTTAAATGGGGAGGAATATTTCTTAATAGATAAATATATATATATATATATATATTTAGAATGTACTCTTTACAAAATAATTTAGAATAAATGAATAAAAGAGGGAGATTTTTTTTATTATTATAAGAAATAATATACATATATGTATAAATTCTTTATACATTTGATTAAGGAGATCAAACTGCTATTCAAAATTTCTCAATTCCAAAAGCTTAATTTATTGTAATGAGTAATGAGTAAATGAATCACACACACACACACACACACACATATATATATATATATACACTGCGTAAAAAAAGTAGGACAGTCGATTTTTACTTCCTTATACAAAGTATAAGGAAGTATAGTAATCCCGATTTGCGAAATGGATTTTGTATTTCACATTGCTCGAAAACGAATGATCGCTGAATGTTGCTAATTTATACGTGTGACTTTCATGATGTCTAGTTGCACACCTGCAAGTGTCATCTTAACACGAGCTCTCGTTTTAGAGATATAAGGGATTTTACACGATTTTTCGTGACGTCTGTATGTGTGTGTGTGTGTCTGTGTGTGGGTATGTCGCATAACTCAAAAACGGTTGGACGTAGAAAGTTGCGAATTGGTACATAGGTTTGTTATAACATCTAGTTGTGCACCTCCCTTTTTGGATTTTCTATGATTTTCCGTTTTGGAGATATTTAGGAAAATTAGGTTCATAATGACAAAAATTTGGCCATAATGTATCAAAAAACGGTAATAACTCAAAAACGGTTTAGACAAATCTTGCAATTTAACTGACTTTCCGATTAGCTAGACATTTGAAACTTTCAGAAAAGCTCAGAACACGTTTACAAGGCATTTTTTAAATATTTTTAGCCAACTGTTTCCGATACATGCTGCCTTCAGCAGCGTTTATGCGATTCAACAGAAAATTTATTTAACTAACTTCCCGACTAGCTAGACATTTGAAACTTTCAGATTAGATCAGAACACGGTGAAAATGCATTTTTTCAATACTTTTAGCCAACTGTTTCGATCCCTGGTGCCTTCGACAGCGTTACCTGTACAAATCTTGCAATCGATTTGTAACTAACTTCCCGACTAGCTAGACATTTAAAACTTCCGGAAATGCTCAAAATACGGTGACAATGCATTTTAAAAATATTTTTGGACAATTATTTCGGGTCACTGCTGCCTTCGGCAGCGTTTACATGGTTCAACACAAAATTTATTTAACTAACTTCCCGACAAGCTAGACATTGGAAACATTCAGAATAGTTCAGAACACGGTGAATATGCATCTTTTTAATACTTTTAGCCAACTGTTTCAGGTCCCTGCTGCCTTCGGCAGCGTTTATATGGTCCAACAAAAAAATTATTTAACTAACTTCCCGACTAGGTAGACATTTGAAACTTTCAGAATAGTTCAGAACATGGTAAAATTTCTTTTTTTAATACTTTTAGCCAATTTTTTCGGGTCCCTTCTGCTTTCGTCAGCGTTACCAGTACAAATCCTGCAATCGGTTTTTAGCTAACTTTCAGAAAAGCTCAGAACACGGTGATAATTCATTTTTTTTAAATATTTTTAGCCAACTGTTTCGGGTCCAACGTCAATGTTTTTTAACATTATGTATATTTCTAAAAGTGTATAAGGAAGTCATGTGGTGCCCACATCAGATTTTTGTAGATTATTTTCTGTATTTTTATCCTGGCTTTTAACTTCAAATGGGACTTTTATAATATTTTCGGATGAAAAGAAGTTTAATATAGACGATTTAGATGGTTACCAATAATACTGGCATTGTCTGAAGAATATAGAAGAATTTTATTCAATTCCATAAATGAGGAGGGGGGGGGGGGTGATGATCTAATAATCAATTGGGTATGGAAGAAGAAGAAGTCTGATCTTTTTCAGTGGTATGCAGAAACATACAGGCTATATTGAAGTGCTGAATTCTGAGCTTTTTCCTTGTGGCTCTGAATTAGGTGGAGAAGAGTGGATGTTTCAACCAGATGAAGATGCCATTTACATCCCCATAAAGTTAAAAATTGTTTTGCTGCAAAAAATGTGCAGGTTTTACCTAAGTCAGCTAAAGGCCCTGATCTTTACACCATAAAAAACATCTGAACAATGCTTGCTCGTTAAGTATATGCTGGTGGAAAACTGTTTAAATTCCTTACTGAGCTTCGAGTAGCTTTGGACAGCTCATAGGCTAATTTTTGCCAAATAGGAATCCAATCTTTGTATTATTCACTACCAACTAGAATATCCGAAGTCATAAAAGCCAATGAGAAGAGTATTCCTTATTAAAATTGCTTGTATTTTATATTTTGTATTACTGTACTTCTACTTTTTTTACAGAGTTAAAAGAAGTAGAAACTATTTTTGTTATCATTAATAATTTATTTTTGGAAATCGTGGTAATGATACTGATATTTTCTTGCTAAATGATCTGCAAAATGTTACACATAAAAATAATTTCATTAAAAATAAAAGATACCCTTTATTTTTAAAAATATCTAGTGTCCTTCTACTTTTTTTTACACAGTGAATAAACGAATTTAAATTTTAATAAAGGAATATATTTAATAAATAAATTTTTGTTCTCTAAAACGGCACAAAATTAAAAATTTACAAAACTAAATTTATTACATTAATGCAACTTAAATTTCTGTTACAAAATATTTAACAAATTTACAAAATATTACTAAAAAGAGTACAGTTAAATTAATTAAATTAAACTATTACGTACAAAAAATAAAAATGAAAACAACGTTTTGACAAAAACAGGAGATTTCATACAGAAAACAAATTTATCTTTTGCTCTCGTTCCAGATTGCACGAACTGACTTTTTCTTCAGTGCATTCAGCTGGAACACTAAATGCACAGATTTTAGTTTACAAGCACAGTTTTCAAACACACTGTATGCATCGAGACATTTTACGAACGGATAGGGCAAAAACTAACTGCACGAGTTAAACGAGTTTTGACTTTACGAATGTGGCCAATGATAGATGTCTCCTTAATCTAAGTATCCTGATTGTATTATTCACTAAGTTAAAAATCATGGATCAAGTAAAAGTCGGAACAGAGATTTCACAAAATTACTTAATGATATTGATTTATTATTTTATGCATATCACTATAATTTTAATTTAATTATTTGAAATAATTTTAAAGTACAATAAATCTATATACACTATCAAACAATAAGTATTTGGACACTTTCGAAATTATACGTTTTGTCAAATGTGTAGAAAAAATCAAGAGCAAATATCTTGAAACTTTGGGAATGTAAAGAACATGTTATACTTCATATATTTCAGTAAAAATAAATTGACCTGAAGAGGCACAGTCTTGAAACACACTGGATGCACCGAGACTTTTTACGAACGGATAGGGCAAAAACTAACTGCACGAGTTGAACGAGTTTTGACTTTACGAATGTGCCCAATGATAGATGTCTTCTTAATCTAAGTCTTCTAATTGTATTCTTCACTAAGTTAAGAACCATGAATCAAGTAGAAGTTGTAACGGAGATTTCACAACATTACACATTAATATTGATTTATTATTTTATGTATATCACTAAATTTTTAATTTAATTGATTTGAAATAATTTTATAGTACAATAAATATATATACACTTAAAACAATAAGTATTTGGACACTTTCGAAATTAGACGTTTTGTCAAATGTATAGAAAAATTCTAGAGCAAATATCTTGAAACTTTGTGAGTGTGAAGAACATGTTATATTTCATACATTTCAGCAAAAGGAAATTGACATGAAGAGGAAATGGGTACTAGTGAAAATTTAACATAAATAATCAAAATGTTTTGAAACAGCCTGTAAAAAGAAATAATTAAAATGCGTTTTGGCTGTAGCATGTGATCATGAGATTTTATCTAATTAACTGTATAAATTTTTATGAGGCTAACATATATACACTATCAAACAATAAGTATTTGGACACTTTCGAAATGAGACGTTTTGTCAAATGTATAGAAAAATTCTAGAGCAAATATCTTGAAACTTTGGGAGTGTAAAGAACATGTTATACTTCATATATTTCAGCAAAAAGAAATTGACCTGAAGAGGCACAGTTTTGAAACACACTGGATGCACCACACCGAGACACTTTACGAACGGATAGGGCAAAAACTAAATGCACGAGTTGAACGAGTTTTGACTATATGTTTTTGTTTATATTCATGGAGATATGACAGTTTCATAAAAAGTAAATAAGTAAATAAAATAAAATAAAATAAAATACAACAGGTAGTTAGACCCAGTTTAGACCCCAAAATTAGACCCAATGCAAAGCCATTTTTACGAAACTTGGCATACTACGCTAGACACAGCACACAGCAACCACAATTGAAAAATGTTAAATTTCTTATGATATATGAACATTTTTCTAAATAACTTTAAACTACGCATGTGCAAGCTTTTAAATAATCTCATTTACATATTTTAAAAGCCAAAGGTACGGTGCTACTTATATGAAAATCACAAACAAATAACGTGTAAATTCAAAGAGTTATGAGAGATAGAATAAATAGAATTTCAGTTGCTCAAAAAAAAAAAAAAAAAAAAAAAAAAAAAATCAATTTGATAGGGCTTTTTATAAATATTTATTTACAATCAGCAAACACAGTATTACGATTGAACATTGAGTGAATCATAATGAAAAAGTGAGTAAAACCCTTATAGTTTAACTTTTATTTTGAGAGGAACTGCAATTCTATTTGTGCTATATCCCATGACTTTTTGAATTTACACAACATTTGCTTGGGGCTTTTATATAAGTAGCTCAATACGTTCGGTTATAAATCTGTACTGATAAGTATAAAGGATTTAAATCCATATTCTTGATTTTTCAGGAGACGAAAAATAAAGTTAAACTAACTAAAAACTAATCAGAAGAATCGATTAGGGAAAAGGGATTATGTTGATTCATACCCTTTATACCGTTCATTGATTGTCAACCTTCATTTAATAAAGGGAAAAAAATGAATTAAATATTTTATACTGAAGATGAATGCTAAATTTCTGACTTGAATCTTTTTTTACCAATGGATTTTCTCAAAGACTAAATCACATGAATTTAAATCCTTTATACCAATCGATAGAGAATCTTTTTTCTGGGTCTGATTATGTACCTAACTCAAAATCGACATTTTTGGACTTAAATCATTTATACTTACCAGAACAGAAATTATGGCTTAAAAATTATGTAAATGAAATTTTTTAAACGCTTGCGCTTGCATAGTTGAAATCTATTTAGTAAAAATACACATATATCATAAGATATTTAATACATTCTCATTCTGATTGCTGTATGCTGTGTCTAATGTAAAATGTCAATTTTTCTAAAACTGGCTTTGCAGTGAGTCTAACACACTATGGGTTATAATTAAAAAAGTAAACAATCTTTTTTTTTTTTTTTTTTTTTTTTTTTTGCATTTTTTTAAAGAAACCGTCTTATCTCCATGAATAAATGGTTTATATAAAAAAAGTACACTTAATACTGTTTTGTTAAATAAATCCTTGTCTAATCATGTTCTTAGACTGAATAAAAACAGGAATCGACAAGGGTTTATTTAACAAAACTTTATTAAGTGTACCTTTAATTTATAGAAATTTTTGCTAGTGCTCGGATACTTTTGCTGCCGGCTGCAGCTAGTTAAGAAAGTAGAATAATCACATGCTACAGCTAAAACACATTTCATACATTACTTTTTACAGGGTGATCCAAAATATTTTGATTATTTTTTAATTTTTTACAGGTAAGATCTTCCTCTTGAGGACAAAACTTTTGCAGACAAATATGAGGTACAGTCGATAGCAAAATTATTGGAGCGATAACAATAATTCGTATGTAAGAAAAGTATACTTAATACTGATTTATTTAATAAATGCTTGCCGAATCATGTTCTTAGACTGACTAAGAACATGACTTGACAAAGATTTATTTAAGAAAGCAGTTTTAAGTGTACTTTTTTCATATAGGAATTATTGTTAGTGCTCGATTAATTTTGCTGCCGACTTTATAACATGTTCTTTATACTCCGAAAGTTTCAAGATATTTCCTAAAGAATTTTTCTAGATATTTAACAAATTGTCTAAAGTCATAAGTGTTCAAACACCTATTCGTAGATAGTGTACACACACACACACACACACACATATATATATATATATATATATATATATATATATACATACACGAGTATATGTTGACTGCTTATATTTTGAAAAAAAAAAAAAGAAAGCAATAGATGTATATTTTAACTTTCAGCATTGATGCATATTTTTCGAATGGTTAGTAAATTTCTTACTATACAAATAACAAAATATACAAATATTAAAGTTTTCGAATAAAATATGAAGTACAAAATATTGAATATATACAGAAATTTAGAAACGCAGAAATCTGACACATATGATTTCTAGAATGGTCTCAAAATCATGAAATATTCATGAGTTAAATCTAAGTTATGGGAAACGTTATTTTTACTTTGAAGGTGAATAGTCATGTAAAGTACATGTGTAAAAATATCTTAAATCTTTAGTTGAATTTCGAGTTACGTGGTTAAAGTATTAAATTTACTTTTTATTTATTTATCACAATGTATAATTATTAGTATGATGTTCATCTGTCCGTCTGTCTGTGTCATAGTTGCAAACATTTACGCTTTTTAGCTATAGGAATTTTTTATGGAATATTTTATATTATTTAATAAGTGAAAACTGTTTCAGAAATATATAAAACTAGCAGACCCGGCCACGCGTTGCTGTGGCTAAGTTATACGTTGATAATTTGATAAGATATATAGTATTTCCCTACGACTGGATTTGAAGTTTTTTTTTTTTTTTTTTTTTTTTTTTTGCGCCGTTTTGAACGATAACGATGTCGTTCTGGATTCTTTGCAACAAAATATGGCAACCTGTATGCTTTTATTTTAGATTTATGATTTTATCAGTTATGATTTTTAGATTTATGATTTAGCCATAATTGCCAAATCCAGTTGTGGGGAAATACTATAGTTGTTCCTTTGATAAATATTTCAAAACTTTAAAGTAGGATATCTCATAAATTATTAGGCATTTAAACTAAACACAGGTATGCTTTAAATAGAAGAAGATTTTGGAAAAGATTAATATATTTTAACGAAGTGATGAGAAGGTTTTGAGTATGTTAAAATTTTAATAGTCAATTCAAGTTAATCAAGAGGGAAAGCATTGAGAATTAAGATAAGAAAATTGCAAGATATTAAGATTTTTTTAGCGATAAATATGACTCAAAATTTAATGTAAAATACATGTATAAATCACAAATATAATCAGGAATGGTAAATTGATAAGTTATTAAAGAAAAATAAAAGAAAAATAAGAGAAATAATTATTTAAAGTTTCGAACATCGATCATATAGATTAGCGTTACAAAACAAATAAACAGACTTAAAATCTTCCAGACATTTAAATAAGTTTTAAATTAAGTTTTAAAATTCAATGTTAAATAAAACAGACTTTTAAATAAATTTTAAAATGCTAAAATGGTTACTTTTGATTTAGAACATTATATGAATTTCTTATACGAATTTCTTAAAGAAAACGAAGTGATACAGATTACAATAATGCAACAAAAATTGAAAAAGCAATGTTATGTCGTAAGTTAATTTTTAACACACGTGTCACGTGAAATAAATTGTAGCATATACATAATGTATCTGATATAAGATATTAACATGATGCAGCGGAATAAATTTCATATCTCTCATCCTTGGCGGAAAAAAAAAATATCGCCGAATTATCTGGCGAACATATTAATTCCTTTCAAAAATCATGGTTATTTTAACAACTTATATTGAGAGAGTAATGACTAATATGAAATAATATTTCGCACAATACATATTACGAAAATATACATCTGGCTTGTATATTTTAGTGTTACGTTTTTGATCGCCAGATACAAAAAAAAAAAAAAAAAAAAAAAAAAAAACTCCAAGGACGACAGAGTCTTGAAATTTACAAATAAATTTTTGCCAATTTGACTGCAAAATGACTCAATCTAACGTATGCACATGATAACTAATACATATGTATACAAAAATATGGGGATTAAAATCGGGAAATAATTTTCCTCGATTTTTAATAATTTTTTACAAAAAATCCAATGGGCGATTAACATAGGAAATCTTTTTCTTGACTTCACAGACGGCCAGTGACGTCAAACTTCTCTTGCATATAACTACATTAGCACTTTATCAATGTGTATAAAATCTTTAAAGTGACTATGATGTCAATTTTCGTGAGATGCATAATTTAACTTTTTATAACTTTTTTAAGTTTGCGTTTGATTAAATGTATTTATTTTTATGTCGAAAAAAAAAATGAACTCTTTTTTTTTTTTGGCAACAATTAAACTTATGGAACTCGCAGATATTTTGGAGCAACTGTAACAAAGGGCTATAATTAACAAATAATTGCAATAAGAAAATATTGTGACTATAAATTGAAATAAAAACTATCCTATCTCTCAAGCTGGACCAAACTGCACACAGTGTGCAAAATTTTGTTAAAATCGGATCATAAGTTTAGGAGTTTACCGCGGACAAACATCGTGACACGTATTTTTTATATATATACAGATAGCCCAGAAGTGTAAAAGGCTGCAACTATACCGTTTGTCCGTGCTCTAACTTTTATAAATACAGAATGGTTATAAAATAATATGAGAGGTTTAGAGCCCATGGGCCATGGGATGTTCAGAGCTTCATGTAATAGGCCGAGGTAGCCCAGTCGGTAGAGCGCCTGCCTCGTAGATGGAAAATTGCGGATTCGGTACTCGAGCCGGCCGAAGACCGTCGTGTACACTAATGGTGGCTGGTGCACGTAAAATCTGTCGTGGCTGTAATGTCCTCCATGTTCCCATAAAAAATATACCTCTGGAGGTCACCGAAGCGGGAGATCTATCCGTTGCGTGGAGGATCAAAATTGTGATGGCATGTCTCCGGACCATCTTTAGGGGTGTGTCCCAGACCGTCACCAATTGCCCATCTGCGCAGCACTAGTGCGACGTAAAACCCAACCAACCAAGCTTCATGTAATGGATTATATCTAATAAAAATTTGCGTACATGAACAACATAATTTACGGTTTCGCTTTCTAAAGAGAAAAACAAATGTTGTAAATGTCGTCGATATGATAAAGGTCACTATGCTGCGAGCTTCCATTCAAAATTTCGTATACTGTATGTAGTTACTGAAGTATCAGCATTTGTGTCGTATTAAGTACAATTTGTAAGTAACAATGAACTCTTTTATAATAAACAGTAAAGAATTTTTTATCCACTGTTTTATTGAAAATTACGCATTCATTTACACTGAGGAAAAAAAATGTACCGCCTTCCTCTAGAATGAATAAGTGACCATTTTCTAAATCCCTTAACTAGAAATATAGATTTCCGAGCTATGCGCGTAAGGCACGCCAATAAACTGTATAAACTAAAAAATCGAGAATTTCTAATGTACACATTTCTAGATGGTGAAACAATATTCTGAATATTCTAAATATTTTGAATTATTAGTTTTGCGAAAAATTCTCACTTGATTTTCTAAAATTGGGTAATAAACAAAGATTATAGTTGCTGAAACCCGTCTCTTGTAGTCTCATTTATTTGCAGAGATTTTTTAAATAACTTTGTCCTCGAGAATATAGGCAAACGCTCTAGAATTCTAATAGGGGCTTCTAGAACTCGCTTTCCTATAGGACTAGAATTTATAAGGATGACATGGAACTATTATTTCTAGAGCCACAACTTAGATTCTAGATATCAGTTAAAGATTTTTTTTTCAGTTTATTATAAATAGATGCTTGCAGGGTCTATCTGTTACGTCGTTTATTATAAATAGTAAAGGAATTTTTTATCCACTGTTTTTATTGAAAATTACACATTCATTTATTTAGTTAGATGCTTGCAGCTTGAAGCGTCTAACTGTACGTCTACTTACGCTGCATGCGTCTAAAAGCTAACCTTAGTAATGACTTTTGGTACTATATTTTTTCTTTCAAAGTAGAAATCCCATAACCCCGCTGATAATGTACGCAATTTTTTGTAACATTTCACACATTACACTAAGAGGCATAAATCGCTGAACAGCTCACGTTATTTTATGCCCACCTGTATTACTATAATTTATTCAAACTGATATATGCCATTCAGTCTCAATGTTGCATGTGTCATAATGAAAGTCGTATATATAGCACTTATCTTTTTAATTTAAGCAAAACGATTACTTAGTATAAAAATGATAATTTGAAATGTATTTTTTTAATTCTATTTTACACTTTTCTTTTTATTTAATTTAATAGTATGTAACAGTCACGAGGAATATAAAATGAATTGACGTTATGCTAATTTTTTGAAGGAATGCGATATTTGAGAAAAATCTACCAAAATAACATCTAAAATTTGAAGTTATTTAGCTGAATATCATGACTCTATGAAGATTAAAAGATAAATAATATAAAAAAAAGATTTTCAGAACTTTGATCAGTTTTGAAAAATGGATTTTTTTTTTTTTTTTTTTTTTTTTTTTTTTTTTAATGGAAAAAAAAAAGAATCGTTTTGGGTTCAAATTTTTGAAATTGTGTTTTTTCTAGATTTACAAGCTTTGTGGTCCCGTGAATCCTAAAACCATATTTTTAGCAGTTGGTCTGTGAGTCTATCCGCCTGTGTATCTATGACTGTGTTTGTTATTAATATATCTCAATAACAAATAAAAGTAGGAAATCCAAACTCTGTATTCTAAATATATATCGTATAATGATGCTACATGAAAATTTTCGTCGATTTTAAGCAAATGGGTCGTTTACAGAGACATCCAAGAAAATTCAAATACATTATTTTTATGGAGAAATTTCTGGAAAGCACAGTTTAACACTTATAGCATGCCTTAAAGAGATTGGAATGCACATATTTTTTGAATATACACTAGCTGGCTTCACCAGCTAGCTGGCCAGAGACCCATGAAAAATTTTACCAAAAAACATGCTCTCGGGCGCCTTCGGCACCAATCGTAATTTGTTCTCTGTAGAAGTCGCATAATGTTAAAATATTAAAAATTCAAATATTTTTAAATAAAATCTAAACGTAGCTCTAGTTCAACGTAAAATACACTCAAATCAATGACAATCAAATAAACCAATCAAATCTCTCGTAATTCCTCATAACGTAGTTCTAGTTGAACGTAAAATACGCTCAAATCAATGGAAATCAAATATATTAATAAAATCTCTCGTAATCCCTCATAACGTAGCTCTAGTTCAACGTAGAAGACGCTCAAACGAATGAAAATCAAATAATCCAATCAAATCTCTCGTAATTCCTCATAATGTAGCTGCAGTTTATTGTAAAATACATTCAAATCAATGACAATCAAATAAACAAATCAAATCTCTCCTAAGATTCTCCATTCTGCGTCATTATAGAAATGGGAAATTTTATTTTCATATTTTTATTAATTAAAAGAAAACTAATCAAAAATTCGAAAATCTGACTTCGGTGTGCACAATGACCCTACGGAGGGCACCTTTGTGCTAAATCACGTGACTGTCCGAGCTACCTTTTTCGAGAACAGGGAAATATATATATATACAAATATTGCTCACTTAATAGTATAAGATAAAAGTACGTTTTGTGTAGAGTGTGGTATTAAAATTCTTCATCATTCATTACTGGGGTATCCAAAGTATTTGGATATATTGATGTTATACTTGCAGATGGATTGAAGTGTATTTATTTTTGTGTTAAGTGTTTTCATATAAAACTAAATTCAATTACACAATATGATGGGCGTATACTTTACAGACAATATACGGGACTAGCCAAAATTAAGCTAAACAGTCTTTTACATTAATTGTTATTGATGAAAGTGCTTTGCTACATCTGTGTTGATAAATAGAACTTCATTTATTTGATTTATTGATAACACGTATACATCAGATTTGTGTGCTTGACTCTAAGTCCGCTTGTAAATTTTCGTCTGATAATTACAGATAGCACATGACAGAATTACCGGACGAAGAATTGGAAAAACACCCAGGGCCAGCGCGGGAATCGAACCCGCTCTCCTACGCTCGAAGGCGATTAGCAGTGTGGTGACATAACCACTCGGATACGGAGGGCCCTAAATAGAACTTGAAGTAATATTAATATTTCCTACCCATACTATAAATAAAACATTTTTTAAAGTTCTATTTTAGATTCTGGTATTTTCATATAGTATCCCGTTCTGAGAATAGAAAATACGAAAGTTCAACTTTCTGCGGTTTATCTGTATGCTAATGTACAACTGTTATTAACATAACTTAAAATTAACTGCAGGAAATTCAAATTTGTGTATTTTGAAGTTCGTGTTAGATTGCCACTTGAAAAACTTGATCAAGGTTGGAAATTTAGAAAGAAAATTACTAACATCCTTGATTAAAAATAATAATAATAATAATAAAATAAAAATAAATGTATGTTGGCATTGTAATTGAATGGGGGTTGAATGGGTTAAAAGGGTGTTAACCAGTGGCGGCTCGTGAATGACGTTTTGGGAGTGCTGCATCGAAGCGTCTAGAAAAAGTACATAGAATGGAATCTTTATTCGTCTTATTGGCTGATTCTTTTATTTTGAGAATCAACGTAAATACATCGACACTTCAATAGCCAATCAGAAGAAAAAGCTTTCCATGCTAATAAACTGATTTAGTCACTACCTTGCAGCCCACCCAATACGTCACTCACCAGACGCTACTGGTGTTAACATGGTTGAAGGGGATTGAACTTTATTATCTTGCCTTATTGGTCTTATGACATAATCTGCAATCTATATGACTTAATTTACCTATATAGACTTGAAAGGCAAAATAAGAGAAAGTCCTGTGGGTGACACACTAGATTTTTTTAAAGTTATTATGGAGTTTAAAATTAATATTTTTTAATTTGATATTGATATCAAAAGTCTTATTGCCGATTCGGATTTATTGGATTATAAAAATTGATATTTAAAATTGAATATAAGAAATTGAATATAATAATTTTAATTGAATATAATAATAAAATTGAATATAATATTTTTTTTCCAAATATTTTTTGTTCCATTCGATTTTGAGGAACATTTATTTCAAATCTGTATTATATTTTAAAAATATTTTATGATTTGACTAAACACATGATGCATAAATGTTTCGAAATGTACAAAACATAACATTTTTTTTTTTTTTTTTTTAAATATAATATATGTTCATATAAATTAATAAATTTAAGTGCATAAAAAATCAACTTACGCATTTATCGTATAGTCATTAAAATATTGATAGTAATGAATAATAACTTTTTAAGTAAAAAGTAATAAATAAATAAATAAACATTATTAAAATTTAAAATGCATTTAAAATTTATACTTAATGACATTTCTATCCTCAAAATAATAATGTGTTGAAAAGTGATATTTTTGATAGTACTACTATTACTAGTTAAAATGCTACTAATACTACTACTAATAATATCTTATATTTTTTAGTTAAGGAAAATTTTCCGCAAACGTTTATTTCGTTAAATATGAAAAAATAAAAATAGCATTTATCTGTATACTTAAACTTAAAACAGAATTAGTTTTAGAAAGACCCATAACAGGGGTCGAATACTCAGCCATCCTGAAACGACAGCTTCTGGGATGAGAAAATTCCGCTTTTTCGGCTACCACCATTTTTGTTTAGTAATCTCTTTTTTGTATAATTGCCATGCGCATTACCATTAAAAAAAAAAAAAAAAAAAAAAAAAAAGGTAAATATTTCTGTATAAAAATAGTTGTAGTAAAAAAGGTAGATTTGCTTTTTTTTCCCGCGCAAGTGTCATGTAAAATGGGGCCGCGGTAGCCCAGTCGGTAGAGCGCCGGCCTCGTAATTGGAAGATTGCGCGTTCGGTACTCGAGCCGGCCAAAGACCGTCGTCGTGTACACTAATGTTGGCTGGTGCACGTAAAATCTATCGTGGCCGTAATGTCCTCCATGTTCCCATCAAAAATTATACCTCTGGAGGTTACCGAAGCGGGAGAGCCATCCCTTCCGTGGAGGATAGAAATTGCGATGGCATGTCTCCGGACCACCTCTTGGGATGAGTCCCAGACCGTCGCCAATTGCCCATCTCCGCAGCACTAGTGCGATGTAAAACCCAAGCAAGCAAGCAAGTCATGTAAAATGTTGGGAAGTACAAAACCTATAGAGAAGTGACCAAGTCGGTTATCATAATTGATTTTTTGCGATAACAAAATTATTATTACAAAACTGATTTTAACTAGTATAAAAAATTACTATATCCGGAATCGAACCTTGATATTTTTCATATGGTTATGATAAGGAACTCAACTGGTCCCTTTTCCAAATTGTTGAAATAAAACCGCCTTCTTCAAAAAAGCATAAATCATTTTAATTTTATTTTAATTTTATTATTATTATTATTATGCTGAAGAACATTATTATTAAAAAGTCATATCTATTTGTTTCTAAAATTTTATAAATGATATTTTAATCAATTTAAATGTTTTGAATAGCAGCTGAAAACTTGTCAGTGACGAGTTACTTGCATCTGTCTTGTTAAATTAAAACTGTCATAGCAGTTTACTTATTTAAATATGTAAATTAGAAACGGAGATATTCTAAAACATCAAATTAAATGACATCTTCTCAGTCAAATAAAATTGAAAATTTATAAATATTACATTCATAAAACCATGACTTTTCTAAAGTAATCACGTTGGTCATTGGTTTACATAAAACTAAATATGGCATCAACAATTTTATCTTTTCTCAGAGATATTTAAATTATCGTGTTGCACACTTTAAGTAAAAGTATCTCATTTTCGGTACTTCATTTCACCATTAAAAGGGGATGTATGTGTTGATCGTCTTTCTAAGTTCGTTTTACGAGATTTTATTTTAAGGCATAGATGGCTATTAAACTGAAACGCTCCATTTAAGTTTAAGCAGATTCAAATACCCTAGTGTTTATGACTTGATATTTTATAGCTATACGTTAAACGACTTCCTTTCAAATGTAATAAGATAAAATAAAATTAAGTTCATTTTCGAGTACTGATAATCCTGTTGAAAATTCTGTTTTATAATTTTCTTTAATGATTTGGTAAAATATAAGAAAACTTTAAAACTATTTATTATGTAATACGTAGTTACGTAATACACACTGTTAAAAAATTTTCTGTAAATTTACAGAGAATCTATTGGTAATTAATTATATTAAGTCTTACGTAAATTTACAGAGAATTAAAAAAAAGAGATTCTGTCAAAATGCAGAGAAACTATTCTGTAAATCAATCATAGTCTCTGTAAATTTACATAGATCAAAATATTCAAGTCTCTGTAAATTTAAATCTGTGAAACATCATAGTCTCTGTAAATCTACATATGTAAAAATATACAAGTCTCCGTAAATTCGAGCATGTAAAAGCATATAAGTCTCTGTAAATTTACCATTGTAAAAATAACCACGTCTCTGTAAGGTTACATATGTAAAATCATCCAAATCTCTGTAAAATTACATATGGAAGAGCATCCAAGTCTCTGTAAAATTACATACGTAAGAACATCCAAGTCTCCGTAAATTTCGTATATAATATTATGGAAATCTCAGTAAATTTATCCATGTAAAAATACCTAATATTTGAAGGCCCCACCATCGGCTGAGAAGCACTGCTCTCAACGTTTGAAGGCGGAAGGTGCATAGTTCGATCCCAGGTTGCGATTTTCGACCTACCCATTCGGAATTTTCCGCGGATTTCTCCAAAACTTGTATAAATATGGGATAAGACATTTTAGAAAGACCTACACTTACGGCAATC
Organism: Salticus scenicus; assembly: GCA_963930645.1. Lineage (NCBI taxonomy): Eukaryota > Metazoa > Arthropoda > Arachnida > Araneae > Salticidae > Salticus > Salticus scenicus. The sequence continues at coordinate 41,289,333 of OZ005660.1, forward strand.
CTCACAGGTCTAGAAACCTAGCACATCCAATCGGCTTTAACTAACGCCGATTAAATATTAGTATGTTTACAAGCGTATCGAAGACACTCTAAATTGGCATATACTTAAAACAAATTCCATTATTATGAATTTACAAGTACAAAAATATCCAACAGTAAGTTTATTTTCCTGAATATAGGTAATAATCTAGTAAATACGTTACATAAGTACAGATTCTTATTCAACTTAAGGAAAAGAAACTTAAAGTTGGATGTTTTTGCACTTGTAAATTCATAGCCTTGGGCTCATGTTAGCTCAGTTTAGAGTGTTTTGAATAGGCTTCTAAATATATTAATATTATATTATTGTGGTGGTAAAATCACATTGGTTACTCCAGAGTTCTAGGCCTGTATAGAATGCCTTATGTGTAGGTCAATCTAAGGTGTTCTATCCCTTATTTACAAAAGTTTTTTGGAAAATTTCGAATGGGTAGGCTGAAAATCTCAATCTGAGATCGAACTTCTCACTTCCCACCTTCAAACTTTGAGATAAGAACTCCTCGGAAATTGATGGGACAAGAAGACCAGACTTTAGCATATATATAGACATGCTATATATTTTTCATCAAAACTACATTAAAATTCAGAGGTATAAAGTTTGTTAAGCTTGTATTACCTTTGGTAGGATTTGTATAATGATGCGCTTTAACAGGTTTTTAACTACAATTTTTATTAATGTTGTGGTACATTTTGCATACATTAAACTTTTAATAAAAAATTTAAAAAGAAGCTGATTTATATTATGGTACTTCTAATAAAATTATCAGCAATATTTGCAAAATCTGTCATATGTTTGCTTAATATTGCTCGGTTATATTTAGTCCATACCAAAATAAAAACTTAATTCCCTCATATATATAGAATATGACTCAATATGTAGAATATGACTCAATATGTAGAATATGAATCAATAGTGAAAGATCTCACAGGTCTAAATCTAAAATATTGTTTTGATAATTATGACTGATATTGATGGTTTTTGCTCGGCTGAAACCGAAACTAGATTTTACTCTATCACATATTTTTATCAATACAGGGTGCGCTGTTTTTTTTTTTTTTTTTTTTTCATGAATCTTCCACCAATATAATTATACGGTTACTTTTACAGTATGATTCCATGATTGATTATAATTAATCATGGAATCATACTAGAAACTACCGAAAGAGAAGGAATTGTGTCGGTAGACACCCTGTATTGGCAAAGGCTATGTGTAACAGAGGAAAATTGGTTTCCTTTTCGGCTTCAGCACATTAAAAATACAGGTATCAACTAAAATAAATTAAATTTTGCCAACATTATATTTGTAGATCTGTGTTAACAACCTCAGTTTCTTTCATTCAAAACATACATCCACTTTGTAAATACACTTAAAAAAAAATATTTATTTTAACAAATATATGTATATATATATATATTATATTTTGATTAGATATTAACTTAAAACAATTAAGAATGTAATTAAAACACTAATCGTTTAAAATGCATTATGCTCTTAAAAAGGTGTAAACTTTCTAAATTGGGGGGGGGGGGAAGGAAGAAGTACTAAAAATTTATTAGGTACACTTCCTTTCCATAATGACCGTACTCTTTCGATTTCAGACATTTTTTAAAGTATTTCCAAAAATGTTAAACAAATCATTTGGAAACTTCAGAGGTGTGAAAGGAGGACCGGTAAAAAAATTAAAGTAAAATGAAAGTATTTGGCTTCACCCTGTAATAATTAATGCTTGAAATACGATCTGGTAGTAGCATGTGATTGTAGGACTCTTTCTCATTAACTCTAAGTTTATATGTCTCTACCGCATATAATCAGGGAGATAAAGGTTTCTTTAAAAAATTGCAAAAAAATTTCCATTTTTGTTTTTAGCTATAACACGCAAAGTATGAAAAAACAGTGCAAAGTTATTTTCAGGAAACTCGACATACAATAATAAACACTGCATTGCAATCACAATGAAAAAAATATTAAATATCTAATGAAATATGAGTATTTTTACTAAATTTCTAACTGCGCATGCGTAAATGTTGAGTGACATTTTCTTTTCAAAATTTAACAGTCAAATTTATTGAGCTACTTATGTAAAAACCCCAAACAAAAATCGTGTAAACTCAAAAAGTTCTACGTCATAGAATAAACTGAATTTCAGCTGTTCCCCAACAAAGAAATTGTTAAGAGGGCTTTCCCAATATTTATTTACAATCACAGAAAATTGCATTACCGTTCATCGAATTAAAATAAAAATGTGAGTAAAACTGCTTATAGTTTAGCGTTTCTTCGAGAGAAACTGAAGACCAGTTCATTCTTTGGCGTAGAACTTTTTGAGTTTACACAATACTTGTTTGGAGTTTTTATATAAGTAGTTTAATGCATTTGGCTACTAAATTATACAAATGAAATTTAGCTAAAACTTAGTCATACGCAGTTAAAAATTATTTAGTAAAAATGCTCACATTTCATTATATATTTAATATTTTTTTCATTCTGATTGCAGTATGTTGTGTCTAATGTTGTATATTGGGTTTCTCGAATATAGCTTTGTACTGGATTTAATACCTTGCATGTAATAGCAAAAAGTTCAGCAATTTTTTAAAGAAATCTTTATATCTCCCTGATTAAATGTGGTAGAGATTTAAAAATTTATACAGAAAATGAGGATGAGCCCCATAATCATGTGCTACAGCCAGATTGTATTTCGAGCATTACTTTATACTGGATGATGCCAAATACTCTTATTTTTCTTTAATTTTTTACTGGTCTTCTTTCCACTTTTGGCACAAACAAATAACTGAAGTACATGAGGTACAACATGATTTTTTACACTCCTGAAGTTTCAAGATGATTTGTATAGTACTTTTTGAGTTATTTTAAAACGCATCTGAAATCGAAAGTCTCCGGTTATTTATGGAAAGGTAGTGTAGTAAATGAATTTGAATTTTTACATACTCACATTGACTTTTATATTAGCTAAAGAAAAAAAAAATACTAATTCATTTCCATATAAAGGTCTCTCATACAATTTTGGTAGTTTATTAAAAAAGTAAATTTGTGCATCATATTAATACAATGCATAACTTGTCACTTAAATCAAGACTAACAAATTTGATGCAAATTTTATTTCAAACTGTAACAAATTTCGAACATTTTTCAATATTCTGTTTTTAATAAAATTGGTTTCTAAAAGTTACTTTATTAGAAGATAAAAATTCTCATTTCAGATCAGATTTCTAAAACGTACTCGTAGAAGTATAGGAATATATTAAAGGTTCGATACCTAAATAATTTTACTTTTTATAATTAATTCATTGCAATGTGTAGAATAATTTCCTTAATTACTTCAGTTTCTGGGATATAAATATTTTTAAATAGACGGCAAGTGGAGAGAAAATGTTCGTACGTATTAAATAGTATATAAAGAAATACAGAGCTTTTAATATTTTTAAATATTCATTTAGGGTTTCATGCAGATGAAAATCGGGTACTCTTTTGGTTTTCGTCACTAGTTCCATAAATTCAAATTTTTAAAATATATAACTTTTTGTTAAAGAAACCATTAGATTATTTTGAATTACAAATATTTTGACTTTTTTTTTTTCTTTACAAAAACGAATTTTAAAAAATTTTTCTTCTACATAATAGGATCTAAAGAAGAAACAAATTCTACACTTTTACACATGAAAGCAGCATCCTGGTAATTTACTAGAATCATTGCAAAAAGCTCACTATGAAGAAAAACATCATTGCTGCAAAGAAAACATGCAATTAAAAATAATTAAAAAATAAAACATACTAAATTAGATTTAAATTAAACTTTATTTTACTAACATAACACTGAATGTATCTTGTTTTTCTAAATGAGATTAATAAAAGATAAATGGTGAAAAATTCTTTAACAGGATAAATATTTGGTATTTGTAAATGTCTTTGATGAGGGTATTTTACGGCATTTTCTATTTTCATATTTCTTAGACAACTTGTTTCGTTTCTTATATCAGGATCAATTTCCATTATAACTAGAAAAAAGAAAAATGATGAAAAATTACTATTGTAGGAAAACACTTTAACTATAAATTTTTAAAACGAAATTTGCATCCTATGACATTTTAAGCAAATAATGAAAAGAAAGGATTGTAATTCCATGGCACTAAAAAAAAATTAAGTATACATAAGCGAATTTTAAAGTGTATCTTTTATAGTCCATCTAAATAGAATCTAATACAAAATCATCTAAAGAAAATAAAAGTAGATATACATGGCATTTTAAATCATTAATACAGGCAAAAATCACTTATATAATGAAATCATACGATATTTAAGCACCATTTTATGAACGCCAGTGTAACAGGAATATTTTTGAAGTATTTTATATTAAAATCAAGTATGAATTCGATTGGATTTGGGAACAAGGCCGATTAACTGCTGTAGGCCTACTTTGAAAAGACTATCCCCGAGCTTTTAAAAGCCTCCCCCCCCTTCCTATATGAAATTTTAAAGTTTGCCCCTGTGTTCCCCTCCCCCTTTTTTTTTAAAACAAATGTTAGAAACTGGGGGACTCGGCCTTAGTTCCAAGCACTCTCTTAACTTTATAATACTCCGAATTAAAAACTGTCCAGTTATTAAAATCTTCCCCTTACAAAGAAGGAAAAGAAAAAACCATGTTTAAGAAAAATTATTTCTGTCAATGCAAAAACTTGTCTGAAAGTTTTTTGACAATGCATTATTAAGCAGAATCTATTAGCAGCGCTGCCAAGATTTGGGGACTTTTTTATTCAACATTCACCTCTAAATTTTTATTGTAACAGTTGCTTAATCACTTCGAAGAATAATCGACTATTATTGTATGTCCAATTCCCCTTCTCAAAATTATTGGTGATAGTTGAATAAAAAAGTCCCCAAGTCTGGCAACACTGTCTATTAGCTATATTTCAGTGAAACTGTATTTTTAAATTGCAGTTGCTCCACAATCGTCTGCGTCCGCCTTTCTACATAAACATGTAACCGCAGTCTTGGCATGCTTATGATTATGGTATATTCATCCAGGATAATTCAAAAATACAGTTGGATTTTGTACTTAAAAGTAACGTTTTACGTGGATCGGTTATTTTGAGATATAAATTAGTCCGCAACATATAACACCCTTGATAAAATTTCGTATTAATTTAAACATTTCCTCACTCAATTTAATATACACTCTGTACTTTGATTTCTTAAATATCAAACTGTATTCTGAAAAATATTAACTTATCAGAAAATTTAATTTGTCCCCCAACCCACCCCTCTATTACCATTGCTCGGCAACTGCAACAATAGTTTTCTTTTTCTTACATTGTGGTTTTTTAACTTGTGCATATATATGCATACATATACACACGCAAGCAGATTTTCAAAATTTTCATAAAGCAAAATTAATAACATTGGACAGTTTAGAATACAAACTGTCCTCTCCTCCCTTAAAAAAAAAAAAAAAAAAAAAAAAAAAAAAAAAAAATTGTCGGATAAAACTCCCATTAATAAAATCTTTATTTTGTATTTTGATTTTTAAATTTACTTATTTTTTATTATTTAAACTATTAATTATATAATGTGGAAATGACTTACTTTTTCCTCAATTCCTACTAATTTGATTTAAGGTAATCTAGATTATTTTTCAGTCTTTCAGCAAATGCCAGCAAACACTTTTAATGATAGGAAGAGGCTGTAAAAAGAATATATAAGAAAACATATAGAAGTTTCAGACGATATTAAACTAAAAACTAGTAGGATGTGGCCACCACATGACTTTCTTCTATATAATATTACACAAAACTTATACAATAAAAATTACTTATTAAATTATCAAATTCTTTTCAATTATAAATGCAAAAGATTTTTATCTGATGGAATTATCACTAAATGCCAAAAGATGCCAGATTTTTTTTCCAAATCAAAAGAAATGACTTCTTTCCAAGTTTTTTTTCGTTAAAAGGAAAAAAAAGGAAAAAATGGATAACTTTGTTTTAAATTATCACAGATCTATAATTGAACCATTAGTTTTAAAGGTATTGACGATATCTTTCGAAAGATACCCATGTTGAAAATTTACTTCCCCTGGGGGGTACTTAACCCCAGGGGGGGGGGGAGCGATACCCCCATGCAATTTTTTTCCCCTAGTTAACTACTACTATTATCAATAGTTCATATTAATTTTACAATCACACGATTAAAATAACTCTCAATATGTACATTTATACGAAATTTTGTCCTATATTGTCATGTTGAAAATTTAGAAAAATGCGATCACAGCACCACCTGTTGAGCCATTGTTCAATAAATCTAATCAGCACTAGTTAATGTCAGGGTCCAACTAAACACCAAGTTTGGTTAAATTTCGTTCATTGGTTCGTGAGATACAGCGTCCACAAAATTTGTGATACACACACACAGAGACAGACATTTTCTAAAAACAGTCTAAACTGTCTAATCCTCAGAACAAAATTTTCTAGTTCTTTAAAATCCCCCCACACACACACACACCTCACAAAGAAAAAAAAATGATACTTAACATGATTTTTTTTTTTTGTGTGTGTGTGTATGTAAAAAATTAATTGTATATTTTCTGGCCCAGTTTTGATAGGGCAGTATCAATTAGATCTATTTTAGCGAAAAAGTAGTTTTAAATTACAGCCAATTGTCATTTCAGCTATCTCTGCCTTGCAAAATAAATTTGTGGACGAAATATTGTCATGACTGTAGTTACGGCACAAAAGTACGAAAAACATATGTGCATTAGTTATACTTTTGAAAGTTGTAATTTTGAATTGGTTCGAAAAATGTAACCTTGATAAAATTTCGTATTCATTTAAACATTTCTTCGTACAACTTAATGTTATGTTTTCAATCTTTGACTATCAATTTGTACACAGAAAATTAACAAGTTTGAAAGTGTAATTTAACTCCTTCCCCATTCATTCCCGCTGCGGGTAAAGAAACAATTTTATTAGTTTTTCTATGTTGCTTGTTTCTGCTTTGTTACATCAAATATATAAACATTGTACACACAAACAGATTTTCAAACATCTCAGAAAACAAAACTGAAAATATTGTGTTGGTATCCATACAAATCATTCACATCACCCCCCCCCCACACACACACACACACACTAAAAAATGTTTAGCATTAAAGATCTATATAATTCGCAATAATATTTCTGGTCTTTATGGTTCTGATTCAAATTTAACCTTATTCCTTTCGGAGAAAAACATTGCTCATTTAATAAACTTTTCTGGCCATTAGACATATGCTCTTCTCAAAAAATAAAGAAAAGTAAAGAAACGCTTAAAACCCTTTGCGGCGCAAGACAATTTGAAACATTTAAATTATACTGCCACCGGAATTCATAAACTAAATTAAACTAAAAGAAATTTTAAATTTTAAGGTTTAAAAAATCGGCCTTTTATGACAGGTTATAAACGTGAATTTTTGCTAAAAAATTTCCGGGATGAATTTTTACAGCTGAATCTTAAATTTTGTGTCCTCGCAGCGAGGACAGCGCGCGTTAAGGGGTTAAGAATGCTTTAATTCATACCAAAATCTTGTCGGAAAGTTTTCGGACTTTGTGTTGATAGGACAGATTAAGTTTGACTTATTTCAACAAAAAAGTATTTTTTTTAATTGCAGTTAACCTGTAATCAACGTCTCCGCCCCGCTGTATAAGCGTGTAGGTGTAGTTTCGGCAACGTATGGTTAGGAAGCATTTATCTAGTGTAATTCGACAATCCAGTTGTTTTTATACTTCAAAATAAATCCGAATTAAATTGAAATTTTTTAAACGATTTGAATTTATTCACAGAATGTAGCCTGTGTAAAATTTAGTATTAAACATTTCTCTACTCAGCTTGATTCATAAACTATACATTTAATCTTTAAACATCAATTTGTGAGTAGATTGTGCTACTAGTTTGAAAATTTAATCTAATCTCCCTCCCCTCCCCCCTTCCAGTATTATCGCTGTGGAAAAAAAATAATTTTATCTTTTTTTTTTTTTTTTTTTTTTTTTTTTTTTTTGCATTGTTTCTTAATTTATATATTAAATGTTAACATTCACAAAAAAAAAAAAAAAAAAAAACTAAAAACATTGCTGGGTTGATGTACAACTCCCCTCCACCGAAAAAATAGTGTTTAACATCAAATACTCATATATAATTTGTAATAATGTTTCTCTGTTTTTATGGATGTGCTAAATTGTTTTTATGGATGTTCTAAATTATTTTTATGGATGTGCTAAACTGTGTTTAATACCCCCCCCCCCACGCGCACACTTTTTTCATCCTTTACAATAACTGCTTTCTAACAAAGTAATATATCTATGTTTATTTTGTATATCTTCTGCTAAAGCAGTTTTCTTCTAAACTCTAGAAGAAAAAGCGGCTCAGATTATAAGAAATAAATTCTATAATTTTGCCGTCCGCAGTAAATTCATAAAGTATTATGTAACAGAAATACGAAGCTAGATACTACATACTAGATTCTAGGTATCTTTAAACTGAATAACTCTGCTTATAAGTTTCAGGATTTAAATATAAAAAAAAATAACCGCTAATATAACTAACATGAACAGTCATTGTTTTTGTTGATTATTAAGATAGGATAAAATATTATATAAAATGTAACTTACCTAATTAAGAATTCCAAATGAAAACATGAATTGCTTTAAGTTCTTCAATACAGACAACAACAACAAACTTTTAATGTGTATAGATACGAAGATGAACATTCCGCAGAAACAATCTAATTTTCCCTAACGTTCCCTTTCCCCCCCTTTTTACGTAATAGTACACTGCAATGAAACAAACTATTCAGTATATTTTTGCCTTCAAAACTTCTAGTTATATATATATATATATGTATTTACTTTAATATAAAAATAATTTAAGATTATGCATTTACATAGTTTTTTATTTAATGTATGAGTCAAAATCCCTACAGGGAAAACGTTGTTTTGAAAAGGGAAATATCTGTAAATTAAGAACTGAGTTTCTTGGTTCAATGCTTTTAACAGAGAACTCATGTAAATTTATGGAGAGTTTCAATACTTTTTCTGTACTTTTACAGAAATTTTTGACAGTGAATCGAGTTTCTTGATTCACTGCTTTTAACAGTGAACTCATGTACATTTACGGAGATTCTCAATACTTTTTCTGTATTTTTACAGAAATTTTTAACAGTGCATAGTTATGTGATACATAAAACTTACAGAAGTTTATTAATTGATTTTTATAAAAGTGAAATAATGATGGAAGCTTTTACATTAATTAAACATAAAATTCCACTTATAATAACGTGATTAAAGTTATTTTCCATTATGACTGATTTAAGGAATTTCTGTAGTTTTGAACATTCTGTGATTTAAGGACAAATACAAGATCATTAACATTTTTCCTCATTAATTGGAAAATGAATAGCATGTAGGGTAACATACAGTGTTTAGCATTAACATTAAATGCAATAAAAAAAATATTTTATAAATTAAACTTGACACCAGTGTCAATAATATCCCTAAGTTACTAAATAAACCAAGTTTTATGAGATATTTTTAATGGCTTGTTTCTTCAACTTCTTCTTATAAAATAATAATTATATGTATACAAGTAACTATCTGTGATAAGTATGAATTTAGTGTATTTGAGGGGGAAAAATAAGAAAACAGGAGAAGGAACATATCACTTAAAAATCATGGGAGGATATAAAAAAGTTTCTTTCAAAATGGACGAAAATTATTGTCACAAAAATCAATATTTACTAATTAATTATTCACTCAAAAAATTTAAATTTTGATATTTATAGGATGATTATTTCTTGGACGTTAAAAGGAATTTTTGCGATGTACAGTGAGAGAGGTGTAAGAACATCTTATTTTATTTTTCAGTGAGAATTGTTACAGAAATTTTTAAAATATTTCTATTCAAATATTTCTGTTGATAAAAAGGGCTAAATTCGGCAACCTGAGTATTTTCAAGTTCTTCCCTTTCCTAGCGACTCTGAACAGGAATGATAGTTAGGTATAAAACTGACAAGCTCTAAGCATGCCTAATGCATACATTTTAACAATTATAAATAATTTAACAAATTGTAATTTGCAAATAATTTTAAAAGTCACTACTAGTACAGTAAATGTGAACTATCTATTTAAAATTAGGGAATTATTCACTAAAATATTGAAGTTTTAAGAACACCTTTCAAGTTTTACTTAAATAATAATAATATTATTATTAATAAAAGAGAAAACTTAAAATAATTAAAGAGAAATAATGTTTCTTAAGAAACAGCTATCAGACGTATAATAAAATAAAAACAATATATGTGAAAATGGTGTTTTAATTTGTTTATTTAAGAGACAATATTTTTACTAGTAACCTTTGCAGTATACTTCGAATTATAAAAATTGTAAAAAAAAAAAAGAAAAAAGAAGAGACACAAAACTGAATACTGGAACAAAAATCCAGTTTTAATCTGACACATGGACGCAGCTATGTGTAATGCATCCTTATGACCATTTTTCATTAAGATTTCTTTTCTAAAATTGTTGAAATTTTTCCTTTTTCCATAGCGTACTTTTGCGAAATATTTTATAATTATTAGTTTAAAATTATTACTTAAGCTTTAAGATATAAAATTCGATTAATGATATGACAACAAACATGCCATAAAAACTTTATATATATATATATATATATATATATATATATATATATATATATATATATATTCTTTGGCTCATGATAATACTTTACCGAGGCTGTTTATTGTTATAAGACAAAAGAGTCTAAAAATACTTCTTAATTCAGATGACAGTTAAATAGGTGATGTACAAATTATATGCTGTAAATTGAATGTATCATATTGCTATGTAATATGCTGAAATTTCTCTAAATGACGTCACGTAAGTATTAAAACATACCTTCCAACATTATAATTGGTATTCCGTAATATTGTTAGTACTCGTCCTTTTTTCCACACTACTTTATATTTAGAGAATTTTTTTACAAATGAATTAACACTGGTATGATAAAAAAAAATGCCGGGTACTAAGATTACTACAGAATATTAGGATGTTGGCAGGTATGTTAAAGAATTTAAATGTATTTCATGTTTATGGATTGTATAAAAATATGTGTATGGTATTGTCATGCATTGCAAATTGTACACAGTGTAATAGATAAGCAAACATATAAGGTAATATATTAAATGAAGAAAAAATATGAGTTATGAAGACATAATTACACTGTAGAGAAGAATAAAAACTAAAATCGAGAATTTTAATTTTTGCAGAGATATCTTTTGATAATTCAAGCTCTTTTTTTTTTAATGGAAAATTACTTTGATGAGTAGATGTAATTTTCTGTTTGTCGCAGCAAAAATTGTACTATTAAAAAATTTAATTGTTAACAGAAAAACATATAAAGTTAAAGAACTTACAATAAATTATTTGTACCGTATTTTTATCATTATAGATGTAGTAGATAAAAAAAAGTTATGAGAATAATAACAAAAATTTGGTTGTGACCAGAAAAAATATAATCTTGTACTTGTAAAAGATATAAAAAGATATGAAAACAATAACTTGTTTCTGTATGTTACATTTTTAACAATAAATCATCTTAAAGTAAGTACAAAGGCCTAACTAATCTCTTTAAACACTAGCAACAAATATATTAAAAGGACGCAGTGGAAGGAACTTAAGTGATAAGAGAACAAAGCTTTAAGGTATTCATCATAGGAAATTAGTGACTAAGGAAATCACCCCCAAAAGAAAGGAATTAAACGTAATTATTGGAGCATAAACTATCTGCTTTTCATAAATAATTGCTTTTACTATGCAATCTTCTGCGCTTCCTAGATGAATTTTAGGACTATTTATCTATTGAGTGTGCTATATATTGGATGGATTTATGCAAATGATTACAAAAGCATTATGTAAAATTTTGTATCCGTTTATTATTATAAATAAAAATTTATTACCAATATCACTATTCGTAAATTTAAATGAAATGATAAATCTGAAACAGTAGTAAGTTAATAAATCAAAATTTTGAAAAATCATTATAAATAATTTTATTACAATAATAATTTATTTAAAAAATTATTACATTATTGTTATTTTTCTACTCTTACATACGTTTTAGATCTTTTTATTATTTATTTCAAGTGAATAATAACAAAAAGTAAAATAGAATTTCTATTATTTTTTCAATCTTTTAACAATTTTAACAAACTTTAATTTAAATTTTTATTGTAACATAATATTCGCAATTTACTATTTATTGTAATTTTTTCAGTTACAACAATGCATCTGTTCTTCTTCTTCTTCTTTTTTTTTTTTTTTTTTTTTTTTTTTTTTTGATAATACTTTTTTAATTTGATTGTAATGTCATGCAATGAAGAACTTTTCAATGTATCAAAACCAACTACTTTTGTAAATAATGTTCTTATGAAGAAAATATGGTAAAGTCTATGTCTATTCACAGCATAGATTTCCCGATATAAAGATAATTAATTTAAAGTTTGGCAAAAACAGAACTAGATTTTGTCTATTTTTATTAGGACAGAGGACTATTAGTTTCAATCTGGATTTTTGTAGACCAGTTTTGTGTAACACCCCCCCCCCACCCCCCCAAAAAAAGACAGAAAAGAAATATTATTTCTATCGTTTTAAATTCGGTGCCAAATGAAAGTGGCGATTTTTCTAAATCAAGAGAAGCAAACATTTTTTCGACACGGCAATTAGATTTTTTAAATTAACTAAAGTATGAAATTTAGGTGGAAACACTTCATCTTAATTCATTTCAGTCATTTTAAACAATACGTGACACAATTTTACGGTCAAAAAATGAGATAAAAAATAAATTAAAAATTAAAATTAAAAATTAAAGCATAAAAATAAAACTTTTACACATTGAAATTAATAGTCGTCCATACTAAACTAAATTCTGTTTTTGACGGAATTTTCAATATTTTTAATTTTTATTTGTTTTTAATTTAAATTTTTTTTATCATTGTTAATATAATTCTTATTTCCTTTTTTAGTTCCACTACAAGAACTTCAGGCCGTTTCTGGTGGTCGAATCACTCTGCCTTGTAATATCACATCACCTTTATCGGACGATATCGTTGCTTTGGTGCTTTGGTATAAAGGAGATATGAAAGTACCTATCTATACTCTCGATGCCAGAAGAGGTGGTCTGGAAAAAGCAAAACATTTTCCCAGTACAAAATTTGGTAGAAGGATACATTTTGATGTTCATCTCAAACTACCTGGTCTCACAATAGACCCTGTCAGAGCAGACGACGAAGGAAGTTGGAGATGTCGAGTAGAATACAAACGATTTAGAACTCTTAGTCATAACTACATTCTAAAAGTTGTTGGTAAGATATGTTCATTATTTTTTTTATTTCAGTATTATTTTTTGGAATTGTTGTTAATGTAAAGCTCAAAATTAACATGTTTAAATCAGTAACCGTGATATTAAGCCGATCAGCAGCCAAATATCATATAGAAATGATCAAATTTATGAGTCTAATAGCTTCTGAATAAATGATATTAAATTAGAAGGGGAAAAAAATAGGAAACATAAACATGTGGTTTAGAATATGAAATACCTCAGTATATATATATACTGAGGTATAATATATATATTAAATATATAAATTAATATATATTAAATATTACATTTAAAAAAAAATAGAAATAATTGAATATATAATATTCCATACTGTGTTTGTTCTGTCTATGGTCCCACCAAAGGCAAAGAGCACTGTTGCCAAATCTACGGATTACTAATTACTATTATCGACTAGGGATTAATAATTTACCATATTTAGGAACCACTTTTTATTCAATTATCATCAGTGTTGCCGGATCTGGCAGAATTTTTATTCAAAAGTCACCAATAATTTTGAGAAGTGATATTTGACATACGTAATAGACAATCAATCTTCGAAGTGATTACCCAAACGTTACAATTAAAATTATTGGTGATTACTGAATAAAAAATCAGCCAGATCTTGCAATACTTATTATCACCAATTCATTTTAGGTGTGATATTTGGTATATAATCGATTTACCTTCAAGGTAATTAGGGAAACGCTGCAATTAAAATTTAGTGATGGATATTGAATAAAAAAGTTTCTGAATTTGCAACATCAGCAGAGAGATACTGCTGTCAAAGCAGGTAAACGGGAGTTCATTGGTCGATGTAACCGATCTAGGTGTTGGGAGTTCGCTGTGGATGTTTCTGAAATTTCTGCCAATACGGGATAAGAATCTTTATAGAGAACTTCACGGAAGAAACTATACTAAAGTTTGGGAAACTCGCATAATTAACCAGTATCATCGAGTAATTAATATCCATAATTAACACCTACATATAGTATCCCTGTTGCTCTGATCGTGTTTATTAATAAAGAAGAGATCACATTTTTGATTTAAGTTAGAACACATTACATTTTTCAGTTAAGGTAGATGATGTTACATTCTGGATTTAAGTTAGATGAGATTATAATTTTGATTTAAAGAAAAACAGATTACATCCTAGATTTAAGGTGGAAGAGAATTGCATTTTTGATTAATCTAGAGAAGAGAGAAAACTGTACACATTTATTGCATAAATTAGAATAAAATATCTTAATAGCTTTGTTTTAAAATATATGTTAAAATGCATGAATAATAGTAAACGAATTGGATAATAATTCTTGTATAATTCTTGAAATTTTTAATAATAATCTTTAATAATAGTCTTTAATAATAAATACCGAGGCAAGATTTTTATTAAAAGAATTTAAGAAAAATCTTGCTTAAAAATATAAATCTGTGTTAATTATGAATTGAATATTTTCTACAATATAAATTCAGCTTTCAGCATTAAAAAAAAAAAAAAAAAAAAGAAAGAAAAGAAAAAAAGAAAAAAAGAAAGAAAAGAAAAGAAAAAATGCCTCCGCATAAATTAAAATGTAGAAACCTATTTAACATCATTTAAATATCTTTATATTAAAACTCTTATAATACTCTCAAATACTTTTTCTAATATCTCTGAACTCATTTTCATTCACTCTTAAAGACATTTAATATTATTAAATTTCTTTTTTGGGTGTATAATGACGTCCATTGATATAATAGTGGCTAAACACTAACACAGCCTTGCATCAAAGTTAATGTCGTCATTCCAGAGCAGAAATACATTGCCTGCATTTCCGGAGAAGAAAAGTCTTTATTTATTTTTTTTCATGATATCCGAAAGTTAAGATTAAAAGCTGAGTAACTAGGTTTTTTTTTTTTTTTTTTTTTTTTTTTTTATTATTATCCATTTAAGAATATTATATTCATTAAATATAATGTTTTTAACGGGATGAAATATTTCATTCAAATTTCGTTTGTAAATGCATATTAATTTTTTTAGAAAATAAATAAATATTTCACAACAGTTTTTATATTTCGTTTAAAAAGTATTTAAAAAATCTGGTGTGAAACAACCACACGACTTCCATTACCCGCTATTACATGTATTATATGCATTTTTGAGAGATAATGTGATCAGAAAACATAAAAGTGACCAAAAAAGAAAATCGTTAGAGCCGTTTTTGAGATACCAACTTTCACAAAAAATCAATTATTGACCGGAAAACAATAATTACATACAAAAGCATATTTAAAAGTGAGTTAAAATGGCGAGTTTGAAAAAAAATCCGTACAACCGTTTTTAAAGGAACGCCTTTGCGAGGCCTGAAATTGAGCTATTTATACAGGACGCCTATCAATTTTCATGAACTAACCAACTATATCATTCGAAAGGATATCTGATAGAGTGTTTATATAGCAAATTTGAAGAAAATCGTTAGAGCCGTTTTTGAGATACGGACTTACGGTCCCACTTCCGGTTTCCGATGTCCCATTTCCGGTTAAACTCAATTATTGACAGAAAAACAATAATTACATACAAAAGCATATTTAAAATTGAGTTAAAATGGCGAGTTTGAAAAAAATCCGTACAACCGTTTTTAAAGGAACGCCCTTGGGAGGCCTGAAATTGAGCTATTTATACAGGACGCCTATCAATTTTCTTGAACTAACCAACTATATCATTCGAAAGGACATCTAATAGAGTGTTTATATAGCAAGTTTGAAGAAAATCGTTAGAGCCGTTTTTGAGATACGGACTTACGGTCCAACTTCCGGTTTCCGATGTCCCACTTCCGGTTTTTCAATTTTCACCAAAATTTGGAAATTTCATCTGTACGCCAGACGTATTTGAATTCTAAAGTTTCGTAGCTCTATCTTTATTAGTTTCTGAGCTATAATAGCCAGAAGATTCTCCACATACATACACACGCACATACACACAGGTTGGCAAGACGTGCAAACTGAGGACTATGTGTATACACCGCCAATCGGGGACTTCGTAAATAATTGACTTAAAAGCATATTTTTGATAAATAACTATTAATAAAACTCATTCAATTATGAATCAGCTTTGAATTTTCATAAAATTCCAATATTTCTCAATATGTATTTTTACCGTCTAAATGGGGACCTCGATACACCGCAACACACACAGTGAACTCGATACACACAATCAACTGAGGACTTTGTAATTTTACAATCAAATGAGGACATTGACTGTGTTGATACACACAATCAAATGCGGACATGGAGATTTTTTTTTTTTTAATGTTATGCTGCAATTCATATAATACATGTTGCACATAGTTTAAGAAAATATTTTACAATAATAAAAACGCTCAGATTTGCTAAGTGACTGACGATGCACGATGGTGAATTAAATGCCGCATAAAGTTTTCGGGGATTTTTTTTTTTTTTCCTTTAAATGTGTTGTAATGAAAGTATTTGTAATTATGTGAATAGTTTTTGTAATGCAAGTGAATAGTTTTACTAGTATTTTAATGAGTTTCAAAGCGGCTCCTGGTGATCAAAATACCAATTTATAATTTATTATGAATAAATGATATTTCATGTACAATATTAAGTATATTGTATTGTAAGCCTATTGATATTGCACAATTTGAAGCTGAGATTTCTTTGATGTTAAGACATAGCCTCCTAAACTAGATGCCTTCCGCGTGGCTCGGAAACTTAGCAGCAGTTCAAGCGGTAAACAGCGCCACCTGATGCACATTGCGCGACTTTTTCATTCAGCTGTCACCAATAATTTTCATAACGGATATATGATATATATAATCGACGTTTCTTCGATTCTGTTCACCTTTTATGTGTATCAAATCCCACTTTTAAAAATTTTTGGTGGTTGTTGAATATAAAAGTCGCACAATCTGTACCAGGTGGCGCTGCCTAACACAATGTTTCCGAGCCACGTGGAAGGCATCTAGTTTAGAAGGCTATGGTTAAGATAATTTACAGCGCCCCCTAATGGGAAAAATGTATTAACAGTGTTGTATTCGAAGGGTTTGTTTGAGATTAGAATATATTGCATGTTTAAGTAAGTGTATGGTTTCCATCCTATTTTAAAGTGTGCTTCAGCTTCTCTGTTGATCAAAATACAAATTTATAATCTATTATAAATATTATTTCGCACACATGATTAAGTATGTTCATCACATGATGTGAAATCAGGATTTTATTGTGTTAAAATGCTTACAGTGCCTCATAACATCAAGAATCTTAACTGATTGTGTTGTAATGAAAGAATTTGAGCGAGATTAAGATACATTATGTGTTTAAGTAATTGAATAGTTTTAAGAATAATTTAAAAGTGTTTCACAGTGCTTCCTGTTGGTAAAAAAAGCAGGTAAGAAAATTGTGTTAATACAAACTGACATTCAAGAACATAATGCACACTGGTAAACCAATTCATAATATACAACCACAAGCTGAGATGAATACACAGTGGCAAGTTAAGACATAATACACACTGGCAAGCTAGAACATAATACAAACCGACAAACAACGGCATAATACACACGTTCTAAGGTAGGACGTAATACACACCGACAAACGAGGACATAATACACACCTGCAAGCGAAGACTTAATACACAACGGCAATTGAAGATATTTTACATACAGGGAAATGAGGACATGATACACACCGGCAAGTCAGGACCTTTTACACACAGGTAATTGGAGACCTGATACACACCGGCAAATCAAGACCTTTTACACACAGGCAAACGAAGACGTGATACACACCGGCAAATCAAGACCTTTTACACACAGGCAAATGAAGACGTGATACACACCGGCAAATCAAGACCTTTTACACACAGGCAAACAGAGACATAATACACATCAACAATTTAGGATGTAATGCTCGCCACCAAGCGAGGAAATAATGTACACCTATAGGCAGAACTTTATGAACAATAGCCATAACTAGCCAACTAACAGGTGGTTCAACAGGTTTTAGTTTCCATGAAGAATAAAAATACTTTTATTAATATGAATAAAAGTCATTGTATATATGATTGTATGTCTTTCATCTCCTAAACCGCTGAACCCATTTCAACCAAACGACGCAATCAGTGATTATCACAATGTTTGAAGCACTGCGGGTTAAAATTTTTAGTACACGCACAATGGGAGGGTGTGAGGAAAAACCCGCTGGAAAAACCACACTTTTGTATGTTTCCTACAGTAATAATGTATCTAGAAACTTCAAATTTCATATAACTTCTGATTTATAATTTTTTCTAAGTGGATATTTAAAAAATTCGAAATTAAAAAAGGATGAAATGATTAAGAAACGTTCTAAAACTACGTTTTTATCAAAAATGTTCCCAACCGTTGGAAGCAAGGGAAGATTTATTTCGTTGGAGATTTAATGAAATCGTGCGCAAATTTACACGATATTTTAAACGCCTTCTAAATCAGTTTACTTTCAAAATTGAAAAGAATAATTCTCTATTTTACCTTGACGTTTCGATTTCTATATAAAATGATTAGATTTTAACCATTGTCTTCAGAAAACATTATTATGTCTCTCTTCCACATAATCTCTATAATCACCCACCCCAACAGAAAATGGTTGCTTTCTGTATTTATTCTTACCGGCTTCATTTGCTTTCATTTTCTCTGATTCTTCTGATTTTGGGAAGAAATTAACATTTAAAGTTCTTTCTCCAGCTATAGTCCCTCTATGATCGATAGAGCTCTAAAAATAAAAAATTCTAAATGTTCTCTTTTTAACTTGAATTACCAATGTTTCAATCATATAATTTTACATTTTTATTGTTCCTTTTTTTTTTCAGAGTATCTACAATTTTTTCACAATTTGGAAATAATAACATTTTTAAATTCGTCAACAATATTAAATTCACTTTTCCTAAAAATTCCATTCCAACTGATAATTGTCGTGGTGTTTAATAATACCTAAGTTATTTGTTGAAACAGATAAACTAGAAGCCTTTTGAAATATCATATAAATAAGCCCACACACAAAAATGATTAAAAATAAATAAATTAATTAGAAATTAAAAATAATAAATTAAATTAAAAATAAAAATAAATTAAACGCTCGTGATGAAAAGATCTCCAAATTTTCTATTACTTTCCCTTATTGGTCTCATGGGTATTTTTATTTTTACTATTTATTTATTTTATTTATTTATTTTTTAATTTCTAAAATTGGCATTATTTCCTCTCCTATCCCCTCTTCCAATCTGGATTTCTTGGAAGTTTTTTTTACATTTTTAAAAATCTTATTAATATTTCTTCAACGCCTTTCATATCTGATGTTTGGAAATTACTCACATAACTTTCTTATGGTCGATCTTTTCTTTCTTTCTTCCTTTTTCTTTTTCTTTTTTTTTTTTTTTTTTTTTGTTGTTTTTGTTTTTAATGTCACCATTTATTTTTTGATTAAATTTATTTTTGATATTTTTTCTGTTCTTTTATATAATTATCACACCAGATCTTTATTGATTTTAATTTAGCTTGTCTCTTGGATCATTTTTGTGTGTTGCCGCTTTGCTACTTTCATGCCGACTTTATTTGCCCGACTCGGGGTCACAGTTTTATTTCGACCTTAAACTCGGAACATTTGCCGCGATTTATTCCATTTTGTGATGTTGACAGAAAAGTTTTTTTTTTTTACTCATTGATATACAAGATTAGTTAAAATAGTCTAATGTGTTTTAACGAAGTGAGTGAGCGACAATTTGAAACATATTTTTAAATTTAATAACAACTTAAATATTTTTTGTTAATGTGTACATAATATCCAAACAGGAGTTGTGGATCGGCGAGGCTATAGTCTTTCAACCGAAATGCATGTCATTAAAAATAGAAAGGTTTTAGAAACAATTTTTTTAATTAATTTTAAATGATTTTAAATTACTCTAGAAATTTTGAAATAAATAACATTTTACACATTAAACTATAGTAATCTTCTGCACTAATGTGGATAACGGAAAGAAATGTCAGTGATACACCAGATTACTCTTTTTCATTCGGTCAGGGAAAAAAAAAAAAATTCATCAATTTTAGAAAATTATGGAGTGAAAGGGTGATTTTTTATACTAACTACGTGAAAAATACCAGAGCCGGTAATAGAACCCGGGACTTCTGCTTGAGCATCCACACGTAAAGCGGAAGTTCCGGGTTCGATTCCCGGCTCAGGTATTTTTCACATAGTTGGTATAAAAAATCAGCCTTCCACTCTATAATTTTCTGATATGAACTCTCAGGCTTGATGAATAAATTTCTAAATTAGATTTCATCAAAGTTATGAGTAAATTTTAATGATCCACTGGCTGCTGACGAGTTCTTTAAAATGTATTTTTCAGGTTTATTCCCAGTTAGATCTGATAATATTGAGATCTGACTGTATATTTATAATCAAATTTTTGTCCGTGTTATATAGGTCCTGCTTAAAAGTTGGTTCAAATGTCCACAAGCAACATTGAATTATTTGTATATTTTTTGTCGCTACATTACAGACCATAGATTGCATTTTAATAATGTTAATTTACATTCCATATAATATTATTAACGTACGTTTTTATAGTGCTGAAAATGAAATACTTTGTATATATTTTTTAGCATAAATGAATATATAGATAATTGTATCGTATTTAGTATTCTTAAACTGTTCTTCCTTTGTGTAAATCTATATATTAATGCATAATAACTGTATTTTTTTTTATTTGCACATTTTTACATTTATTTCAACTCCTAGTAGAAATCTTTGCGATTTTGGACAATGATAGTGATTTTACATGATTTAATGCATCACTGTCTCAGAAACAGCTCATTATTTTTTAACCCTGCTACTGTAAATGCCGTTGTTAGCAATTTTTGGACAATCTCCAAGTTATTTTTCTACATTAATTGAATTGTTCAACTTATTTTCTTTTATTTTTATGCTTCATTTCCACATAAAATAACTTAGTACTTGGATGACCGAGTTCACTCGGTCTCATTGTAAAAATCATTCGTAGTGCAGATGCTGTGATTTGTTTACAGGTAAACATAAATATGTTTATTATTTGTTTGCTCAGGGCGGAGATCGAGTTACCAATGCATGCTAATTTTCCTCGATATAAGGAAAGTTCAAATCCAATTATCATATTAAATCTCTAACTACAGTTTATTATCAAAATCATTTAAGTAGTTTCTTAAAAGACAAGATTTCTGCTACACATTATTCTAGTACAGTTACGGTTCACTTTTCTAAAAATGATGCTAAAAACGAAGCCGTTTTTAGTTTTAAAAATAACCTCTAGCATTTTTTCTTTAATCCTTTCAACAGTTTCTATTAAAAAAAAAAAAAAAAAAAAAAAAAGTTATGCCGCTTTTTTTGTGGTATGCGGTTTACCAGTGAACGCTAATTACAATGAAGATGAGTGTTATTCAAACGCAAATTGAAATGTCATCTCAAAAACACATCAACTCTAAGATTTATTATAAAACTCTAAAGATTTATTAAAAAATAAAAATAAAAAAAAATAAAAACGAAGTTTTTGCCATTTTTCCTGGGGGAAGTGCGGTTTACCGATAAATATTAAATGTTCTAAAGAGAATGTCAGACTTTTGTGTTTACAATTCATTTGTAAACTCAAAAATTCCCTAAATCTAAGTTTTTATAAAAATTATTGAAATACTTTCTAGAAAACCATATCTTTTCCATATTTTGCTATGTATGAAACGAAGGTTTACAGTAAACTCTAATTTTTATGAAGATGAAGATAAATCAGATGGGTTTCTGCTCTCAAAAATAAAC